>CM057810.1:98074550-98597050 GCA_030067965.1 Latrodectus elegans | reverse complement strand
ATTCATGGACAACAGAGGATACTGCATTTGAAGTAGGCATCAAGGATTTCAATGCGGCCCGGGAAACACTAAGTAAAACTGCCTTGGAGTACCTATTAAGATGGCAAACCAAATGAGAAAAAGCAATCCTGATCGCAAGCTGTTTCCCATCAAATGCGGATGCAAATGTGCCAGATGGATTTGCAATCAAAAAAAGGGGACAATAGGTCCCTGCTACAGCGTTGGAGCCTTCCCACAACCGGGAGCCGTCAGTATAAACTGTCAGCCAGTCTGGCTTAAGATAATGAAAGTTTATGGTCTCATAGGCGAGAACCCTCAGGATCTCCATATCTGCGACTTTCTTGAAAATTCTCTTGGATAGATCAAGGCACACACTAAAATTAGAAGATTCAATTGGGCAAGGTGGGAGAGGCAAAGTCTCCGGTACACACCGCAACTCAATATCCCTCTTTAGCAGGACTCCCTGAATGAAACCCCACTTATATATATATAATAATATATTGTTTCCCGGAGTCTCAAAGCAATGGGCAAGACAATAAAGGTCGGTAGATAGGTACCATACGGGCTAATGGAGCCTCAACTGGAAAACTGAAAAATCGTGTGCAAAATGCAGCTTCCCCGCTACAAACGCAAGTCATATCTACCACTTATTGTGACTGGCGATGAAAAATGGATTTATTTTGAGAATCCCAAATATAATCGATCATATGTTGACCCCGGACAACCATCGAAATCGACCACGAGCATTTGGCCGCAAGACAATACTGTATATTTTCTGGGATTAGGAGGGGCCAGTCTATTAAGAGCTTCTCAAACCCAGCGAACCAGTTAATATGGTTCATTACAAACAACAATTACTTGATTTGAACGATGATATACTTGAAAAACGTGAGAAATAAAAGAAACGGCAGCACAAAGTGGTTTTCCTTGCTGACAACACACCTAGTCACCTGGCTAAACCGACCAAGTACATCGTTGAGGCATTTGGCTGGGAGCCCAAATCACATGCGGCTTATTCTCCAGACATGACTTCTTTCGATTACCATCTTTTTGCATCATTGGGATACCCAATAGCTGACCATCACTTCACTTCTTACGAAAACGTCAAATCTTGGCTTAATGACTATCTGGCCTCAAAAAACCAATCATGTTTTTAGTGTGGTATTTACAAATTTCCCGAAAGATGGGAAAACTGTGTAGCTAGCGATGGATATTATTTCAAATAAAGAAATATTAACAGTTTTCGCAAATTTATTGTCTTTCTTTACAACAATCGTCTCATTTCATTTGTATGCACCTGGTATACACATATATTGTACGCTTTCCAATATTTTACAGTCAGAACAAGTATCTACAGTTTTTTTTTACGCTTGAAAGCTTGGCCGATTTCAACAATTTTTCGCATCTGTTCAGTTTTTACCGTAATATCCGCTTTTCTATGTGTGTCTGACTTGTACTTTCTTTTGTGAATATACCCACTATGCAACTCTTCAATGAGTTGTTGAAGGAATTTTCCTCCTCGTATGTTTTTTCCAGTAACCTTTTTGAATAAAATTCATGAGTCAAATCCTAAAAAATCAAGAATATTGCAGAATACATGAACTGTCTCCCTCCATGATCCAAAATATTTCCGAGCCATTTCATCAGCATTGTCGACACCAAAATTTGTTGAGTTATAAAATGATATAGTTTCTGGAAACTTTTTTAGGGTTATTATTGTGGATATCAACAGGAGGGATGAAGGAAGCTCACTATAATAATAAGTTTTTGATAGTTTTTCCAAGATAAAAATCTGATCTCTAATGATGATCATTAGGTATTTATGGCTGCATTTAAATATATTATCATGGTCCAGCAACAACGTATTGCATAACGGCACCATTAAGTTTTTACAAATTCAAAACTCCATTCTGATTTTGTTTAATAGTTCCAGTTAAACTAATGTTTTTTTACAGATTTAGGAAAGATTTAGTGTAGTGAAAAATTATTTGTAAAGATATTTCTTTCTCTTTATTTTTGATAAGCTTTAGCTAACGACACATTTGGGGAGAGATAGACATTCAACCTGTTCCTTATTTTTACCCAATTATGGAAAACTATTGAGCATTTATTATATCAACATCAGGGTTAAGCCCAAACTTGATACCAAATTTATGGCTTACTTGGAATATGTGGCGTGAAACGGCATTTGATTTTAGACGCAAAAAGGTATTCATGAAAAGTAAAATACAATCTAGTTTTATAGAAAATTATCAAAGTTTCAATACGTTTCTTCTAATCTTCAGAAATGAAACAGAAATTCTCTGCTTGGCAGCGTTTAGATTTTGTAATTTTTTATTTTTTTTTTTTTGTCGAATCATAGAAATTTCATAAGTTCTGTGAATCTATCAAACTCACCAAAATATCAATAAAACATAATATACTTGAAAATGATAAGATTTTACTTTTTTGTATGGATTTAAATAAATTTTAAACTTAAAAAAAACTAAAGTAAAAATCGGAATAAGATTGAACGTATCCAGTATAAAGTATTAATGGGATTTCACTAGTATGTTTCAATTATAATATTAGAAAGTAATGATATTTAAATTTAATTTGTATTTTACATTTATAACTTTTAAAAAAGACCATTGACCTCATAACTTAATACAGTATTAATCATATTAATGTCATATAAAATACCATAAATGAAAATGAAACTTATAAAAGTATAACAATCAAAATAACCTTTTATTTATTAAGTAAATTACTGAAGTTCGATTTTTTCAATAATAATCATAATTACAGTAAAAAAATCTTTTGATGAGCATTTTAAATGAAAAAACAATGATACTTTGCATATATTTTTCTATTTTTGCTTAAAAACTGTTCTTACTTTATTAAAAATATGATTTTCTGTTAAATATGCAAAAGATATAATTTTGCTTTTATGTATACCAATGTATATCAATTCTGATACGCTGTATCACAAAATACATTTTAATTAAAGTAAAATATATGTGTATTATGAAATGAAATTCCTTATAAAAGAACCAAAAATATTATATTTGAAAATGCAATGAACACTTAAATGGAATATAAGGAACGAATTTTGAAATTTAAAAATTACCTTCATGGTACGCATTTTATTTTCATTTCATTTTATTAAGAAATCAATTTATTTTCAAAGAATACTTGAAACATAATTATCTCTCAATAAAACTTTATTCAATTCGCATTTTCCTTTTAAGAAACCATCAAATAAAGATTAAAACAAATATTACTCACCCTCGATTCTTTCAATTTTTGTAATGAAACTTCTTATAAAATATGTACCTTTTTTTAGGAAAAAAATGATTACTGTTCTTTTCAAAGCATTGTTCAGCAAAAAATTATGCTACGCTTACAAGAGAATAAAAATATTTGAATATAATCAACAATATTAATTTTCAATAAAACTTATTCAACAAAGACCTCAAATAATAATGATTGCTTTCTTATTTGAATATTTAAATAAGACTATCACTTATCTTTTTAAATTTAAATTCTTCCCAAGAATTACACCAGTTGAAAATTATTAAAATATGTATTTCATGCTTTGCGAACAATAAATGTGAAATTAAATATCCTAAATTGTAATTTTTATTTTACTGATAAACCAATCAATTCAATCAAATTTCAATATACTTCAATCTCTTTCGGACTGTACATTAAATATTTGTTTTGTTTTATTGACAAAAATGATTACATTTTTTATTATCTTTTTAATATTCTTATTTATTTCCTTAATGAAATATTTCTATAATATTACGAGAATATATTTGATACAGATTTAAGGCATGTATTGGTAAGAAATACATTATAAATATTACTAAACCCACATTTCATTAATATATATAATTATATATATATATATATATATATATATATATATATATATATATATATATATATAAATATATATATATATATATATATATATATATATATATATATATATATATATAGATAGATAGATAGATATAGATATATAGGTAGATATATAGATATAAATATATTTAAGTTCTGAGTATGTTTATGAAAATTTAAATTACCCTTTAAGTGGCAACTTGATTTTTTATGTAGGAAATATCAAAGATTAAAGTACTATTATGAAATATTTTAGTATTTATTCACGGTAAAACTATTTGAACTCAGTTATAATTAATTAATTAAATTATATATTTCATTTTAATATAAGATTTAATTTGGATTAAATAAGTTCACTTAGTAAATTATGGTTACAGATTTATTTGTTTAAAGATGTATGTACTATGGTATCATTAATGAAAATTTTAAGTCTACATCCATCAAAATTTGTATTATATACTAACTACAATGTATGTTATATAGAATCTACAGTAAATTTTGTAGCATCATATAGTTAGGAAAATATATTATATACTAATGTGCAAAATTAGGATGCAATAACTGCTTAACAGCCATTTAGGAATAAGAAATTTGAAATCATCTACATTTGCCATTATCTTTGAAATTCTAACTAAAAATTATAATAAAGATTCATGTTGTATTTTGAAATGATGTATGTCTGTTTTTCAAGCAAACAAGGCTGGATGAATTAACAATAAATATATTTGTTTTATATCTAATATATTTGTTTAATTTTGTAAATAACATTTATCCACATTAATTAAAGTTATAATTTTAATTTTTTCCGTTGAGACTTTTCCTTCTTAATAAATAGATGTTTTTTTTTAAAGTTGTCTAATTCAATTTACTCTATTTATGTTTCACATGCATTTGGAAAAATCTTTTTTTTATCTGTTGTGCAACTTCCCCTTATAAAGAAATCTCTATTTCTCTTATTTATTTCGTTTTATTTAATGCTTTCATATATAAGCTTAGGTTCCTTAGGTATTAGTAATCTTTAAATTTTTTTAGAAAAAAAAGCTTTGCGAAGAATTCGAATTTTTATGTTTTCTTTAGCTTTCTTATACCTTTAAAATACTTTTATCTAGGAAATCTTTAAAATATCAATTTAAAAGAAATATATTTTTCCATCAATAAGACTTCAAAGACATTAGTTATGATATTTCTTTTAAATATATAAAAAAAACCAAGCATTTAACATCGTAAATAAATGGTTCAGAATTTTATATTAAAATCTCTTAAAACATCAAACATAAATATTTAGGGAGTTATTATGTTAGTCAGGCAGATTTACATTTACAATAATGTATAAAAGTATAATCTTTTTAACATTATTGTAAACTTAAATAATTCATTAATATAATAATTCAAATACAATCTATGTTAATAAAGGTGAAAAATTATAATTATTTATGCTCAATAAATATAATTCCAATACATTTTTTTCATTAATTTATCATTTAGTATTATGAAAAATACTTTTTACTGTAGTGTGAAATTGTTTACACTTAAATTGATCTATATAAATATCATAGTAGTAATTTTTTATTTTTGACAACTGAACTGATTCGCAGAATTCGTCCATACCATTAGTGAATAAGGCCATATTGGTTGAAAGAAACGGTGGAAAATCATAGTTATATTAAATTAACATCATTTTCAGAATATATCGAATTTCAACTGAATTAGATTTTTACAACTAAACACACAGCATCGAATATACAACATGGAAAATCAAAATAAAACATGTCCATATAGAAAGTCTCATTGCCAAATATTAACTTCATTCGATAAATCATTTTTTAACTAACAAATCACTACGTTCCAAACAAGTAAGTTATTTATCAATGGTTATATTTAAATTTTGAAATTTCTTATGAGTATGTGTTGGTTTTTTTTTAATCAAAAATATCCGTTAAAGAAAGTAAATATTTCATTAATTTTTTAATAATTTATCGCTCTAGTATTTAGTATTTTCATTAATGCGTGATAATCTTGTTAAATGAAAAACTTAGAATTATCAATCTTGATAACAAAATAAAAAACATAAAAGAAAATATTTTTTTCATAAATACAAGTATAGTTAAAAATAACTTAAGTGAATAGTACAAATATTCAAAATGAGATATGAAACAGTGAAATAAACGACATAAAATCATTTGATTAAATCATTGCGTTCATACGCAATGCGTAAACAGGTGAATTAATTTACCTTAAATCCTTGATTATTATATGTTTAACACATTTCATGAAAGATTTCTTTTATAAATATGCATGATGAGTATACATATACGTTTTTACTAATTTTGACCTGAAAATCTCCTGCTAAAATTTTGTGTTTAATTTCATCTGTACTTTTACTACTTAAGATAACTTTAAGATAGAGTTGTTTGCCTATATTGAACCAACTTTTCTTGAAATGCTATTATTGAATTTAGATGTAAGTTTTGTTAACTTCAAATTTGTTACTTGTTTAATGCTGTGTTTCTTGAAGATAAAACATGGATTTCAGAACAAAAAACACAACTATTTTTTTCAATGATTTAATTTAATATTAGAAAAGAAAATTTTATAATTTTATTAATACTGATATAACATTTTAGAATAGTAAAGTTAGTAAGCATAAAATGTACAAAATAAAATCACATAAAATCTGACAGTTGAAATGCCACTTTTAGGAAAGAAAATATTAATGTCAAAATACAGTGAGGCTTTGTACTAGATTAAATATCATAAATGAAATCATACAATGACTTCCACTACAAATTATTGCGTATGTTACTATAATAAAGCAAATTTATGAAATAAATCATTATCTACCTTTATTATGCATTTAGTTTTTTTATGAAGAAAAAGTTTAAAATAAACAGTTAGGTATTTACAAGTATTTAACTACGTAATTTTAGAAATATCATTAGGTAACTATAATTAAAAATAAAACAAATGATGAAACTATATATTTTTAATATTTAAACAGGATCGAGCAGAAAAATCCATTTACTTAAGTTTATGATTAATTAGAATTTTTAAAAATCTGCTTAATTACATATAAATAGTCAGAGCAAGATTCACCATTCTCATTTAATTAATCAATATACATTTTTAAAATATGTGTTAAGCATTCAAATTATTCAGTATGTGTTAATCATCATAAATTTGTATTAGAAAACGTAATGTGTTTTTCTGAACATAGTTTATGTGCAATTTTCTTCACCAAAGTTAAACATTATTGAACAATATCAATAATCCCTAAAATGTAATTAAAATATTTTTGGTGTAAATAATTATTAAAGGCTAACTGGGCAAACAATTTTAAATGAGTATTTTTCTCTTTCGAGAAAATATAATTAATCGACTAAATAAACAACAGAAATACAATGATAATTTCTGCAAATGTTTACATTGATTTTAATCATTATAAAGATTACATTCTTGTACACCAAGTCAAAAAATTACTTACGAATCTATGATTAATGAGGATATTATAAATACACACAGAATTAATTTTAGTACAGAAAAGAACACGTTCAAGAATTACATTAAATATGAACGTATATTAATAAAATACATGTATCTGATTTTTTTAATTGAACACTTATTTGAATAATAATAAAGAAAAACCTGATTTTAATTGAATAAAGTGCTTTCCTTGAATAAAAGATTTTGCAGTAAATCTTTTTGAATTATTTTGGATATAATGGAGCATCTTTCATTTGTCACTGAAATATTTTTGACAATCCCTCTTATAGTAAGTTCAAGGTCTCGATAAGATGCATATTAATAAGCAAATTTTATTTGTTTTTAATGTATAATAATTCTAAAATAGACGTTCCTGTGAAAAATATTGAATTTAGAATTTTAAGAAAAATATTTAGTTATTATGTATACAATAAATGTATTTTTCATCTTTTAATTTTTTACAATGAACTTTGATTAACTATAAAAAAGGCCCAAGAAAAAGAGAATTAATTTAGTTTTTAAATAAGGATGTTACTTATTTATATACTTTATTTTTGAGGAGAGAGGACAGATTAAAAGTTACAGCTTTGATATTAAATATTAAAATATTGTATTAATAGAAATATTATGCAATATTTTTGTATAAATGAAAATTTTACACTGTAATATTATAAACTTACCAGTGTTTCATCCTTAAAACTTTATATAGTTATAATACAAAATAAAAAAACTTGTATTTTCAAAGTGTAATAGGCACTTTGAAAATATAAATATATACTTTGTGTTATAAAAGTATTTGAATTATTTATTATGATCCCATTACAGAGAAATAAACATGCAAATCATTTAACAATTTCGAAATAGGAAAATAAAATAAAATATTGAACCGCAATTTATTACTAGAAATTTATTTATTACTAGAAATCAATTTATTACTAGTATGTATTAAGTTTTTTTCAAGATTATTAAGTGCATCACGATAGATATTTCAAAAGGAGCGTTGTTGTTAAATTACATAATAACGTATCTTAATAATTTAAATATCAATTATTTTTATAATGAATCGCGTTATGTTTGCTCAGGGTTAAAAGAAAGCATTTAAAGAAATGTTTTCATTCACCAGAAAAAAATTGCAATAATAATTAAAATTAGAGTTAAGTTTATAAACTGTGTGTTTTCTCTTCATTAAATATTACATTTTGTGACCCATATTAACTATTATAAAATGAACAAAGGATTATTAATTTACCTACGGCTAATCCAAAAGTAATTGAGTAATGTTGATATTATATGTTATAAATATATTTCAACACATTGAAGAAGGAACTTCAGCTCCAAGGAAATTCAGTTAAAATTTGCTATAAAACATTTAATTAAAAATAATGTTTTTGCGTATATTTTTATAAGAAACCAAATTACACCTTAGTATAAGAAACACTTTGAATACTTAATTGTATTCCATGTAATTTTCTTTCGTTTATTTCCTATTACCAACCGACAAAATAGATGTCGATAGGAAATATATTATTTGAAACTCCTTTAAGGCAAATAATTATTATCTCTTGTGTGATTTCAGCAACATAAGAAGAAATAATAGTTTTTCCACCGGCGACTCATTTAGAATTCTGTGCTAAAATTGAATTTTAGTAGGTAATAGAACCACTATATTCTTCCGTAAGACAACTTACAGATTAATGTAAATAAAGAAAAGAAGAAAAACCTTATTCTGAAACACGGTCATCTATTTATTTTAACTGTTATTGAATTAGCAAAAGTCGAACGTTATTTTGTGATGAATTTATTTCCGTTGTGTTTTATATAGTATTTTCAGACTCCAGAAGCTTTAGGCTTTCTTTTATTATTGCTTAGCTTCTTTTAAATTTTGCAATAGTCACGAATATTTTCTGGAAAATTTTCTAAAAGAACTAAAGTCTCCGGCAAGAAAATGTCACATATATGTGTCAAAACTTTGATTAAAAAAGTGCATCAATGTATAAAATAATGGGTATATTAAAATAGGCATAAAAATAATAGCTCATAATTAAACATTAAATTTAACATTTACTTAAAATTTTTATTTAGATGTTATTCAAATACATCCACATTTATTAAACATTTTTTGATAATTAATTCAAGAATACTAAATAAACACATGCCTAATATTTTTTTTAATTAACGCATCTAAAATATTAAAAATAAAGATAATATTTTTAAATTTTTACTTCAAATAACTAAGGGCTAGAAAATTTTGAAGAATTATTAGCAAAATTTAAATTACAGTTAGTATCTAAATTTTACAAAATATTTACTTTATTTTTTCACTTTCCCACAAATATTAGATTTAGTAAACATTATTTGTCATTAAAAGTGGTGGCAATCTGGTTAGTTAGGACGACATGCACGTCGGAAGGTAGTAACTTCGAATTCCGAATTATTGTGATGAAATGTTACTAAAATGATATTTCTGGGCGTGAGAAGCTAAGTGTTTTGGCCATTCTATTTTACACTCTCTTCAGTATTATTAAGACTTAAGACTAGATAAATGAACCCGACGCAGATGGGTATAAATTTATTATAAAATATCTCTATTAATTTGGAGATATTACTTAAGAAACATTTTTAAACCAAAGATAGTTCATGGCGAGAATATAAATTGTTATAATCTGAGCTTAGTATACTCATTATGAATAATTTTAATGTAAAACTTAAAATAATTAAATTTAAAAATAAATAATATATGAAAGTTTATCTTTATAATTGGATTCCTGTGCAAAATATATATATTCTCCAAATGCATATTTATAACTTTAATTTATACAAACTTCTCTTTGGACTTTGAATTTTAAATAAATGGAATACCAAGCTTTATAATTTTAAATTTGTCAAGTTAAAATAAATAATAGAAATAAAAAATGTTGCAGCTTTGCTATAATAAGAATTTAAATATAATTGACTTAATATGAGACACTATCAAACTAAGTAAGAGATGTATTTACATTATACTCTTATTGACACGGGACAATTGTAATGTTAATTCATTGAAATGTATCAGATCTTGTCCATAATCATTATTATTCAAATCTGCGGTGTATTGTAATCTACTAATACCATGCATATCATGATACACATTGTCTTCGGAAACTGTCATATGAAATGGATTTAGCTTTCAATCATAACTCAAACTAATCAAGGATGCCACGCACAAATATAACGCACATAAAGTACAGCATTAATAAAACATAGAAAATTATCAATATCAAAACTGTTGCTTTTATATAAAACTTTCTTAATATTACCTGAACATAATTCCCGTACTAAATGTTTTATCAAAAAATATCCAAGTTTAAACTGGCATGATAATGAAGCTAAATATTTATGTAATCTATAATAATTAATAAATGCTGCAAGAATATTTATTTTTATTATTTTATAAATTGGATGTCTTTAAAAAATGAACTCATTTGAATGAGATTTTAGTTAAAATTAATTTCCCAAGCAATTCTACTAAATATATTTGAAAATTTTTTTTAAAAAACAAGTATATTCTTCGAATATATTCATTCAGTTTTATTATATTTATCTATAAATGTACACAAATAATATTTGTGTCAGTTACTTTATATTGTTTTTTGAGCATGAAGAGTACAATATTGTTTTCATATTTTTGATACGTTCATAAATTTAACACAAATATTTTTATCATCTAAACAAAAAATAGTTTTTACCAATATTTCTTTCATATTCGTAGTGTGCATTTCATATATGCGTCTGCAACGACAAGGGTTTCCCTTATAATTTTCCTTGATTTTTCTTCATAAAACAGATATGATAAAAAATAATATTTTAATGTGTTTGATCTCAAAAATGTATTGTAAAATTATTGGATAAAAACTTTCAGCCTGTAATCTTCCCCAAAAAGCAAAAAATAAATACGTCAAACAAAGATGTATGAATTCTTATTAATTGTAATAATTCAGAACACAAAAATGTCAGTAAACGCATACACAATTAAAGAAATGCTAAGAGAAGTCAATTTTAAACACTGCATTTAAATTTCAGGAAGATGACTGCAAATAATTTATATTTTCAGCTGAAATATATGATGAAAATATAACTTATGCTGATAGTACCTGTACTACATAATCAGTTAGTAAGTAAATTAAACTTAAAGAATAAGATAAATTGGTTGCAGGACTAAAAGGACGTAAGAAATATCTTTCTTAATAAAGATTACAATTATAAGATAATTTAAGATCAAACACTTCTACATTAAATAAAATATCAAAAAATATATTTCATAATAAAATAATTAAAATAATAACAAAAAGCGCTATATATTTTTATCATAGTAATATGTTCTGGTCTATTTTTTCAATATAATAACTAAAACTAAAATATTTATCTCCACAAATGAAAATAAGACAAATATTAACACAAAAAGTTTTTAAAAATTATTTAAGTTTTCCAAATTATTTGTCTGTTTTGTATAATCTAAATTTTATAATGATATATTTCTTGATTGATTTTTTAATAAAATGAATACTATTATTTTCTACAAGAAAGGCTAAAACAATCAAAGTTCTTTTTTTTTCAAATGTGTTGAAAATGCTAAACAAACTATGTCAATATCTGGATGCATTTGACTAATGTTGACAACAAATAATTTAAGAATTATATTATTTTTCATGGCAAAGTATAAGCGAACATAATATTATGCTATAAAATATATAAATTTGAAAATTTACAAAAAATCTTCAGAAACAACATTTTAATAAGTTAAACAATAATTTCAAAAGTTCAAATACTCATGCAAAATTAAATAAAAAGAAGTAATAATTCATATTTTTAAATGTACAAATATTATAAAAATTAATAAAAACAAATTTTGGTAGAATTTCTAATTTAGTAATTAAAAAAATTCTGAGTATTTTAAAACAAGTATAATCTATAAATTATAAAATTAAATTATGTATTTACTAGAGGTAGAAAAAGAAAAGTAATCTATGCTCTTGCTTGTTTTTCCTTGCATATATATTGCAATATTTGTACTAGCAAAATGAAATTCCAATGCACATTCTTTCACTTTTATTTGCAAGTATATAAACATAATATGAACAGTGTTAGAGCTTAATAAAAAAGTGAATTTTTTCTCTGTTATATATATATATATATATATATATACAAATATGACAAAGATAGAAATGCAGATGTATATATATATATATATATATATATATATATTATATATTTTTTCTCTGTTATATATATATATATATATATATATATATATATATATATATATATAACAGAGAAAAAATATATAATATATATATATATATACATCTGCGTTTCTATCTTGTCATATTTGATTATCGATATTTGCAGCGAGAGACTTCAAAAAAGAACTTAAGGTTATAAAGCTCATAACTCTGATATAGTTATGATAATAATATGAATCAATATTAAAAATGAAAGATTGTTTCAATTATACAGTAAGGATTTTTTTAATTCAAAATATACAAATTTTTATTCAAAATTCTATTCAAATATATAAAATTTCTTTATTTTCAAGTATCTTTGAGTATAAAAAAATTAAAATCTATGATGATTTTTCACATTTCTAAAAAATGTTTCAGAAAGAAATATGTCTCTTATTTATAAAAAATAGTTTTCCTTTTTTATAGGTCTTCATATATTTATTGTATAGTTATTTATCTTTTTCTGTCAATTTCTATGTGTATCTAAGAATACTTACATGTATGTACCTATAATATATACGTAGAGTCAACACACGTAAGCACCCACACATATTGTTATAACTATATTTATATAGAACTAAACATCTTTGCCGGGTATTTATTTCATAAATACTCGTTAAACACGCAATTTCTATCATAAGGGCTATTCTGCTACCCGATCAGTGTCTAAAATGACCAGGATGCTTTAGTATTAGAAAATACTTCATAATCCCAGTCAAAACATTTTGGTTAACAATAGTTATCAAGTTATTTGCACTAGAACGAAAGATGATAGTAATCGCATTAAGTCTGACCTTGATCTGCTGTTTCAATTCGATGTTTTCAAACTACTAAAAGCCTTTCGCATTAAGTTCTCAGTATCGCTGAGTGGTGTGACAGCGATTGATGCTTCTATTCTTGAACCCTCTAAATCAGTGTTTTTCAACTTTTTAATATTCACGGCTCAATATTCCATCATAATTTTTGTCACGGCCCCTTCCCCACCGCATACAATAAAATGTATACAATAATAATGCATTTTGAACTTTTTGGCACTAAACCTACACTACAACCTTAATTTTAAACTTTACAAATTACCAAGAATACGGAAATTTGAATTCTTGACAAAATTTGAATTCTTGACATTTTGCAACACCGATATTCAGCATCGAAAAATCAAGAATCCTATGATTTTTTATTGTGCTCTTGAGACCCACCATGTTGGTTTCGCAAGAAATTTCGATTTGTCTGAAATTTGTCTGGTCAGCTTGAAAATTAAGTTAGGAGCGTGCTCAGGTGTGAACAAATGTTTTCTCATAGGAAGAAGGAGAAAGTTCTATAAAGAAAATTTCAATTACAGACAATATCATTCACGTCGGTTCGTCTATCGCTATTGAATTTATTTTGAATGTGTATGTTATACATATTTTCGTGTAATTGCAATTCACAGTATTAAATATTCACTGCAGAAGACTTATGCAGAATCATGGATAAATTTTTAAGCGAGCGTAAACGAGCATTAAATGATAGACAAGCATCAATAAGTACAAAGACGAGCGTGGTTCTGAAAATAAAATCAAGAAAATATTCTTAAGAGTACTTAGATTTTGAGTTCACTAGTACTGAAGCGAAGAAGTAAGGCCCCTGTGTATCATTTGCTCAAAAATGTTGGTGGTAGACAGCATGAATCCTAATAAACTTAAACAACATTTTGAAACGCTTCATAATGAGTACGTAAACAAACCCAGAGAATTCTTCGAATTAAAATTAAAATCATATGATAAGCAAAAATCGTTGGTTAAAAAACTGTGTCAGTGAATGAAAAACCTTTAATTGCCTGTTACAAAGTTTCATATAAAATAGCCAGATGTAAAAAGTTTCACACCATTGATGAAGAAATATTTTTGCCAGCCACAATTGAGATTGTAGAAATTATATTTGGAGATAATTTTGGAAAAGAATTGCAGTCTATACATCTTTCAAATGAAACTGTTGCTCGTCGAACTGCTGATATAGCTGAACATGTAGAGAGTCAGCTTTTGTCAAAGTTGCATGACAAGTTGTTTTCAATACAACTCGATGGGGCGATAGATAGTAATAACGATGCTTATTTCATTGTCTAGGTTAGATTTGTGATGATTTGTCAGTAATAAAACAATTACTTTTCTACAAACCAATAGAACTCAAATCAACAGCACTCGTATTATATGCTATCTTGAATGATTTTATGAAAAAGTCACACATAGAATGGAAAAATTGGGTGGAAATATGCGCCTATGAAACTCGTTCTGTGTCCGAAAGATTTCAAAGTATTCAAGCACTTGTGAAACAAAAATCACCAAGTTACTTCATCCTCAGAGAGGCTCTGGCTTCCAAAGAAATGAGTCCTGGTTTAAATATTGTGTTAACTACGGTTTTAACCGTAGTAAATTATATAAAAATAAGACGCCTGAAATCAAGAATCTTTACCACACTTTGTAAAGAAGTGTGGTAAAGAGAGTTACTATTTTATTACGAGGAAGACGGTTATCACGAGGAAAATTTTTACAACGTGTTTATGAATTAAGGGAAGAAAATCGCCGTTTTTCTAGAAGAGGAAAACAAACCGGAAGCTGAAAATTGTCGCGATAGTTTATTTGTGATGAAATTGAGCTACGGTCGACATATTCGAGAAATTAAATAAAGTGAATCTTCAAATACAAGGAGCAAATACACATATATTGGATACGATTGATAAAGATAATGCTTTCTGTAGGAAATTGGAATTGTGGAGAAGAAATTTAAAGCAAAAACTTAACAATGTTCGCAAATTTGAATGGTTGCATTAAAACTTACAAGGCTGAAGAACAACATGTAAAAGTTGTTTTTATAACAATGGAAAATCATTCAGCAATGCAAGCAAAGAATTTTAAAAAGTACAATGATATAACAAGAAATATAACAAGAAAGTTAACAACAAACTGATATGAAGTTTAAAGTGGGAGAGGGATCCATCTTAAAATACTCCGACTCTCAATGGAACAGGAAAAAACCTTCATAGACTTCACGGCAAGTGGCGAAACCAAAAGACAATTGAGTAATAAATCACTCTTTGAATTTTGAACAGAAGAGGATCATGCGTTTTCTGCACTAAAAACAAGGGCATTTCGCATTCTACTACCATTTTCAACATCTTACAATTGTGAAACTGGATTTTCTGCGGTGGCGTCTTTGAAGACAAATTATAGATCTCAGCTAAATCTAGAAAAAGAACTGAGAGTGTCTAATATTAAATAATATTAAACCATCCTTCAAAAAACTTTGGTCTGAAAGACGGGCCCAAAGAAGTCATTAACAATTTTTAAATTTGTTTTTATAATTTAGTAAGTTTTGTTAATTTAATATGTTAATTATTAAATATGTCAAAATGTAAAGTTTTCTATGTGTGTGTGTTCTTTCCTTTCAATCACTTAATCAATTTTTTTAAATAATATTTTCTCTTAGATATGCTCGCGCCCCCTAGGGGAGTACGCCCAACAGGTTGAGAATCACTGCCCTAAGTAAGAGAAAGCATGTAAGTGATTCTCTCCTCTATGTTGTCAGTCATAGTTTATGTATTATATATATTTGCTATAGGCAAATCCTTCTACTGCTCTGTGTACATTTTATTACTAATTAATTTTCGAAATTAAAAACTGGTAATTTACCAATTGAAAATTTAAAAATCTTCTCTCTATAACTGTATACGAATATTCAGAGATTTTAAAATCATCGCAATTTCAGGCGTTGCATGCTTGAAAGCAGATCCATAGTAAAATACATAAAAGCATTTGTGTATGTGTGTTTCCATATATATATATAATAAGTTTAACAAATTAAAGTGCATATACATATTTAAAAAAGATGTTTCTATTTTATACAGTTACTTTTAAATAAAAAGTATAATTCTTGAAATGAAATATTCTTTGAAAACTTTCACTTTGCATACTTCCACTGTGAATATTAAATTGATTCATCCCTATACTCATTTGCAATTAGTTGTTAATAATTTAGTAATTCAAGTTAAAGTATGTATCGATTTTGTTATTTTTATCTTTAAACAATAATATAAAGCTATTTATGTATATATTTTTTATCTTTTTTTATCTGAAGATTAAAATTTACTGTCAGAAATCAATGCGTTTTTGTTTTTAAAATATATATTTTGTCAAAATAACGAATTTGATTAAATTTGAAACAGTTCTAAGGGATGCAAGATTAATGAGCATCTTACTCAGTTTTATTAAATTAAAACTTAGGAAAAAACAAGAAAAATATCATTTTTCTTAAAATGCCACGATTAAATGTCAAGATATGAAGTATGGATATTTTTATTTATAACGGAGAGGGTGAAATGAGAGAGTTGACTGACATTGAATCCTTTAGACTTGTTCTTGGATAAATGGTCCTTGCTGATTTGCAGGAGATTTTCAGCTCCATAACTTTTGTGATTGAGTTCGCGGCAAAGGCCTAACTGACTTTCCTTTTCTCAAATGTGTAGCTCTCCTTATAAAAAAGCATTGATGAAAAGTAAATTGTAAACCTCAAGAAATGTATTACAGCTTCAATGCTGGAGTTTGATGTAACTCCGTTTTTGGGCTCACGTATATCTGTTATTAATGGTCTTACTGAGGCATGGATGGAGAAATTCCTGTATAGTTGCTAAAATCAGAATACAAAAATGAGAATTTCCTAAGAATGAAATAGCGGAAGCTGAAAAGGTTAATATATATGTAATCCAAAAAGAGTCATTTACAAGAGTATCAGATAAAATATCTATTGTATATATTCTACAAGAACAAGCTGTTAGAATAGAATATGTTAATATTTTACATGTCTGCTCTAGACTTTGCTTGTTTTGCAATTTTGAAACACAGATGCTTTTATTTGACAGAGAATTTTAGGATCAAAAGCTTTAATTTGACATAGGCTTTAAAGATCAAAGGTTTTGATTTGTCTCATACCATGATTCGTCTATAAAGCGACTCGTCTTTAACCAGTCACATTAGTGTCAATCGAGCAATTTTTAATTTGTTTCTATCGTTTAGTTGAAAGAAAAGGGAAACCTTCAGTTAATTACAATGGTAATGGAACCAAATGTAATAAATATGAGAAAACACAATCATGAAATAATTTTTATAAAGTTTTGTGATGAAGAAAGAATGATACAATTAAGATTGATAACTCTCAGTGATTCCTCGTTAAGAGGAAAATTGTGATGTTGATATTAATTGGTAATATCTGATATTAATAAGAAATTGGTCATCTTAATGAGAACGGAATATTAAATCCATTGTTAAAGTGTTTTAGATACTACCAAGAGTTAATGGAATAGTATTCCGAGTTTAACTGAAAACTAAACAACTCATTAATTCAGTCAGAAGTGTCTTTGAATGATGAGTGATTTATCTTTAAGGCTTTCATGAATGATATTCGTTGAAATATATATTGGCTATAGTTTTCCACTGAAAATTCCAAGAAATGATCTTATAGTTACAAGAAATGGTTGAACTATTAAAATACCAATCAAACTGACTCATTAGAAGTATATGTTTTATATTTTTGTGTTCTTGAACATTGGATTTGTGATGGATTAATAATTATTTTGTTTCATAATTTGTTCCTTTTGATATTTTTTTATTTATATCTTTAGATTTCTAAATATTTTACAGCCTTATATCATAATGTTGTTAACTTTGTCAGGAGTATGTCAAATATTATTCATTGTTTTAAAAAAAAATTGTTATACATGGCAGTGATGTTTGTAGATATTTTTATTAGTATTATAATTTGCAACTGGCAAAGAGTTATCGATTAAATACCGAAAATAAAGCTCTAAAATCAAATTTTAGAAAAACCAGAAATTTAAGTTTTATTTAAAGTGTCCTAGTGTAATTAATTTTTTAGAGAATTTTGATTTGTTTTTTGGGTGTTTATAAGTTGTTTTTAAAACCGATTCGTTATATTACTTGAAAAGCCGAATTGATATTTTATTTTCATGTGACTTTGTAATTTTTAAACTCAGTAATACTAGTAATTATATTTCAGTAACATTTATAAATACACAACTAATATATTATGACATTAACCAAATATTATCTTTATTGTATTGCATATATATTATATACAAATTTTTATTGCATATATATAAAAAATATGTATGCAATAAAAATTTGTTTAAAAAATCATGATGAAATTTGGTATACTTTTGATTTATAAATATTTCATAAGCAGATTTCGAATGTATACATTTAAAGCTCGATATAATGACCCTCTCTTTAAACCACTATCTAATAGTTTTTATAAATATTTAATGAACGGTAAACTTTTCAATTCCTCTGTCAAGATACATAATTAGTATTTTTCTACCATATTTTATATATCTTACCGAATTTTAGCAGGAATACTTAAAAATATATTGAAGTGTTATTGAGAAACGTAGATTGTAATTAAAAACATGAATTTCTAAGTTTATTACTGATTAATTGTAAAAATCCCTTTTAGTAGGGATATTTATTAAAACTAATTATTTATATTAGAAATTACGCAAATATGTAGATATCAAAAACTTGATTTATTCAAGCCAATAACCAAATAACTATATATATTTACTTTATCGTTAAGAAAATATTTCTACCTAAGCAATTTATTTGCATCAATAAGTTCTAATAAAAGTTTTTACCAGCACTGAAAGATTAAGTTAATAATTAAGTTTCTGACTTAAAAATAAAGATTTATAGCAAAATTGAAAATAACAAGATTTTTCAAAATTATTTGTAAAAACTAGGAGATCTTATGAAACTTATTCAGACAGTTGTAAAATGTATCAAATATAGCGTTAAAGTATTTCACAGCTAAGCAACAGGCATACATGTCACAGTAAATTTAGTTTCATAGTAACTAGTTTTGAAAGAATTTTAAAATGTCACATGTGATAAAGAATTTATAATGTGTTCTGACTCAACATATTCTTAATACTTTATAAATAGTTTTTCAGTAACTTCTTTACTATGTTCTTAAAAAAATTTAATTGATTACTTACTAATTAATATAACAAAATACTATAATATTATAAGAAAATAAATTTTTTCCGGGAAGTCATATAAGTAATCTAAGAAAAAAGTCCGAGTTTTTCTTTTCAGTCAATATCATATGATAATGATTCAATTCTAAATTTTCATATAAATGTAAATTTGCTTAAAATGAGTTTAAATGTTTGTACAATGTAATAAATCAGTGAAAAATCTGTTTGCATGAACGCTATGGATATTAGAGAATTTATAAAGAAAATATAGTATATTATTATGATAATTAATTTTTAATAAAGAACTAACTTTACTGCATAATAATTTTACTCAATGAAGAAGGTCAAACATTAAAAAAAAATTACAGAAAATTCATGTTTTTTCTATCAATGAAATTATTCAAAATGAACATAGAACATATTTAACTTTACTTTAAAGTTCTTATATTCTAGATCATTAAATAATCTTCAAAGATTTAACTTGTCAAAGAAATCATCAAACTGTGAATTCACATAATTAGTTTAGTCAAAATTTCCGAAAAATGCTGTGGAGAAAATATAATTAAATCATTTATCATTTCTTAAATTTAGAGAAACATTTTCTGCTGGAGGAAATTAAAGCAATTATATTTCAGTCTCTCAGAAAATCAATAAAAACTTAAAAACTAAATTTTAATTAATAAAAATTTATGACTTAGAATAAGATAAAGATTTAAGTACCTAAAATGAAAACTCTAATTAAAGGAAAGTTAGTTAAATAATTTACAATCAGAAAGTTATTTAAAGTAATGAGTATATTTAAGAAAAATGAAGAAATAAAATTAAATGCATGCTAACAAATTTGTAAGTAAATTTCCAAGAGAATTATAAGGGATGTAAAACAGAATGAATTGTGATATTTCATGATGAAATTAAAATAAAAAATTTAGAACTTTGTGAGGTAATATTTTTCATTAACATTTGAGTTGGCAATTATCATACATTTATTTGCATTATTATAAATACTAACTCTACCAAATAAAATAGCACTTAAGATATTCGAAACGCATATTTATAATTTCTTTAATAAAATCAATTAAAATTTTCTACTTAATTTAAATATTTAATTTACTAAAATTAACAACAAATTTAATTTATTAAATTCATTACAGTTACCAAATCAAAAGAATACACATTTAGTAAACAAAATAAATTTTATTATTCTACTAAATTTTCAGATTTAAAGATTACTCTCTACATATATGTTAAATTTTAAAATTTATATTTATCACATATTTTATAACCTCATATTTTCAAGTATATTCTTATCAACATAATAATTTTAGTTTAATGATATTTTTATATGTTTTATTTCATTTCCAATGGTTAAATTTTTTATCAAGAAAAAACTAAATACATCAATAATTTTACTCTAATAATACTATATTAATAAATATAACTAGCTTGTTGAGATTTGTAAATGTATTCTTAAGACTTGTGTGTATACGAGACTTCATATTAAAATATTTGGAACAATTCAATAACTAACAATTAAATTTTATAAATGTAAAATAAAATAAATCATAAATTTCAATAATTAGTAATATATTTGTAAGCGTACATGTTGTGCGTTACCTTAGTATGAAATTTATAGTTAATGTGTGAATTTTATGCTATATAAAGTCATTAATAAATACTATTTATATTTAAGAGAATTCATAATTAAATATGAATATATTTAGTAACTAACCATATTAGATTTGTTGTATAATACAAAAAAAAAGCCCTGAACGCTAAATTATTTGGTGAAATATTTGCAATTTTGTATGCCGTGTTTTACCTTGGTATAAAATTTACTATTAATATGTTTGAATTTTTATGTCATGAATGAGATTTGCAAAGATGTCATAAATTTTTCCATGTTTCAGTAGTTTGCTCTAAAGAGTGAAAGATGCGTTTATTAAGCAAGTGATAATTTTTCTAATTTTTTGCAAATAAATAGTTCAAACCATAGCACTTAAAATGAATTAACACCGAAATACATGTAAAAAAATTAAATTACTGTTATTTTTAGAAATTTTAGTTATTTCCTCTATTTCAAGTTAAGTTTTTACTTTTTACAAATAAGAAAAATTTTTATGCTTCTCAAAAATTTAAATCTCTTTTTATATTTTAAACTTGTTAGTTAAGGAAACAAATAAAAAAAATATAGATATAATTATGTATCGTCAACTTAATTTGATTTTATGATTAAATGTATGCATTTATGATTAAATGTAAAACAAAAGTTTTTTTCAAAAAATTGCCCACTTACATTTGTAATTATTATAATATATATTTTAGAAATAAAATTTATGAGCAAATAAAACATGTCCTTTGCACTTATAAATCATATACCAGTGAGTTACAATATTTATATATTAAATAAAGAAATAAAATAAATTATAAAATCCAAAGTTCCATTTAATTCTTTTGTGTACTAGGCCATTTTTATAACATCTTTGTTTATGTTATTTAGAAAAGAATTGAGATGCATTTTTTGTTTTTAATTAAAGTATTAAATCGAAATAATCAATTACTTATTCAGGAGTTTTTAAGCATAAATCCAAAGAAATACCAGTTTCTTTATTAAATTATTGCATGTCTTAAATGAAAAAAAAATCGATTGCTAAAAAGTTAATTATATAATTGTTTAGATTTAAACTAAAATTTAAAATGTATAAATTATAATTATTCTTTCAAATAATTTGATAATACAAAAATAAAATTAACAATATTTATACAATAAAATATAGTTTCCTTTATCAATAATTAAGTTAAATTCATATAACTTTGATTTTCATTAATTCACTATGTAGTTCTAAAGTATTTGCGATTACATCTAGGATTACTGCATATACTCTAAATTGTTTAATAACAGAGAAAAAAATTTAATTTAATCTTTAAAAGTAATATAGAATCTAGTGAAATATATGGTTACATATATTTAATTTTAAGTTTCAATTATTTTCAAAGAATCAGGGAATACCGATAGCTAAATTTTTAATGATTAAGCATTAATTTCTTATACAAAATTTCTTATACAAGTAAAATTTATTATATAATAGATTATAAAAAATTTAAATAGATTATATTATGTGTAAACGTCTTAGATTGTAATCCAAGTATTTGAAGTTTAGATTTTATAAAAATTGCAAATCGAAGTTTCCATTCAAATATGTCATTATATTAATAAAATTATTATTCATTTTAGTTACAGTTAAATGCCTGAATTTTTTCTCGACATAACTTATTTATATTTATTCAACAAACAAAATTTGCGTCGTCATCTAAAATGAAATTAATGTCATAAAATTTTGCAATTGTAATTTTTAAATATTAAATTAAATGAATTTGCATTTTTTATTTTATAACACTCTTTCTTTAATTAGATAAATCATTAATATTGAAAAAAGAAGCTACTGGGATAAAAGGTAAAAAATCAAACAAATTAAGAAGTCACAAATAAATAATGAATTTCTAATTATTTTACAGTAAAAAATAATTTTATTTAAGAAGGTTCACCTTGAAGTAAAGTTCAAAAATATTTTATAATACGTTTTTATTATAATAATTTATTCTTCAAAACTTATATGGAAATATAATCCAAATGTTTAACAGAAATTAATTTATAAAATAATAAAAAATTAAGATTTATATTTTACATACAATATTTATTTATGGTTAAACATCAGCACATAGCGTTTTCTTAATCAAATTAATATTGTTAATTAACTCATTTTCTTTTAATTGAATATATGGTTATCAATGATCTATATAACTGAAAACTCTTAAATGATAATTAACATTAACGTTTAATAAATATGATTATAATTAAGATTAAAATATATATCTTAAAATAATTTGAGAAACATTAATATAATAATTTTCGTTAAAATGTTTTAATGACGTAATTGTGTTTAAATAATTAGATCACATTAAATCGTATTAGATAAAAAAATTTAATCTCATCTTTATTTGAACAATTTTAGATTATTTATTTTTTGTAAATTGTAATGATTAGGGAAAAACTTAGAATAGTGAATTAATTAAAAAAAGTTATTATATAATCGCAATATCGTAACTTTTGCTGACTGGACAACTGAAACCATGGAATTCAATTACATAAATAATTTCTCAGTAAAATGACCCTTTTAATTAAATTATAATAATTAGTCGTTCCTCTAGAGATGTAACACAAGATTCTGTGCAATTCGACTAAGATAATCATTTCGCCAAATGTTTCTTCTTCTAATTATAGCGCAGAACCAAACTTTTGCTGCGGAATACATAATCACTTATGTTGAAAGAGATAATCAAGTTAACGTAATTATCCAATTATAATAACTTCCAATGCATGACGTCAATTGAATTGTAGAAAGGTCAGAAATGTCTCCAACAGTCATTAGAACTAAGTCATGCGGATTTATCTGGCAGTGCTCCAGAACTAGCAATGACTAGTTATTCTAATCCGTAAATGTTAATTTGAATAGAGCTCCTTTCAAGCAAAATTTCATCTAATTTCCAAAACGTTTTCATAATAGAAAACTTAAAGTTATTGGAACTGGTCGACCAGGTGATTATTAATGCAGTAAATAACGAGTCCATTATATCAGTAACTATGCCACATTGATTTAAATATTTTACTAAATATTTTATATTTGATTTAACCATTCACTATGAATAAATAAATAAATAAATAAATAAATATATATATATATATATATATATATACATATTATATATATACATATATATATATATATATATATATATATATATATATATATATATATATATATATATATATATATATATATATATATATATATATATATATATATATATATATATATATATATATATATATATTATATATATATATATATATATATTTATATATATACATATATATCTATATATCTATATATATATGTATATATATATATATATATATATATATATATATATATATATATATATATATATATATATATATATATATATATATATATATATAGGTTAGATATTTAAAATAATGAGATGTATTGTAATATTGTTATTTTTATTTAATTTTATTACTTATCAAAATATCAAAATACATAATATATATATATATATATATATATATATATATATATATATATATATATATATATATATATATATATATATATGATACAGTTTCATATATATATATATATATAGGAATATTTTTATCAAATAATTTTTAAATTTAGCAACTTATACAAAAGTTTAATAGCTAAAATGCTGTGTTGCATGGATTTCCTGTTAGAATTTATTCAAATATATATATTAGTACCTGAATACAAAAGATCATTGTAGTTTGCGATCTTGTTGGGAAAATATTGCTTTATTTATAATGAAAGAGATTATTGAAAAATAATTCATTAGCTTTGTGAATTCCGGAGAGTTTTAACAAACAATGTCATATATAGAGCGTAATTAAATAATACAATTATTTACTTATTTTAAGTAATGTTTAAACAATTAAATACTAGAAATTCAGTGTTTTAATTTAAAATTTAATACTTGGTTAATTCTACTATATATGCTAGATCAACTATATATGATCCTTATCTTTATCGTTCAAGTTATATTCTAATATATTTATTTATTTTCATTTTCTTACTATAAGTGCACCTGACAGTAACTTATACCTAACGCATTTTTTAAAATGTAATACTCAATAATTTCAAATGGCATTATTCAGTTGAAAGCAATAACCCATTCACTAAACAATATGAAATAATTAAAAATTAGTTTAATTTACGTGTTAGTACTCATTTTGACCTCTAGTTTCAATCATTATTAAAGGTAGCTATGAAAACTCATGAAAATAAAATGCATATTCTTAATTCATTTATATGTCAGTTTGAGATACATTAACTTCATTCAATTGCCAAACTAAACTTACTACTTTAACTAACAAACTGTTTGAAATCATGCAAACATATTTAACAAATTGTAAACACACATTTAAGTAATAGTGAAATGATAAAAAATAAAATCACAATCGCCATTACAGTTAGAATTGTGATCTTATCATTACAATATTTTGTGTTACAATTTCTATATGTCATATTGATCATAAGCTATGAATAACATTTCTAGATGTATTTTATTTTATTTAAAAAAAAGTGAATACATCAAATAGTTATAAAATTTACAGTTAATTATTAAGGAATAATCTGAAAGAACATACATTGTTCGCTTTCATTTTATAGTAATTATATAAGTATTCAACACGTGTATTTATAAATGTAGTTAAAAAATCCCAATATTAAATTCAATATTAAGGATTTTAATTGTAATATTATTTAAAAAAACAGTCACTTTTCATTGGTTAAGTGCTTAATGAAGGTCATCAGTAATTTTTTATTAGTTGCTCAATTTCACTGATGAATAAGTATTGCATTTTTTGTTTTTACAAGAATTACTAATTTTTACTTAACATATATATATTTTACTTTACGTATATAATTCATAATTAATTACTTTCTTAAATAAAATATTCAAATGAAAAAAAAATATTTTCTTATTATTATTCGAAAATGGGAAATAGAAAAATCCTTTATTTTTTAAAAACAATTTTAGTTAGTTTTATAAAATTTGAACTTTAGTAAATGTTTTAAAAAGATTCAAAATCTGTAATTCGAAAGGGAAATTTATCTCACATAACTTTATTATAAATAAATTTATTTAAGTGGGAAATATCATCTAAAAAATATATCGTTCTTACCTCGATATCATAAAATTGAATTTAGTTTACAATATTGGTGATTATAATTTCTTAATTATGCGGAATATAACTACACCATACCATAAAAATGCTTTGTAGTGCATGTGTCTGTGTGTGTATGTGTGAAAATGCGTGTGTGTTATTTTATTTATTTTTTTTTTTACATTACAAGAACGAATGGAATATTTTTTCTTTTCATTGAAATATAAACTTCAGATAGAATTGCTATAAAATTTATTATCGTATTTTCATTCTTTTAAATATAAATCAGCATTTTTGATGATTAATAGCTTTACAATTTAAATAAAACTATTAATTTCATGCTGAAATGTTTGTAGGAAAAATTAATCTCTTATGTATTGGTAACAATATTTTTCATTTATAGTAATAATCGAAAAACAAATTATTCGCCTATTTCTGTATAGAAAATGTTTCATTATTTAGCAGTTATGTTGTAACATGCTTTGACAAATAAGCAACATAGAAAGGAGGATTTAATACGTCATTTAATTTCAAGCTTAAAACACAGAGAGAATTTGTGTATTCTACACTAGTTAAAGTAATTTATACATTATATTTCCAATGTATGAAAAAAACAAACTTGTTAGATTGATATTGGAAATTATAAAATTTGCTTCATTATTTAAATTCAAATTATGATGAATAGGCAACGTTTTAAGACCAAAAGTGGGGATGGAAACTACGCATTGAATTTAATTTTAAATCACTTCAAATTTCTACATTTCAAGGAAACATATGAACCCTCAAATTGTTGAAATTAGTTTAGGACGTCACATATTTACATATCAACTCTGCAACAAAACGTTTTTTATAATAATAAACAATTTTAATTAAAATGCAAATATGCTTATTTATATACATACGTTCAGAAATCATAATCAATTATTAAATATAGTTTGTTGAAAATATTTCCAATTTAATGTGAAATTTCAAAATGTAATAATAATTTCTAACTTAAATCCAATATTTCTTTAATTTAAGGAATTCTGAAACTGAAGATTTAAATCTCTAAGCCAAAATATATTATTATTATAATTATAGTATGCAAAATGTTTTCTTAGAAAAATAATTTATTTACAAATCTGTTTTGAACTTTAATAAGCAATTTCTGGAGAAACAGTTTAATATTTCGTGAAAATATTTTTTACAGAATAAACATTAATGATATAATTTAAGTAAGATTTTTGAAGAATCTTGGGGAAAATAATTAAAACATTTATCACTTTTCCACCGAATAAACATTTAGTTGAAGGGAATTGGAGCTTCAAAACAATTATAAATTACAGTTAGATTTAAAAAGCATGGAATAAGCAAATGTAATTCATAAAATATATGGCCAGTAATTAAAATGGGATTTTGCGTTTTTAAAATAAAAGTAATTTAAGGAAAAGTTAATTAAAGTGATTATTTCTGAGTAATTTTTAGAATATTCTAAGATTCCCCAGTAAAATTGTCTTTATTTTTTTAGTTAGCAAAATTTATATATGATCATTAGTGAATACCTTCCACGTTAAGGATAATTTATTTAATTAATGAAAGAAACTTTTAAACTCTATTATAATGAAGGAATTATGAAAGAAGTTATACATAAAAAATCCATACTTATTCAAATTAAATTAAACAATATTAAATGTTGTCCAAATTTAAATAAATTGAGATAAGAAATTCATTAAATTAAATGTAAACAAATGTTTTCATAGTATGATTTTACAACATTCGTCTTTACTGAAGTTACGATGTTTTGGCATGATGTTAGAGCATAAAATTTTCCTTTAAACCCATAACATAAACTGTCAAAGTTTACATGAATTTATGGGAAGTCTGCTTTCAAATTCCAGATACTTTGAAATTGACTATAAGTTAATTGTCACAGATTAGTTAATACAAATGATAACATGAGTTGTGTAGAAATTGATGTCAGTGTATCAAAATAATTTCATAAAGCTATATGAATAAATTAAGATTGAAATTTTTACCTCAATAAAGAAATGTTTTTTACGACAGTTGCATAAAGGAAAATGGTTAAAATTTATTGATCAATAAAACTGTAATATAAAAAAATATCATATAAAATTATGAAAGCTACAGTGAATTCACGCGATTCCTTTAAAATATCAGAAAACGTGTGACAAGTTTTTTTTAGGGTGTTGTTATAGAGACATAATATTTGATGATATAACTGAATAGATATTAAAAATATAAACTGATTTTAAAATGCGTTTTTTGCATTTTAAAATTAAAAAGTCTCTATATAAAAGTAAAATTTATGAATAAAAACTGTTGAATTAAATGAATATTAATTTGCGATTTTATAAATAAAATGATGAAAGGTTTTTCATAAATGTTTTCATTGTATTCTGTAT
This sequence comes from Latrodectus elegans, assembly GCA_030067965.1. Taxonomy (NCBI): domain Eukaryota; kingdom Metazoa; phylum Arthropoda; class Arachnida; order Araneae; family Theridiidae; genus Latrodectus; species Latrodectus elegans. The sequence continues at coordinate 98,568,238 of CM057810.1, read as the reverse complement.
CGATTCTAATAATCACGTCACTCACATATTACACTTCTTTCATAAATAAAAAAATCCTTTGAAATAAAAGAAAATAAATGAGTAAATGTATTGTAGTATATTTTAGATTAAAAGTAAATTATTTGCCAATAAAGTAATCTAGGGTTGAAAATGTTAGAGATAATATAGCATAAATAATAGGAATGTGATACAGTTATAATTTGAATATGATAAATAACCATGAGGAATTTATAATTATTTACAATGTTAATCCATAACGAAATTTATAATGATTACTTTTGACAGTTAGTTTACCAATAATATTATATGTATATATATATATATATAAATATATATATATATATATATATATATATATATACATATATATTTGTTTTTGCAAAATTATAGAAACTTTTATATATTTAGAAATTTGTAAATATCATAATACTTAAAATCACTTCTAGCAAAACATGGTGCATTCCATTTAATTAAAATTAATTAGAAATTACTTATAACTGACTGAAATAAATTATATAAATAGAGTTAATTCTATTTTAGTGGTAACTAATTGCAATTATATTCTATATTTAATTTTATGAAGCCTAATCTATTAGATTTTATATAAGACAAAGTTTATAATTATATATATTTTACTTAGTTAAATTAATTAATATACGCATTCAAATTAAATTTATTCGATTAAATAAAAACCAATTTTTCACATAAATCAATGTTATTTTCAGCATTCGTTTGGTTTATAGAGCTATGTTTAACAATCGCTTTGTATTTATACATGATGTTTTCTTCTTAAATTATGTAGGTTGAATCAATTAATAAGAAATAAATAATTAAGCAAACAGATGTACATTGTTGATTATTTATAAATATTGATTTTTAGAGTTATTTAATTTGGTTTTCTTATAAATATTGTGATAGATCGTGATTTTGGAAGTCAAGCATTGTGTGAAATTATGCAATTTATGTTGTGAAGCGCAAGGCACGAAAATTGAAAGGAAAGGAGTGTTAAAATCCGAAATAATATTCTTTTATTTATGTTTGCTTTATTCATAGATATTTTTGTAAACAAGTAATGAAGATATCGGATACTTTGAATCTTTATAAGAAAAAAAATTATATACAATCAAATAATTCCAAAATATTTTAATTTTAGATGAAATTCAAGATTTAAAATACTCATTTTATAACATTTAAAATAAATTTATATATCCATATTTCATCGTAAAATGTTATGTTTTATACATTTTTTGGCTTGCATTTGAAAATAAAGTCATGTGTTAAGAGAAAACAAATTTTGTAAAAGGACATAGTTGAACTAACTTCTCTTAAGTAATGCAATTCTTAATATATAAGTGACTGAAAGTCCACAATGCTTGCATGAGCATAGCAAAAATCTTTGGGCTTCAGTTAAAACCATATAAAAAGAGGGCTGAATAGGACATTTAAAATAGTTTACCTTGTAGTCTAGTAGCTTATGGGAAATGTTTGGTGAGATATAAAATATATCTTTTTGCGAAAAGGCGATGCTTCAATATTTTATATATTGGATCCTCAGCCATATACACAATCATTCATGAAGAATTACATATGTAAAAGGTAGTTTGCCGTTGGTTCCCCATAATCTAAATTAGCACCAAAAGAGGAGCGTGTTAGAATCAGTAAAGAAAGTCTTAAATTGCTAAATGATGGTGGTCACCGCATCATTTCTAAAATTGTAACAGGTGATGAAACGTTCATACCGTTTTGTGACGTTCCATCACGTCAAGAATGCAAAGTATGGGACTTTGAAGATGATTCCACGCCGACAATGGTGAAAAAACAAGGCGTACTGAAATAAGGGATGTATGCCGTTTTCTTCAGAAGTACGGGATTGGTCAAAGCCATCAAGTTGGAAGGACAGAAGACAGTGACAGCAAACTGGTATACCACTAAACGTCTTCCAGGAATTCTACAAGAACTGAATGTCAGGGGACTAATGCTTCACAATGAAAATGCATCTTCACAAACAGTCGGATTAACAGTTGAATTTCTTAAACAAATTCAAATTAAAGTGATCGAACAACCACCGTGTTCACCTGATCTAGTTATGTGCGACTTTTGGTTATCCTTTAATCCAAAAAAGAACTGACGTGTACGTCGTTTTCAGTCAGAAGAAGAGAAAGTGGCTATAAATGCATTTTTTTCATCTATTCCAAGAAATAAATGGCTTGAGGCATTTAATCTGTGGAAAATTCCTCTACAAAAGTGCATTGATGCTGGAGGAGAATACTTTGAACACATCTAAAATTTTGTAAGTATAACTTTAAGAACCTTGTTGAATCTCAAAAATGTCAGAGTGGCCCTCGTATGTAGATAACAAAATATGTGCGGAATTCTGTTCGTTAGTATTCTCATTCATGGTTTTCCTTTTATAACATTTTTACCAATAATATTTCTAGATTATATCTTCTTTTACAAATAAACAGATTATAAATACAAATGGCATGGAATACTCTTTCCCATGCAAATATTCTGAATTTATTTAATTTTATACCTCCCTGTCTCTAATTATTCTAGTGTAAGTAGACATTAATGCACAGTTTTCAACTATAATATTGCTTTTACATTTATAAATCTTATTTATTGCTTGCATTAGTACTAGTTATTTATGGATTAAATTCCTTTAATTCTTATTTCTTTATGATGGTACATTTTTTTATAAAGTTAAGTATATATGAGCATAAAAGTATATGTTTTTATCACAGGTATATAATATTTCATAAGGTTTCTTATTTGTATTTACAATATAATGTACTACCTTACTATAATATTGAAATAATTTTACCTAACAAATTTTATTTCCTCCATCCAAATGAATAAGTCGTTAATTATAATTTTCTTTTACTTTTATAATAAACCTAAATATGGTTTTAAGCATTTTAATTACTCATTTATATATTTATATGGCTTTCATTTCTTCATCTTCTTTCATATAGCTTTCATTTCTTCATTTTCTTTTATATAGTTTTCACTTCTTTATTCCTATTAGAGTTAATCTGAACTATTTAATAGATTTAGTTTGTACATTGTATTCCTGTTTTCGAAATCTTCAAATTAAGAAAGTATTTTCTTTCTTAAACTCGGTCCTATGTTTTCAGAAATTAGGCACACATAATAGAAAAAAAAGTTACATTTTTCCTTACAAAAATTTGTATTTAAGAAAAGCATAAAAACAAAATCAACTATATTTTTTTTAACTATTTTGAATAACTCAACTATTTTGAGTAATCTTATCAATTCATTAGTGAAAAAGTAAATTTTATTTTGACATCTGGATAATTTAATTGTTTAACTATAACTGAATTACCTCAGTATAAAGCTTAATTTTAAGCATTTTCAACTATCCAAATATTTTTATTGACGATGACTACTTATATATCATACTTAATGTATTAAAATATTTTTGTGTTTTGTTTTTTGATTATTTTTTTAATTAGGCGAATAATAAGGTTTTTGATAATATAGAGAGAAATGTGTATATAAAACAACTATATATAAAACAGATAACTTTAATAATGATTATTGTATAGATTCCATAAATACAGCTGTCCTGGTTCACCAGGAATAGAACAACTAAACATTACTCTTTAGCTATATTAAAAGGAAACGGATTCTAACAATCCACAGTATTCGCACTCACTAGCAAGTCGAACTCAAAGATACTACTGTATCCGCAAGGCAGCTGGAATGCTGCATTGTTTTCGCGATTTTATTCGACTGTATGTTTTAGTTTTGTAATGTTATTTATTATATTGTATATATCAGAATATGTTTCTGCGCAAGATTGTAATTTTCTAAAATCCAACACTAATTCGCAATAAATACCTAAAATCACTTTTTTTTAAGTTTTTTTTTTTTTTTTTTTTTTTTTTTTAGATAAATGTCTCTTTACTTTCTACTTACTTTGATTTGGTTTAAATTACAGTTTTGTTACCTTAAGTAAGATATATATTTTCACTCTGAAATAGAAATGAATATAGAAAAAGATATGATGCTAATCCAGATTGAATATCTCATTATTTTACATTAGCTAAGAGTTTATTTTCAAAAAGGTATTGGGTAGTTTGGAATCGTAAATAAAGGAAACATTAAAGCATATCTCTGTTGTATTATATTTTGTGCATTATGCCTAAGATATTTTTATGTATATAATGTCTATGTTAATCGTAGACGCAAAAATTTTAATAATATTTTTTCGTCTACGATTAACAGCATCAATACTATTTATAAAGATTTAAATAATATTTTTGATGCCATTCCCATGTAACGGAAATTTGTGGTTGGTAATAAATAACTTATTGTGGTATTTTTCACTACTTATTTCTATTTACTGAAGCCATTAAATGGAATTAAGTAAACTGTAGTTTTTTGATGAATTCAGGTATATAGATCTAAGCCAAAATATTCCCACAAGCTGTCAAACAATTCACTGGTATTTGCTATCGTATTCTCTTATAATCAAATGATCTGAACATATAACTTCATATGACACTTTATAGAGTATTTTAATATATTTATATCATTTAGTTTCCCAACTAATATCTATATAGCTGCATAATTTGCATTTTGTGATACATAATTTTGGTTAATTAATAGATTTAGATAAAAAAAGGAAAATTTGGAGTGGATATAAAATTTTTCTTATCTAATTTTTTGAAGATTTGGAGACAACTAATTTTAGAAAACAGCAATATAAATAAATAATATCAACATAACAAAATAATAATGAAGTAAATTAGTATTAGATTTCAAAATTACTCATAATAGTTACATAATGATTTCTTAAAATCTTTTATGTCTACTTTTCTCTAATAAGTAAAAATAGAATGATTTTCAATTTATGTAAAAATAGAATAATTTTCATAAATTTTTACTTAAATAATGTGTAAATAAGAAAATATATATTTAATTAACTTAGAAGCTGTTTTTGAACTGATCAATTTATAGATAATTTAAAAATTTTGATATTCATTACTGTTTGTTAAGAGATAAAGCCTTAACACTTAAATTTTTACTATGTAATTTATTATCATCAAACCAATTTATTTAATTTTTAAAGATTTGAAATTTATAACAAGATACAAAAATTTTAATCTTTAATGCACAAATTAATATTATGGGGTAAATTCTAATACTCAAAATAATATTCATTTTAATATATAATTTTACTTATGGGCAAAGGTTTGAAAGGTAGTATCTATTTTTTACTTTTCATATTCAAATACCTATAAATTCAGGTTTTCGGAATATTTTTTATGTTTATAAGTGATAGAAATCTGTTAAATTGACAAAGAAAATTTGTTCAACCTACTAACAATCTATTTTTTTCATTTTTTTAAATTCGCACTCTATTGATTTTAAAACACATTTTCTTTATTGATTTACATGCTTATATTATTAAATAGATAATAAGAATCAACATCAAATGAATTAATAAAATATGGTTATCATCATATTTCTTAATTATATCTATATCATATTTTTTAATTATCATATTTCTCTTCATACGAAGTTATTTGCTATATATCCATCCGTCATCGGCTTAACCGCTGTGAAATGCATATGAGGCTTCTCTGAAATGCTCGCTTTCGTTTCAAACACACTTCTCGCATATAAATTCCATGGTGCGAAAAATGGATTAAGTTTTATTTAATTTACCTTATTTTTGTGTTATGTACATATTTTAATCATTATCATCTTTTAAAATATTTATAATAATCTTTTACATCTGGAGGATTTGCTGGGGAAATCATTCTCCTAAAACTTTGACTTTAGTCAACGATAGTAGTTTTATTTATTTCATTCACTATAGTTTAAATATTTTGTCTTTATGATTTTATGCGTGTTCACTTCGTTTTTATTGTATGATTTTTGAATTATATTAATATATTTGATTTTTTGTTTAATTAATATGTTGATTGGATTTGTAAATGAATAATTGATTATTCAAATTAATGCATGGTATAGATTGTCCTTGAAGTATAAGACTCGACCAGCCAACCCATGATAGTAACAAGTGATCGTCTCTTGATCTTTGAAAGATGTAACATTCAGAAATTGACCTTACATTTCGTATCTAGGATGTCTTACTTATTGTTGTTCATTTCTTGTAACTAAAATTTTATTAATAATTAATAGAATGTTACTATAAAGACATTATTTAAAAATAACTAATATTATGTATTTTGAAGTATGTTTGTATTTTATCAAACGTAGTTTGATGTTTAAGTTTAATTATTATGCAAAATTATACACTCTTTTTCATCTTCTTTCTTCAGTTTAAGTTAAAAAAACTGCTTATGAAGTGATACGTTTTAGTTGTTTTCTTTTAATTACTCTAATAATGATTTAAATTTACATTAAAGAAGAAAATAATAATGGTAATGTTATTTGAACATGGAATTAATGTTTTAATTTTTTTTTATTTTCATATTGTTATGCTGTAAGCTTAAAGTAAACTCTTAGAAATTGTATAAAGCAGTTCTTTACACATAAAAGAGTTTTTAAAATAGCAACATAGAAGCTCAGTAGTAATGCAATTACGTGGAATAAGAGGAATAGTTTTTAAAATGTTTTATTATCTTTTTATTTTTAAACATATGAATGTAATATTGAAAATTCACTTTTAAATACACTTTCTCCACCACATTTTTACGAAAAATGAGTATTTAGGGTATCCTAATTCAATTCCGGATTTCAAGGAACAGTTTTTTTCGATAACATGAGTAAATATATTCCTTAAATTATACGAATAGAAGAGATGTTTTGTCGAATAATATTTTTTATAAATTTTATTCCAGAAATATGAAAGTTCATGTTTTTTTACTTGCTAAAGAGCATATTTATGAAGAGGAGATTTAAATCACAGCATAAAATATGATTATGGGAATTTTATTTGCGAAAGTGAGAGGTTATGATTTTATAATAATATTTACTTTACGTGATTTGCATATTACTTCTGCTGAAAATATTTAATCTTTAGAATCCAACAGAACCTTTAAAATAACAAATAGTATTTTCTTAGATAAAGTAATAAGACAAAACTGATTGCTATTCATTTTGTAAACAAAAACTTGTATTTTTTTCTTTTTTATCAAAAGTATTTTACATTTAAAAATAGTATATCTCAGCTTTAGATTGCTCTACGCTTTTATATATGCAGTAGTACAAAAAGCATATTTCTACCAACATGAAAAAGCTAATTTCTACGTATGTATTGTATTTTAAATTAAAAAAGACAAAATACTCAGATTTTAAATTTATAAAAGTAATACATGAATATTACAAATCATATTTCAAAATATTTCACAAAGAAAAATAATTATTTTACTTGAAATTAGTTATTTAGTACACAAATAAGGAAAACCATTTTTCATAAATGCAAGAATATTGAATAGAAGCTAATTGCCATGCGATTTTTGTGATAACATTGTTTTTATATACCAGAAAAAAATTATACTTTTAAATAGTAGGATTCTTCTTGAATTTACGATAAGATAACTTCTCAAGTTGAAAATATCTAAATTTTATGAAATTCTCTTTTAAACATAAAAAGAAGAATTTTATATTCAATTCATTCTATATTTAACACAAGTCATTTATTATTATCTTATTCATTTTTAAATATCTTTCTTAAAGTCAATATGAGGCTAATATTTGACATGATTGTGATAAACTTTGTCTCACGTACATCGTGATATTTTTATTACTTTCACAACATTTTGAGTCCTATAACTATTAACTATTTAGATTGACATTAATACTTTATGTTTTTAAAATCAAAAAAGATTTTATTTTTATTTTTCCATGCTGATTATTTTGGATATTTCTTAAAGGTTTAATTCTGATGTATTTTTAAAATTTATTTTTAGACAGTTACCGTTTGTTTGCAATTCTCATGAATGAAAGAAAATGAGTATGTAAAATATCTACCTTAAATTTTTTTAAATGTGTTTACTTCACATTTAAAGTCTATAACTATATAATAAACGGTGCTATATTAATAGTGATTACATACATAATTATAGAATATTATACTCATTATTTAAATAATTATTTTACAAAGCAAATAATATGTCTTTTCTTCCATTCTGAGAATTGTGGAACAAAAAAGAAAATGAAATTATCATAAGAAACAATTAAAATTAATTGGAAAGACAATCTTAAAATTTCCTAGAAACCAAAAAAGGAAAAATAGTTGCTTATAAAATAATAAGCAATCAAAGCTACTTAAAGGATAAAAATAATTAAAATTGAATGGTTTTTGTTTTTCTCAGAAAAATAATGCTCTTGTTTTAACAAAAACTCTCAAAAGCTATTACAAATCTTCAATCTTTAATTTCACTAATAGATTCCTGCTTTGAGAGAAATTTATTTAAGTTACGATTTATTTCAATCTCACAGGTAATATCTGAATCTTAGGAAAATCATTTATTTGAATAGAAAATTCACTACAATTATACTAATTAGACCTATAAATGTTATCATTGAGAAATTAGATATGACATTATGCATGTATTTTTAAAATATCATTTAACACTCGGCAAGGGTATTGATTTCAAAGACCGCAAATGTTGCTGCTTTCTTAAAAGCAGGTATATCAATGGTTTCAGCTATTAGAACCAGAATTCGCAGTACATTTGATTAGGAGATATTTGGTAACGATCTGCTTGTGTTACAGTTTAGAGTTTAAGATAATCGTCACATAGAATCCATTCTTTATTCTTCTTCCTTACAAAATCTAAATGTAAACCAATTACTGCTCGAAGGTCTGCAAATGTCTTGTTTGAGAATATATATTGAAATTTGGCCTTTGATAAAATAATTTTTTCTCGAGACCGTAGGCTTTGAAAGTAATTGGAAGTACTATTGTAATTACGCAAGGAGTGGAATTACAGATGGCTTGTTCTGTTACGCTTCCTATTTTCCTTGACTTAAGGAACTTAAATTCCCCTTATAAGGATAGGATATGAGAATAAATTTAACTATAATCTATAGGTATGATGGAAACTATGAAGAGATTCGTTTATCACTTTAATTAAGACATCCAATGACGTAAGTAGGTTGATAAAAACCTTGCATTTAATGGAAATGATTAACCAAAAACTTTTGAGAAAGTCCACTCAATTATTTGGTTTCACAACCTTTATGATAGTATAAGTTTCCATTCGAATTTTCTTCACCGTCTAGAAGCAGTTTAAGTATTTTAGTTCCATTAGTTATTATGGGAGGGGAATTTGCAGCATCAAGTTTAAATTTAGTTGATATAAGTTTGTTTGGATTCAAAGGAGGAATGGTATAGATATCTGTAAAAATATCAATCAAATAACGGTGAAAATTGGTGTCATCATAAAGGAAGAGGCAACTATTTAATTAACAATTGCCATTTTTTCTGCAATCGAGTTGCTTGCTGGTTTTAAAAAAAAAGTTCTAAAATTTTTTGAATCACAGAGCTTGAAGCATTTATTTGCATCTTTACAAATTTAAAGCAATACGAAACAAAATTTTAACTTATTGGTCTAAATCTGGATTTAGATCTGATTTGTATCTTAAAACACACTACTGGCCATTAAAATTGCTACACCAAGAAGGCGACATGCTACAGACGTGAAATTTATACGAAAGGAAGAAGGTGCTGTGATATGCAAATGATTAGCTTTTCAGCGCATTCATACAAAGCAGGCGCCAGTAGCGACACCTACATTGTTTTTAAATGAGGAAATTGTTCAGCATACACAAATAGCATTTCAACGTTGTTGCCTGGTGAAAAGTTGTTGTGATGCCTCGTGTAAGAAGGAGAAATGCGTACCAGCACGTTTCTGACTTTGATAAAGGTCGAAATGTAGCGCACCGGGATTGCGGTTTATCTTATCGCAGTATTGCTGCTCGCGTCGGTCGAGATCCAATGACTGTTAGCAGAATATGGAATCGATGGGTTAAGGACGGTAATACGGAACGCCATGCGGGATCTCAACGGCCACCTATCACTAGCAGCCAAAAAGACAGGCATATTATCCGCATGGCCGTAATGGATCGTGCAACCACGTCACGAGCCGTGAGTCAAGAAACGGGTTCGTTTGGAAGACAAGTGTCTGCACGAACAGTTCGACGACGTTTGCAGTAGGATGGACTCTCAGCTCGGAGACCATGGCTGCGGCTTCCCTTGACGCGGCGTCATAGACAAGAGCGCCTTCAATGGTGTGATCAATGACGAACCTGGGCACATGAATGGCGAGACGTCATCTTTTCAGATGAATCCAGGTTATGTGTACAGCATCATGATGGTCGCATCCGTGTTTGGCGGCATCGTGGTGAACGCACACTGGCAGCGTGCATTCGTCATCATCATACTGGCACATCACCTGGCGTGATGGTATGGAGTGCCATTGGATACATGTCTCGGTCACCTCTTGTTCGCATTGAGGATGTTTTGAACAGTGCACGTTGCATTTCTGGTGTATTACGACCCGTTGCTCTACCCTTTATTCGAGCCCTGCGAAACCCTACGTTTCAGCAGGATACTGCCCGACCGCATGTTGCCGGTATTGTACGGGCCTTTCTTGATACGGAACATGTTCGGCTGTTGCCCTGGACAGCACGTTCTCCAGATCTTTCACCAATAGAAAACGTCTGGTCAATGGTTGCCGAGCGACTGGCTCGTCACCAAACGTCAGTCACTACGGTTGATGAAATGTTGCATCGTGTTGAAGCTGCATGGGCATCTGTACCTGTACATGCAATCCAATCTCTGTTTGACTCAATGTCCAGGCGTATAACTGCTGTTATTACTGCCAAAGGTGGTTATTCTGGTATTGATTTCTCAGAATCTATCCAGCCATATTTTTTGAAAATTTAATCACTTGTTATTTCTAGTATAATATATTTGTGCAATAAATATCATTTTTTTATCTGCATTTCTTCCTGGTGTAGCAATTTTAATGGCCAGTAGTGTATAATAAGCTATTTTTTGGTCCATTACGAAATAAAAAAATCATCAAAACGTTTATTTATTTAACCAATATTTGTTCCGAAGTGTCAATTCTATTGATCTCATTTATTGTTGTTTGTTTTCTCTGGTTATTGCTTTGTTAATGGAAAATAGTTATATTCTATTATAGATTAAAATAATTATGAATGCCATTTCTTCAACATTATCGAGATGATCCATACTATTTCTTAATTGCTTTTGTTTAAGGTATTTAGATCCACATTGATTTAATTAAATCTTTGGAATAGAAATTCAATTATCATTGGAACTTTTTATTTGAATCAGAATAGCGCTTATCCGCAAAGTTTAGATCTGATTCTTCAGTAACAGTAAATCTATTGAGGAATGGATATTGTAAATCATGTTATTGTTTTCTCTTCTGGAAGACTTATAAGAATATCGATAACCAATTCCACATGAAATGCTTCTACAATATATTACATTATTTAAATCTGAAACTACACCACTGTGTCCTTGTGAATTGCTCTTCGAGTTTTAAACTTAGTTCCAAAACAAAAGGTAGGTTTCTGTCACTAAAACGGGTAGCCTTAATGCAGTTCAATTCAATTCGACAGCCTCAATTTAAAATTAAGTATCACCTGCATTACTTTCAGACCTTTTGCAAAATAAAATATAATTGTTAAAATAAATTCTTATTTAACACAAAACTTAAATTTAACTAAAAAAAGAAACTCTATTCTTCACAATAATACACTCCATCAAGCAGGCGTCCCTAATGTTACTTGCTCATTGTTGTGTAATATGGACATGCTATTAATAATGTCTGGAATTCAGAACAAATAACAAACATCCTTCTTCGATGAAACAATTCAATATTAGATTAAAAATATACAAATATCAATTTAAAAATATATAATTTACAATTATATAATAATGTACAATAAATATAATTTTGTACATAAATTATAATAAGAGTTTAATATAGTAATCCGGATAAATATAAAATGTTAAGACAAACTAGAATAGAATTACATAAGAAAACGAGATAAACAAATTGAAAACATTTTTAAAAGAAATATATTACAGTCAAAATAAAGTAAGGATTTGCATAGCTCAATTGATTTAATATTGGTATAAATACCACAACACTTTTATAAGATTGATCAATAGATGCAGGTAAAAACGTAATGTAGTAGTCTAAGCAAATTTATCTTCAACCGAAAATATATATTCACTTAAGCATACATTCTTTATAGAATATCAAAGTCAATAATTTTGATTTTCATAAATTTTAAAATATTCTATGTCTTAAGTTAATGTTACGTCGTAAAAGTTATACATATTTATGTTTATATATTAATATTTTTCATGCACTTTTTTAATATATGCATTTAATTAATAGTTTTAAAATTTTAGAAAATTTAAAAATATATATAAACATATATCTGGGATACTTTTATTTATGATTACATTTTTACTTTTGCAAAATTAAAAATAATGTTTATATATATATATATATATATATATATATATATATATATATATATATATATATATATATATATATATATATATATATATATATATATATATATATATATATATATATATATATATATATATATATATATATATATATATATATATATATATATATATATATATATATATATATATATATATATATATATATATACTAGAATATTATATATACTATAAAATTAGAATTTAACTATGATCTAAATATCTTTTTTCTTTGATAAGTCAATCTGTTTATCCAAGATGTATTAAATAATATAAAATCAAAATTGGTGTTCATTGATTAATAATTGAATCTTGACTAATATTTTTTAATTCTTTTATTTCCCAAACACAAAAGTATATATATATATATATATATATATATACTTTTGTGTTTGGGAAATAAAAGAATTAAAAAATATATATAATATATATATAATATATATATATATATATATATATATATATATATATGTATATATATATATATGTATATGTATATTGCGTAATATATAAAGTTATATATGCGTAATATATTGCGTAATATATATCTATTAATACGTAATAATTGTTTTAATAATAATTTAAAATAAATTGAGATAAAGTGAGAGTTTCAATATTTATCTTCATCAAATAAAAAGAAGTCGTCTTGTACCGAGACAAAGAATAATAATTGTGGCATATATAGTAAGGAAATCAAATTGTTCATTGCAGGGAGTGCTTACGAGATATGAGCTAACATCCCAATCATTGATCACTTCCGAAAGGCTGAACCTGCCATTGTGATGTCATGTATTGGTCATGTGATGAATGAAGATCGTAATCGGACTTTCCGGGTTACAAATCAGTCTTCTCCATATCCATTTACACCCGAACGATTACATTAGTTTTACATTATTGCCATAAAAATATAGCTGCGCAACCAGAAATTATGTATCATTATTATATTAATAAATAGTTGGAAAAACCATTTAATTGTTTTAATATTATGTCAAACGAAAATGGATTTTTTTTCCTCATTTTTATACAATATTACAAAGGTGTTTGTAAGTTTCAGTATATATTATAATGAAGAAAAATTATTATTTTAAGTAAAGCATTTCATATTATGATTAATTGGCTTAGTAATGCTTTCCACTTTTATAGTATACATGATTTATGTAAAAGCAATATGTATCTTCATCTTATCAAATACCGATATGAAAGCTTATGCATTATGCATTAAGTACTTTTTTAAAAATTATGTCATATGTACTATGTAATAATTATATTATGTCATACACGCATCATTATGAAGGTGATTTTTAAAGAAATTTTCATATAATTGGTCTTCATAATTTAAATGAATTTAGCTTTTTTGAAAATATAAAACTATATATTTTTTATTTACAGTAGAAAAAATTAAGTGTTAAAAATTATTTGAAATCTTGTGCATAACTACTAAATCAAAGTTTTATTTAATAATGTATAACATATTGAGAAGCTAAATTAATGACAAAAATTGCCATGAGCTTTCAATTTTATACAGTTTGGAATCACCAATTAGTTTTTTCAGAAGCGAAGATAAATACAAAGACTTTTGTACAAAAAAAACATAGTTATTCATCCTAAGCAAACTGTTTCAACAAAAAATTTGCATATCTCATAAAGTCATTAATCATAATAATTAATAGAATACTGTTTAATATTTTTAAACTAGTTTGTTGATATTTAGAAAAAATACTTGTTTAGACATGCTTACAAAGTTTATGTAAGGGAAAATCGTTTGTGAAAATTCTCTTCCTTTAATAATAGAATTCATGACACATGTTGCTAATAAGGTAATTATTTCTTTATACTTTAATTTCTCTAGCATTCATCCATGCATGTGATCATAAAAATGAAATTTTGTCCTGTAAAATTCCAAATGTGGATCTAATGTAAAATTCAAATTTGAAAAATATTTATTAAAAACCATAATGTCATGTTTACCCTTTTCCAATAAATAAACTATCTACTTAAGCATTTTTTAATTCAATAGCAAAATTTTTAATTTTTAACTGTTTTTTGAAGTATGTCTTTTAGCTAGCCATTCTCACACTTGAAGTAGCACTTTACAGAAGGAAATAATTTTTGTTCTGTTAGATTGTATGAAAACTTTCTTGGGACCTCAGAACAACATGAAATATGTATATATCCTGGCATGAGTTTCAAGTAATTTTCAAACAGTTTTCCGTAATTCAGAAGGATTTAAAACTGTAAAATTTCTGGCATTTACTTTAAACTGTAAATAAGTTAACTACAAAATGTCAATGGTTGACTGGGTGCGGAGAGTAAAACCTGGTAAATTTTCCAAAGTGCTCCTTCTGAAAAAAGCTGTACCAGGGTCTAGCATCCAATCATATCCCGAAAAGGCTGGATTGTTGAGACATTTGGATAGTATGGTGGCCTAAGAATCAGTTGTACACCTTGAAGAGAATATTGGCTGAAGCGAGCAATGTACGGTAAAACATTATCTTGTTGATGAAGGACATTGGGAACATCCTGAATTTGGGAAAGTGTCAGCAGCCGCAGCTTATTGTCCACGTAACTTTCAGCTGCCTTTGTGCACTGAATACGCGAGCTAGACATGACCTGGAATTGTACGCAGTGGCATCCTAAACAACGTGGTTGCACTGTGTAATGTTCCACAAGTCTACAGGATCGGACATGTCTCTACGTCTATGCCACACACTTGTGGCGATTATCACAGAAGAAGCAGAAGCGGGACTCATCAGAGACGATGATCCTTAGTCACTCCGTCGACGTTACCACTCAATCTTTTTCACGTACGTTCTGCCACCAGTCCATGGAAAATTGTTGTGCTCAATATGCCAGCATCCATGGTGTCTTGCACATTCGGCAGATTTTCCACAAACAAGTATTTGCAACAATATCACAGCCTCCCGAGGAAGGCGTGATTGGACCAGATACTAATATCGATAACTTAAATTATTAAGGGGAGAATTACTATATTAGTGATTATCAGTTGCAAAAAAAAACTACTATTGTAAACATAGAGTTTAGTCCCCCAGTTTAGCGTAATGCGCAGACGACAATTTTGTGCTAGCCAATTGCAAGATTCTTAGCAATTGCATTTTCTGGCTTTATTTCACGATTGGTTTTTGTTTGTAATATTCGTTTGATAAAATTTTTGTTCAAGTTATAGTATTACTTACGTTTATTTTTTATCCATGTTTCATTTAAATTTTTTTTCTAAAATAGCTATCTCTTAAATGACAGAAAAAATAATTTAAAAAAAAGTTTCACTTACTGCCTTAAAATTATTAACTATGGCAAACAAGAAATTTGTAATAACTATTAAAATAATAGTTGTAATATGTATAAAATAAGTATTTCAAATATGTTCGATTATATTCCTGTTTAACTGATATGAAAATTTTAAAACCTTTAGAATTCTTATGCATAAGAAAAACCTTTTGATTTTACATATTTTAATAGACATCAAAAGTCTGTAGGGTGGGTCTTTCGTTTAACCAGAACACCACAATGCCTTGCATGACTTTGCTCTAATCCGAGCTGGCCGCCGAATGGTTAGCGCTCTTGCCATTGGTTCAACAGTTTGTGGGTTCAAATCCCACCTTAGACATGGCTGTTTGTAGGAGTTCGGAATCCACTTTAAGCCGTAGGTTCCCTAGTCTAATTAGCCCTCGTGTGTAAAAAGTGACAGTTGAGAGACAAAGAAACAAACTTTGCTCTAATTCCTCCCATAGATGTCACCACTAGAGGTTCCACCATCAATTTTGACAATGATCTGAAGGGGGAGAAAATATTCTGCAGATCATTACAACCATGGTAACTGCTCAACGACCAACCACAGGACTTTCAATTTTACAAATTCAACGAACGCATATATCGCATATAATCAGTGGGTTTCTTTTGGCATCAGGAATCAAATCCCGCACTTCTAGACAGAGACCAATGCCCTAGCAACTAAACTACCAAAGCTCTGAAAATTCTTGAGAAATATGTTTCCTTAATATAATTTTTCAATACATTATAAATCTATTATTTATATTAGAATAAGTTTTAATCATTCAAAATACTTTTTTATTAAAAATTAAATATAAATTATTTAATATTTTTATTAAATAACTATTTCTCAACAGCAGAAATAAAACAATTTTATTATTAATCAGAGTGAATATTAAACGCAAAATTAAGACAAAGAACTTTCATACATCAAATACTTTTAATGGCATTAATTTCTAATTTCTTTTGCCATTGTTGCATTTGTAACAATGAGGTCTTGATTACAGAGAAAATTTAATGGCGCCATTAACTTTAACAATTCCAAAATAGAACCGATATCGCATAGGATATTCGGTCCAGTATCGGAAAGTATGCATCAGACGACATTCACAGTTTTCCGGCAGGTAGCTGCATTAAGACCAATACGTGTTTTTGATATCATTTTTTTTTATTTGGGAAAACAAAAATATCTTCCTGTGCACCAAGGAATACCACACAGGGCCCGAAGGTACAACAAATGTACTACATAACAATTCCAAATAAATCATGAGATGAAAATAATTATTATTAAAAAAGGCAGAGAGAAAAAAAGAGATATAAAAATAAAAAGGAGTTAGATAACAGCATGGATAAATTTTTAAAAAAATTCAAAATTCTCTTTCTTTACAAGGTCTACCAAAATCGGGGGCCACCTGTTATTTAAGTTTTTACAAAGCTCGTTCCTTTCTTCTGAAACAGATGGGTATTCAAGAAGAATGTGAGAAGGGTTGTCACTCCCAGAGTTGCACATGCTCCCCTCACTGTTTTTAATGTGAAAACAGTGAAGATAGCTATTCAATTTCTCATGTCGAGTAAAGAATTGCGTAATTTTAAAGTCGGTGTAGAACCAGTAGTTTATAATTCTAATGGGAACTTATAGGAAAAAAACATTTTGTTCACTTACAACTAGGAGAGGACTCAAAACCTGAGTTCCATTATGTGATAATCTTCTTTTTGGCAGTGGTTTTGAAAAAAGACTTGGGTAAGCTGGTATCTAGTTTATTTGGAAGTGAAAGAGAAGATTTGGCCAGGAAATTCGCTCTTTCATTTCCATACACACCACTATGACCCTTGACTTGGGAGAGAAAGTGAAGGAAATATTTTTCATATCACACATATTTATTGTAGTCTGGATTTCCACAATAAGTTTTTCAAAATTAGTTATATCTTGCAGAGCTAGCAGGGATGACATCGAGTCTCTGCAAATTAAAAAATTTTATAAGGCTTGCGTATGGCATCTTTAACAGCAAGATTAATGCAGAGTAACTCCGCTTGGAAAATAGAATTGTAATCTTTAATGCGGTATACTTGATGACTCAATTCAAACCCATTCTGAAAGCACACGTTTGCAAGGGTTATTTTTTAGTTAACTTTACTTCCATCTGTAAAGTAAATTAAATCATAGTCTTCTTCCCTAACGCTATCAAATGCAGCAAGGGGAGCATTAGATCTTGAAAATGGATAAGGTAGGGAAGAAAAGTTCAAATCGCCATCAAGTTGGTTAGAAAAAGAGTCTTGAGCATAACGGTCAGCCTCATTTTGATGAAGTATCACAACATCAAGAGGTGGAAGACCAGAGAGAATGAAGAGAGCATCATAACTTATTGTTCTATATCCTCTGACAATCCTCAAGAGCAGTTTTCTTTGTATTTTCCTGACAAGTTTTCGGGTAATTTTCTTTTTTCAAACTATCTCCCCAAATTCGTGATGCATAAAGAATAACGGGAGCAATTTTGCCTTGTTTATAAATCAATTTTGAAACTTCGAATTTAATACCGTAACTGTTATTGCAAATTCTATACAATGCATTTGTAAAAATGTTAATCTCAGCTAAAATGTATTTCAAGTGTACCTTCCAGTTAAGTTTACTGTCGACAACAGCACCAAGGTATTTAATTTTATCTACAACTTGTAGAAAATTACTACTCATAGCAAGATTAATTGTGGCATCAATGTTAGCCTTTTAGTGAATCATCATTACTTTGCACTGCGTATGATTGAAATTCGGCTTGCAAAGTTGAGCCCAATTATGAATAAATTCAAGAATACCTTGAGCGGTACAACATAAATCGGGAAAAATTTTGTTCTGAACAATTACGAGTAAGTCATCTGCAAAAGCAAGTTTCCAGCACTTATCATTCAATTTTTTTAGTAAATCATTTATAATTAGGTTCCAAAGAAATGAGCCAGAAACAGAGCCTTGTGAGCATCCTTTTTGGATATTAACTACTTTCGACTTATTACCAAGAGTGAACAGCCGTTCTGTTGTTCAAAAAACTGCGGAAGAGATTGAGAATATTTGAAGGAGTATAAGCCTCCTTCATTAAGAAAATAATAAAGGGCCACCATGCGTTATCAAACGTTTCTTTTATGTCCAATGAAAGGAGGATAGTGAACAGATTTTTCTTTTTCCCTTTCCTTTCTTGTTCATTCATTTTGTTTTTTGTTCATTCGCACAGATAATGAGACTGCATTTTTTTCCATAGCTCTTTTTTTCCTTCTTTTTTTTTGAAAAGTTTCGGTAGAGGGCACTACTACACTCTCATACGATTTCTTCTCCTGTATTTTCATTAATATATTTTCATAAGCTATATGTGACTGTACATTTTTAAATTTATCAAAATTTGAGTAAATAAGACAACGTAACTCACTCAAAGCACTCTTTGCATCTTTCTTCATCTGTTGATTCATGTTTGATCTGTAATTAAGCACATTTTCAGTGATTTTTAACTTGTTTTCGCAGGAAGCATAAAATTCGTCAACAACACCAATGGCGTCCATGTTGCCACTCCTTTTGAAAACATTGAACTACAAAATTTTGACGTCGTTTGCCAATATGGAACCGTTATCATTACGAAATCAAATTGCCAATGCAATCTGATACCCAATATGTTTTTGATTGCTGGGTATACATACATATATAATATGATGATAAGGTTGAAATCCAGAATTATGTAGAATACCAATTCAGAGGTCGATAAAGTGTAAAATACATTTCCAATTCATTTTGAATGTCCCATGACAAGGCACATGACTTTTAATTCGTGTCTCATACTCAGAATATGCAAGCTACTCTTTGCATTTTCTACGCGAATGACAAAATAAGCAATTGTATTCAAATTTGTTCAACAAAAATTAGATTTCTACTGTTTTGCATGAAAATGGAGGATCAAGCTGTAGTATTAGAAACGTAGTATGGTTTATAGTATATGAAACAATGATTCAATAGTGAACAGTGAAAATTTATAACATCAACAATATGCTTTATACTTGGATGCAAAATTAAAAAAACCTGATTGCTGTGGTGAAGAACTTCATTTCATGCAATTTATAAGAAAATAGAGCTTATGATTCAGGGATAATAGGAACATAATACGAAGCTTTTTTTGGCAAACCTAAAGTAGGGCTTATAACGTCTTATTCATCCAAGATGTGACAAAAACAATAAATCCTAGGAAGGGCTAGAGAAAAGTATTAGAAAGAATCAAAACAAGGAGAAAAGAGGAAACTAATCATATACAAGAAAAACAGCCTGTAAGTCAACACGCATTAGATTATAATCGATAATGGACTAAAACAAAATGGTGAAGGCTAACATGTCAAATATATTTTCATATTTGCTACCCGTTGCAAGTGTTTAAACGTAACTAGTAATGCACTTAGATGCGATCAGGCTGTCAAAAAATTCATACATTCGAAGGCCATGTTTGTAAGGGTGATGAAAGGGACATTTTGTGAAATATTGATATCAAAACTAAAAATTCTATCGAAATAAATGCAAATTCTAAATTTAATCTCAAAATGCAATTTAAATGAAAATGAATTCAAAAAAACAATTTTCCACTGATTCTTTGGGATGCTTTAGTATGCGTTCCTATTCCTGACTTTGAAAATATGAGGAGGCCTTGTCTACTTCAGAAAAGGTGAGGTAATCTGTTGGAAGCAGTAATGAGTGTTGCAGAGGATGGTTTCAATCGACTGGACTCCTGAAGGAATTTTAAAACAAGTACATGCGAGATCATAATTCATTTTATGCACAATGATCCTGCTTAGAGTTGAAGATATTCCTGATAGCTTAAATGCTCTTCGGTCAGTCACAGTTGCTTAGTCAAGTGGCATCTACCAAGGATTCATCATATGTCGGTGTAAAACAAAGTGCCAAAATATGAAATGATTTTCTGTGAAAAATGTTATGATATGTAATTCAAATATAATTCAAGTCTGTAATATTGCAGAAAGCACAGGTCAATTTCTTATTTTTTAAGTGTAAATTTTGTTTTCCTCAATAAAAAAGGCATAAATTATGCTTTGTACAGATTTCATTTTTCTTTACGTATTTTGAATCAATTTACATAAAAACTGCCGAAGTGTCTGCCTTGCATGTCGAGGCAGCCATGAACATGTCGTGGAATGGTTGTCTTCCCACACTAAAGCATCGCGGTGTATACCGAAGTATAAGCAGCGTGCAGACAAGCAATTAAGTCTTTTGGTGTTGACTCAACGTCATAATACACCAGTTCCTTGAAATGGCCTCATAGGAAAAAATCCAAAGGTGTAAGATCTGGTGGACATGGAACGTGATCCCCATGTCCGATCCAGCGTCCAGGGTATTCCATATTCAGCCACGTGTAGGAGCACAGAAATGCGAGGGAGCTCCATCATGCTGGAACCAAATGCATTTCCATTACATTGGCCTTACATCAAGTAAGTACATGTCGTAATAATCACGAACGGAATATCTGGACACCATAAAAAGACTACCGGTAGCTGCAAGATGCATCCCTTTAAATACCAGTTTAACGACAGCTAAACACCATTCCATGGTGCGCAGGCATGCATGACGTGATATACAAGGTGATCGTTTTAAACATTATTGTCTGCAAAGATATGCAAATACTTTTGTGGATACATCCAATAAAGTGTTTTATTTTGCTTCCATCGACAGTGGCTTCATACTTTGTTTTTCATATTTTTCTCGTAAGCTATGAATCGTACAGGAATGCTTCTTTCAGAGTTTTTATGTACTCCTTGCGAGGAATCTCGTGCAGTGTTTATGTTGTTGTTTTGGGACACCCTGTATATATATATATATATATATATATATATATATATATGTGTGTGTGTGTGTGTGTGTGTGTGTGTGTTCATTTATTAATATGTATGCAAACGTTGCCCTATTAATTGAAAACCTTTGAAATTTTAACATTTCCGACTGATAAATTACTAACATTTTTATGACGATGGTTACACATCGTTAGGATACTAGTTTAAGAGAATAGTGTATCTTATGGCGTAGTAAATTAAATCAAAAAAACGACAGAGCAAATTGGTCACCATTTCAAAAAGAGCTTATTCCTTAAGCTCGTTTACCAAGTACTGTAATATAGAAGTCAACAAATCTCCTTGGGATCTGAAAAGCAGTCATACCAAAGGCTTTCAAAAGTTTTAATCACAATATAAAATCATTGTCTAGAAGATATAACAATGGTTTTCGAACGAAGACTTTCTGGTAAGCAAACCATATATTCTTTCTTATGAATTGCACACGAAAACAAGGATTCTAATGTGCTTTAGTGAGGAAAATTGTCTTCTAAATTTCATACCAAAATATTTTAGCTTGAAACATGCTCAGAGAATTGAAGAGAATAGGAATTTCGAGTTATACTTGTGATACTTGTAAGATAATTGTGAGAAAATCTTCCATATCTGTCCAAAATGCAAAATTGTTTTTCTATAGTATCAGAGAAAGAGACATTAGGTATCTGAAGATTGGAAACAAATAACGTGATAGGATTCATCACAACAAATTATGTCATATTTTGTTGTGATGAAAGATATGAAATTTTTCTTGGACGATATAAAACCATTATTCCATCTTGCCTTCCCCACATTGTGTGGCTGGAGAATACTGCCAACAGTACATGACACCATTATGCCCTTTTGGTGTAAAAGTTCCATTTTGGTATTTTTGTAGAAAAAAAAATTATTTCTGCACTTTTCGAAATAGTGTTTTTACTCTTATTGTGCTGGATACGTTATTGATGATAATACAACTATACATTATGTCAGATGTATTCAATATTAATTGATTGAACATGACACTAAATTCCATAAATTTCCTTGGACACTCTTAAGTTCAGATTTTAACTCCATAGAAAATATGAAGTGCATGAGGAAAAGAAGCATACAGCATCTAATTTCTCTGACATCTAATTTAGAAGCTTATCTTGACTTAAATAATATTCATTATACGTTCATATACGTTTATTCATTATACTGGGAAGTCCGGATGGAAAATCTAATTGCTAGTCGTTGCTTGAAATTAAAATAATTATCATGTGTATACAATGATGCAATTTTTGATAAGAAAAGGTTTTTGATTCTTGATATGAAATAACATTATCTTATTTAGACCTTAACATTTTATAATATTTTATATCATTTATAGTTTTAATGTATATTTATTATTTTGCTTAACAATAAAGTGGGGTTAGAAATAAACCTGATATTAAAAATTAAATTGACGTTAAAAATAAACCTCAATTTTGTTAAAATGTATTCACAAAACAAATTAATTTTTCTTATACAATTTTAAGTACATTTTTCTATTCTTCTATATACACTAATATTTAAATTCTTTTAAAATTTTATTAATCTAGTTGATTTTTCGAAATAATTAACTAAAAGTGTAGGTTTCACTAAATTAAATATTTACAAAAGAGTATTTTAAATACAATTATTTTGTGTTTTCAATTATTACTTTTAAAATATAATATTATACACTTTAATTCTTTCCTATTGTTTTACATAATAATCTTTTAGTATAGGTTTTTCATTGTGTGTCTAAATTATATATTAATTGTTACATTTTTCTCTGTATCGTGTAAATTACTTTCTTCTTAATTTTATTAAATTTTAATATTTATCCATTTTAAATTATTTTACTGTTTTCGATGAAACTTAAAAGTATAAAGCTGCTCTCATTTAACAAATATTGAAACTGTAATGTTTATTTCGTGAAAAATTTAATCATATTGTACGTTTTAAACAAAATATTTTATCTAAAACACTTTTTGTGTTATTAATCATTATTTTACACTAAGGTATAATATTATTAGAATCATGCTCTTATATATTAACATTTAAAATACCTAACATTTAAAATTAGCATTTAAAAAACGTAACATTTAAAAATTTATATTATGTGCAAATTGTTAGAAAAATATGCTGCACAACATAAATCTATTTTCTCTATTAATGTAAATCATAATATTGGCACAACAGCAAGCTCCTGAGCATTTTGGTCCGAAGAGCTTACACCATCTGGTTTTGTGCAAGGCAATATTCACCAATCTTTCTAGCATACGGTATTTATGAATCTTCAATAATATAGAGCAATTTATTCTGAAAACATTTTTGATTTCTAGCTTCACGAGTTTTGTAAATGTAAATTTTTAATATTAAATTCTGCTTTCAATTCTGCATAACTGATCTCGCCTTGTGTGGCCTTTGTTATCTTGACGATGTCAGATTGACTATATTTTTAATAGATTGCACGATAATACAATTATATCCCAAATCATTATCCCAGTTGCAAAAATTATTTTCCTCAAAATTTTTATTAAAATATCACTAGTTTTTTATTTTATTATTATTTTTTTTTCGAAATTGAATTGTTTTTCAACACTCATATCCGTCAAAGTTGACTGATCATAGAAGATTTTCATATAAATCAATTTTTATAGTATGAAAGACCTAAAATTAATTTTGAAGGCAAGCTAACATATATTTCATAAAAAAAAAAGTATTTTATTAAGTGTATCTAGATGTAAATGTAGCATTTAAAATAATTTTCAAAGTTTTATTGATTTTTAATTTTTATGTCAATTTATTTTTCAAGTGAATTCTGCAAATACCGTAATGTAAATATATAACATTTTTTTCGTTACATTACTTTGTAATAGTCTTTGTATAAAAACGTTGAATACTTTTCTACCGCTTTATTTGGATTTACTTATATATTTGCATACGAAAAACATCATTCAGAGTGACATATATCCAAGACAACATAAAATTTATTCTTCTTTCCTTTCACCGATACAAAACTAGAGTTATACTAAAAAGCAGAAATAAATACCCTGTCTGGATTATCAGCCATATCAAGCTTCATTAGCTCTTATTCAGAAGCGACATTGATTTTTATAGACTGACTCCAAATATAGAGGACAAAAAAGAGTATCATTGTTCAGTAAATGAATACTTCTCCAAAAAGGAAGAAAATTCTTTTCAACATTCTTTATTGTTCAATCTTGTATGCTTTTCAATTGCACAGATTTCCCAAGATTCTTTAGCTAACTGTAAGTATTGATTTCTTTTCTTATCAGAAAAAAATGCTGTTTGCATATTTCTTATTTTAAGAACGTTTTGAGGGTCTTTTGGATATACAAAGTTAAAATACTCCTTTAACAAAATTCTGATAAAATGCTTAGTTTGTATTTTGAAATGATATTTATTGAAAACTAATTCAAATGTCTCTGATTACAATGAAAAATGAAATGCAATTCAAAAATATTCTAATATTAACATCAAATAATTATCACCTTAGAATGTTATGGATGAAAATTTATCATGTAAATTGTAAAAGGGAATAATATATTATTAATTTGTATCAAACGTAAACAATTTATCGTATTTCGTAAACAATACTCGTTTCTCCAAACTGAATAAAATAATTGAATCATTATAATCAGTATGAAGAATTATTAGTAATTGAATTATTTTATAAGCAATTAAATGTAAAATTTAATAAATGTTTCAATGAAATATCATAAATTTAATGAATAATATGAAACTTATTAAAGCTTCAATGAATATGAAAATTTAACAATTATGCAATTAACAGTTATTCTAAAAAGTAAGAATAATATATAAATTTATGCATATATCAATTATATTTTTAATATCCTTTGCGACAATTTTTAATAATTTTAGGCCTATAAAAACATGATACTTGTTTAAATAACATTTCTTAACAAAAATAATGATGAACATTTTTGTGTTAAGGTTCTTTGGAAATTTCATTGATGACGATGTAAACTGTTAATGGAAGGTGGCAAATAATAATATAGACATGATAAAAAAAATTAAAAATAAACATCTGTTAGTTAATTCAACTTAAATGATACCTTATTTGGAGTATATCTTTTCTTATTAGAGCTCTTTTAAGAAACATTTTCATAAGCAATTGCAATAATACAAGAAATAGATTATTTGAAATGAGAAAAAATGGAAAATATCCAAGCTAACAAATACTAACAATATTCCTTTACAGTCTATACAATCTAACTTCCTTATCTTCTAAAACCTATTGGATTTATTAATTGAACTATACACATTCATATGATATGACCAATTTAAGAGTGTATAATTTTAATTACACTAAAATTAATAATTTTTATTGAAATATTAGACATATTTAGAAAGTAAATAAAATTAAGGAAATTTAAGAATTTGTAAGCAATTACTTTCACTTTGAATAATTAAATTAAAATAATTCCGATAAATGATATTCATTTTTTTAAAAGATTAATCATTTTAAAATATTTACTGAATGTTTGAAAACAATTAAGTTGATGGATCACATACAATGAAACGTTTCAATGATTTTAATTTAACTTTTTAATTAATTAACATGAAATCATTTTTTGATTCATTAACACGGAATCTTAAGCATTTATATAGTTTAACCACGCAAAAATTAAAGAAAAGTAAGAATAGTAAAATAATTTCACGCTTTTGTTAATATGCGATTTAATATTAAAGCAAATACATGCATCGAATCGTGGATAAAATGATATTTTATAGCATGTTGGTTTACTTCCGAATGGAAGGAAATAGGATTTGCAAGAAAACTGGGAGTATAATTAAAATTGTTCACATTGTATAAATTCTTATTCTGTAAAACGGGATCCAAAATAATGGTATTTGCTTTTCAACAGTAAAATTTTAGAATTTGCTATATTTTCTAAAAGTAAAGCAATAAAATATTTGCATACTATGATTTTTCAAATGACTAAATGGACTCTAAAATAAATTTGCAAAGCATATTTTTACTATCTTAAATGATATCCTAGTGTCATAATATAGTTAAGCGAAATAATGCGATAAAAAGGCGTGAATAAAATGCCATTCAATGAATTTCGAACACAATTGCCCTAATTATAGCCATATATTTTTCTATTGCTTTCATATGAAGAATTATTTTTATATAATGAGTCCAGCACATTTAGATAAGAATATGATAGGATAAAAACAGGAAATTATTTTGGAATCTCATATTACATAAAATAATAGGCGTTAAGGTTTCTACACATGTTGATTATAATCAACAACGATAAATTACTTAAAAAAATGAATCATTCCGAAAAATATATAAACTATGCACAATCATAAAGATATGTAATTCCACTACGAACAGCGATTCGATTAAATGATGAAAGCGCATTTAAAATAATCTCATAGGAAAAATAATTCTTAAAATATTTCTTGCCACATAGAAAGAGGGATATACTAAGAAATCAAGTCTTCATCCTCGTCATCTTTATTGATTTAAATCAAATATGTGTGAATCATTCAAATAATACGACTAGCTTTTTTGAAGAAAAAAGTACATAAAATTGAGGCCCAGAAATATGATTCATTATCGATGAAATGTCTTTCTGAATGATAAGTTGGAGTCATTATCAATGTTCTAAAAGTGATAACCACTAGGCGTAAATATAAATATCTTTTATCTCCTAGTAAATAATTAATGCCATAAAATGTCTCAGCGTTATTCAAATAAATATCAAATAAAAATAGATTTTTTGAATACCCTTAAGTTATTTTAATTAAGCTTTATACATACATACATACATACATACATATATATATATACATATATATATTACATTATATATATATATATATGTATATATATATATATATTATATATATATATATTATATATATATATATATATATATATATATATATATATATATATATATATATATATATATATATATATATATATATATATATACACACTTAATTTATTTCAATGGTATCTGTCCGGTATTAAATATTCCGGTACAATGCAGCTGTTGGACATTGCTTGTAAAAAAATATTTCTTTAAAGGGAATGCAATAAGGCAAATCAAAGAATATTTGCTTCTCTTTTAATAAATTTGAATGAAACTTGTCATCTTTGTAATTTTATTTTAATTTGTAATATTAATTTACAATACTTTCACCTCGTGTTGTAATTTTAACTTGTAAAATCTGAAATCCAGGGAAAGTGATAAATAATATATAGTTGTGTGATCTAATAATTCAATTTTTTATTTTGGAAAATGCACTCGAAATTAAGCATTATTATTTCATGTTCTCTAATTAATGCAATTGATGGATAAGATGAGATATATCATTTGTAAATTTCATAAGTCATGAAATTTTACCAAATAAACATTCGTACTTCGTTATTGATTTAATTCTTTTGGAGATAGATACGTTATTTTGTGATTTTACTTTTTCCTGGTTGAATGAATTGGAGCAACATCATTTTTTATTTTTTCTATGAACATACGAGAGCTTGAAATGAAAGTAAAATATCAAGATATTCAATGTAAAATATTAGTATTTTCTTGAAAAAGAAATATTAAGATTAATATAAAAAGGTAATTCATGTTTTTAATTAATTAGAAATGTTAAATTTGTATCTAATTTCATAAAAGAAATATGTTGATTTTGTGTTTTTAAACAAAAATAATTCTGTTAACATGAAAGTGAGAATGCCTCTATAATTCTCAAATATAACCTGGGACATTTTAGTAATATTTAATAATTTAAATTACTTTAGTTTAAGTTGCTTTTAGTCTCAAGATATGCTTTACCCTCGAATTCTTAAATAAATCAATGCGAAACTCATTATTTTTGCAAAAATTTTAAATCTTCTAAGATATGAGAACAAAAGTGCGTGGTAAAATAAAATAATTTATTCTTGTTTTAAATCGAAAGCATATAGGATTTTATATTTGACTTATAAAAGTCTTAATAATGTAAGTAAAATTTAAAACGATGTAGTTTTAAGAAATAGTTTGTAAAACTAATGCTGGTCAAAATATTTAAAAAAAAATAATATCAATAGAATTCTAAGTATTTTAACATTTGAATGTAAGTCGGCATCACATTATTAAAAACAATTCAATTTAATTTTTAAGATATTATGTTATATTCATTGGTTTAATATTGGTTATTAAATAAAGTAGCTTGCGAAAATAATTTTTCACTTCTGAAGTTAAAAGTATTACTTATAGGTCGTACACAAGTTGAGGCTAATTTATATTTATATTAAGGCTACAAAAAGAAATAAAGTGGTAAAATTTAAATAGTTGATTTTCTTAAAGAAATAGATTCTACAATCATTTTTAATTTTCGACTGATTTTATTTATTTATTTTGTTTTATTTATTTATTTTTATTTATTTAATTACAGAATAATTAATCTTATTATAAAATATAATAATTAAGAAATCCATAAAGCAGGAGAAGGAGTTATTTTCTAGTGGAAAGTTTAAAATTAAATTAAAACAAAAATTTTAAAAAACAATAAAAATTTTTAATTAAAATTTTAGAAATTAATATTTTATATTAACTCATGTTTAAATTATATTTTGTAAGCTAAATTTGAAATTAACGCAATAAAAAATCAAATTTAAGCGGAAAAAAATGTCATTTTTGTATATAAACTAAATTTTTGTAATGTAACTTATCATTTATATTTAATTTAAGTAATACTCTAAACAAAAAAAAATATTTATATAAAAAAAAAACAGCAGTAAGTGCTTTTTCAGCAGATTGTTAAACCCCTCTTTTTAAGATAGGTTTTTTTCCTTTCTTTAACTTAAAATAGTTGTGTAATTTAACCTGAAAAACAAACATGTTTGAAAGCTTATAAGATTAAATTTTGATTTAAAAGTAGTTTTGAAAGCTTTTAGTTCGAAATAAGAAAGGGTTACAAAATACTTTAAGAGATATAACAATTAGATCACTAAAAGTTTGAGATTAACTTAATTTTTCGTAGAAAAAAATTCACTACCCAAATTTTAAATCCTAATAAAATTTATTTCTTTGATTTTTTCTTAATTATATTTAAATAATAAAAGTACTATTTTTGAACTAACTTAAATATTTGAAAATTTTAAAAGTAATAAGTTGTATACAGTACGATCAATTAACTTTCTTAGAAGCCGCTTACTACTGTTATATTCATATTTGAGTAACCTGGATGAAAACCCCCTATTGGAAAACCACTTAAAATTACTCGAACAAGACTCGAAACAATATATTGCTGAAAAATACGAAATCCAAATTATTGGATGTAGCAGTGTCTAAAATTAATCGACACTGTACTTTTCTAGTGAGGTCAAATAAAGTAAACGTTCAATAACTGAAACAACAGTTGACAGTCACTTTTACAAAAATATTGCAAGACTGTGATAAACACATTACGGAAGCTTATTCCATGAAGAGTCACGCTCTATGCTCAGACATGTGCATTAAAGCGAGAAGCCAAATATGCATTTTAGCTAAAGATGAAAAATTTTAAGTTCTCAAATAAATGTGTATTTTTAAATAATTTTTATTTCTTAATTTTTTTCAAAAAAAATTTAACATTTTTTTGTCACACAACACAGGAAATCACAGGAAAACAAATGTTCATTTACCAGCTCTATTCTTTCGATTAATGTGCATAAAATACTTTTTTTACGAAATCGATGATGGTCTACAGCTTAAATTAAATAAAATTCTTTGTATTTATATGATATTATTTTGGTTATACATATAAGAGATTGTGTAGTTAATCAATAAATAAGAGATAATCTTTAATTACCTTTTTTATTTCCATTTATTTCAAAATTTTAACTTCAGGAAAGTAATTAAAGACTTGATTGGTAACTCTTATGATTAGAAATTAAATAATGTATATCTTAAAAATCTATATTATTTTAAAACATTACATATTTTAAACTAAAACATTGTGAATAATTGTTTTATGCAAAGTGTATTATGTTTCAATCATTTATCAGGAGAAACATCAGAAATATGAAACTTCCATATCGTGTGTGTATGTATATATATGTGTATATATATATATATATATATATATATATATATATATGTGTGTGTGTGTGTGTGTGTGTGTGTGTGTGTGTGTGTGTGTGCATGAATATATATGTTTAAAAACCAAAATATATTAAGTATATTAAATATCTTAAAACCATATATAATACGCGCGCGTTTCATTTAGTGAATGCGGAAAGATGGGTAAGTCAGTAAATAGGACCAAAGATAAAGAGAATGTGTGCTTAGCATTCGAAATGGATATTAAATGTATGGTGTTCCATGTCAGGCTTAACAGGAGCTCAAGAAAGTTCAACCTTCAAACTCGAGAGCTCGAGACCAAATGAACGTGAATTTACCGAACAAAACGTGCATTCTTACTTATCCACAAAATGTTATTAATATTTAGATTAAACTTAATAGTTATGTAATTACTGGAGGAGAAAATAATAATCTTCAAATATTTTAAAATAGTTCAACTAAAATACACTTTCTAATTGAAATAAATTCAACAAAATATATCATTTTCTGAAATATATTTCATTCTTTAAAAAGTTATGGCACAGGAATATTGAAAGAGAAGCATTGATATAATGATAACCCTGTGATATAACGAATAAACAATTAAACAAAAGATTTTATAACTTCACTACACCCATTAAATGATTTATGTTATTACACATACTGATATATGTAAATCCTCCGAACATAATATTTTCTATGCAAGAATGTTGCATAAATTATGCAGAAATATTCGTAGTGAGTTTGAATGGTAATGTCAAAAATTACTCTCTCTTTGTATATATATATATACATATATATATATATGTCTCTATATATATATATTATATATATATATATATATATATATATATATATATATATATATATATATATATATATATATATATATATATATATATATATATATATATATATATATATATATAGTATATAATATTATATATATTATATATATTCATGATTACCTCACTTTCAAGAATTTTGTGTTATTAAAGGAAATAAAAATATTTTTATTTCAATTTACCAACACATTTATAGAATTTTCTCGTAATTATTATCGCCAATACTACTGGGAAAACAAATCATTCAGTAAGGAGTACAATTTTTTTATTATTATTTATGCAATTTGAAATGAAACAAAACTATCGAATAATGTCTTTAATGCCAAATCAAATGCTTCTTAATTACTGTTAGGGAATCATTCAATGTGGTACAAATTTTTGTTCAAACTGTTATTGAATTTATAAATGGTGAATCATAAACTACATTGGTGGGGCATACTTAGAATCATATTTCTTTGATATACTTTTATGAGAAATCCCCTAAGAAACATGAAATTCAAAAGTAAAAAATATTTCTCATTCGACCCAGGAAAAATTTTAATTGCTCAAAAATGAATTCAATGCCTGCAGTATTGAATCAAATACAAAAATTTTTTATGTAACTTATCATATCGTTGTACATAATTTCTGGTATTTATTATGTTTTCCCCTTATTACAATAGTTGCCGTGCACCATCATTCCTTACTCAACACCGGTCTGTCCAACAATCCTTAATATAAGATTTCCTATTTTTTAATATGCATCATCTTCAGTTTTCCAATGTTACGTGGATGATGTGATCATGCCACAAGGTTTCATCAAGAAACATCCAATACAATTCTCACAGTTCTCAATAATTGCTTTCAGCAATTTAATGGTCATATATTTGTTGCTTTAATTTTTTGTTCTAGTGTTGTCTCTCAGAATTTAGAACCGGAACACATGTGCCATTACTAAAAAATAACAACATAGATTTTGATAAAAAAAACTAGTAATGTTAACATTTAAATTATTTTTGCATTGCTTCCTTTTAATAGTTTTTAGATTTTAGAGAAATCTATAAAATTTTCATACTTTCATATGCATTCTCTCTCATAAGAAATATAAATAAAACAATTAATATCAATCATTAGATATCAGATTCATAATTAAATTTAATTAAAATATGTTACAGACTATTTATCACGAATTATTGTAGAATATAAATATATTAACTGTTTTAGTTTGTTTTTTCTTTGGTTTAATGAAAGGAATACCAGAAATAATGTAATGAGTTAGCCTAAAGCTTATATTCTTAAATTGACATCAAAAGTTAATTTAGATGACTTAATAAAATTACGATTCGAAATATGTTTAAACTATTATGCATATTTCCTGTCTGCTGAACATAGATCTACAGGGTGTCCCAAAATGTCATGTCCAAACGGCACACATGATTGTGTCTGGTCATGTGGAAGTATAATGACATAAGAAAGGGGAGTCAGAAACGCGATCATAATTCTAGAGGATGATAAGCACCGGCAGTCGAATCATTCGAAGTTCTGACGTGGCAGAGAAAGGATAAGCCAGTACAGCCATGCAGAATTTGCAGGCATGCATTACGTGTATGGCGTTGTAGAAGTCACTGGACGAGCAGAAGTACGCATGTATTGACAGCGGTTCCTGAACCGATCTGTACCCGACCATAGACTGTTCGCACAATTACATCACCGATTGCAGTTGACAAGATCGTTCAGAATTACGAGCCATTCGGCCGGCAATGTACAACAAGGACACCGAACATCCAGAACATTGTAACCAAATTGCTGGATAGGTAGAGGCGGCACTGTACCATGACCATTGCGATCCCCGGACTTAAGCCCCTGGATGTTTACCTCTGAGGATAACTGAAGTCTGTCGTGTACGACACACCACAGACTTCATGTATCCCCAAACGTAAAAGTCAGAAACCCGTTCCATGACCGTCATGGGTCTCATGGCACATATCGCTAAAGTGACGGCACGTATCCGGTTAACTCCTCGCAAATTCGAACTAGTTCGCGATTCCAGGCAGCACCGATGTGAAGCATACATCGCCGCTGATGGGGGGCGATTTTGAGCACTTACTATGAGTTATCGCATTTTTGATTTCCATTTCGTACTGTTTAGTTGCAAAATAAAGATTTTTTACACTGTTTGCTATCTTTTCTTTGCTTGACGGTCACGATCGAGTTCCCGAACCCCTTTTCCTATGTAGTTCTGCTTCCTCATGACCTGACACAACCATGTGTGCAGTTTAGACATGGCCTTTTGGAACACCCAGTATATATAGCAAATTCTATTTCTCTAGCTTTTCTATTAAAAAATAATAGATTACTGCAGTATTTGCAATTTTAAGCGATGCAAGCAGTTCGTACATGCTGGGTGTTATGGTGTAAGGCCATCAACGTATATATACGACTATGTTACTTAATGAAGAAGATTGATTTTAGTTGTAGTTATCGACATAGGTACCGATTTACTCAGAGGTGAGAGTGTATTATACTAAATAAACTTGCCTATTTTGCTTAATTGGAGACCCCATTGTTTTATAAGTAAATAGTGTACCTCCGGTATTGTAGCTTAATATTTAGAAAAATAAAATAAGGTGAAATATACACATATATATTACTATAAGTTTACCTTCTTGATCGCATTATTCCGCTAAGCCTTTGAATACTATTTATGCTTTTTCTTGAAATCAAGGAATGTGCAATCCATTTATCAAAGAATGTGTCATTAAACTTCCAATTACATTTCCCAGGAGCATAAGGAAATCAATTGAAACTTTTAATATTTTATATGGTTCAAGAACATTTCTACTAACACAACATTTTGTAATATTATCAAAGGGCAGAAATCATCGCAATAGAACTTATATTGATGAATTCATATTTAAATCAATTGATCGTATGATTGAGGAATGTTTCTCGATTTTGCATACATCAAGCATAGCGTTTTACACATGCCATAAGATTAGTTAAACATAATTAATTGTAAAATTTATAAATTTTAGCTTTTGATTATTGAATCATGGATCATTTGAATTATTTCCAGTTTTCTTTAATTCATTTATTGATAATTTATTTTATAAAAAAATTATTAACTTTGAACAAAATTCAGAATTCCTGAAGCTATATAATACTTTGCTCTACAAAAGTAAATAAATCAAAGTAATATAAAGTGAAATATTGTGAAACGTGAATTTAATTTATCTGATGTTCCAAGTAAATTGCTTTTGATATGACTTTACTTTTTATTTTATTTCAGCCTCTTTTATGAGTATTTTATTATTTCAAAATTTACACTTTTAAACCTATTGTTTAAGAGAAACAATTTAACATGTAGATTATAATTAATTTAAAACGCATTTATATTGGATTATAATATTGTTAATCCGTTTGTGTGTATATTCTCAATAAACTAATTATTTTAGTACATCTACGGGAATAAATGAAAATTGGAAAATAATTTGCATATTAGTTTTCGAATCGTATTTTTACACATGCATATCCTTATATATACACATGTATATGCCTAAAGCACCACACTTACACTTAAAAATAAATACTTAAATTTAAGAGTTTTCAAAAAAGCTCTAAGCTATTATGGTAAGAATTTTGGAGAAATGGCTGTTTGCCAATGAGTAGGACGCGAAACCTTTCCTACCTTTTCTTTCTCTCTTAAAGTTGATGGATAGTATTATTGTGGGCATGTTCAGCCAATGCCCCAAAGTGACCGAAAAGCATAAAAAATCACTTTGCGAGGGACCAGATGTTCTTCGAGAAATCCCCAAATCTCTTTTGTACTATTCGTCTCGCACCTGAGGTCGACAATGATTTATCTATTTATTTCCTGGATTGAAAATTTGCCGCCGTTTGATGCTCTAGGGGCTGAAATATCGTCTATTCTTTTCGATACTTGGCGCTGGGAGACGTGTTTTCAATTTCAAAATCGTCACAAGTGCGATACTTGTCGAAATTTTAAGAACTTACTTTTTAAAAATGAATCTATTGAAATATTGGAAATCTAAAATGATATTGATATGAACTGAAACAGGAAAATAAGTTTTCATTCCTTAAGGCTACAAAAATGATGAACAAACATTATTTGTAAGATTAGAAATGTAATCAAAATTCTTCGAATAAAATGGAAGTGTTTATTTGTTTCGAGTTATATTGTGAGAAATATGTTCACAAATTCTCAGAAATTAATTATAATATTTTTATGTGTTAATTTTTAAACTCATTTTTAAAATACATATTTTTAACCAATTAAAATATTATTATATAGGAAGAATTATATAAATATTTCAAGAGAAAAGTATTTTATTAGAAAAAAAAGAAAGAAAATAGTATTGTTTATTTATTTTTATTCATAATTTTTAAGTGTGTCCAGCTACTTATTATTATGGAAAAATACATATAATTAAATAGTTCTTATATTTCTATTTATTTAATATTCGATAAATATTTGTTTTATGTAAATGTCAATTTAATAATGATTTCACCATAACTTTCTTACAAATTTAGGAGGAAGCTTTAAGATGCTACTTTTAAAAAAAGTGGTATCTAAAATTATTATAATGTATGCAATAAAACACTAAACCATACACAAAGTATAAAATTATAAATGTAAAGCATAACAATTCTCCCATTCAGATCTTAATTTTTCAAT
Organism: Latrodectus elegans; assembly: GCA_030067965.1. Lineage (NCBI taxonomy): Eukaryota > Metazoa > Arthropoda > Arachnida > Araneae > Theridiidae > Latrodectus > Latrodectus elegans. Next base: position 98,531,977 of record CM057810.1, on the reverse strand, counting down.
GAATTGCAATTATGTAACTTTTCAATTATTTAAAACCTTTGTGCCTTTGGATCCAAATGTTGCAAGAATATAATGATCAATTTCCGAAATCATTACATTAATAATGAGTATATAGTTAAGAATTTCTCTCTATAACTATCAATAAAATTATTTAAAGACTTAAATTATGTCAATCTCAATAAAATTAAATCAGACAATCTCTGATTTAATTTTATTGAGATTGACATAATCATACAAATTAAATCATCATTAAAACATTGATATCAATCAGACAAATTAAATCAGACAATCTCTAATATTTATACCATTGATTATTCTGCCATAACCTCATAAAATATTCAGTTTGTTGAATTAATTTATTTCAGTACAATATTTTAGACACTGAATTTCAGATAAATCTTTTAATGCTTTTCGTGCATGTATCTCAGATTGGTATAAAAGACACAAATTTGCTATCACCGCTTAATGTATGGATTTCAGGTTCCAGATATGTTATAGATTTCAAATTAATATAGTCTTATCTAAAGTTATATTGAATTACTTTAAATATACATATACAATAATAAGCCAACATATAAAATTTTATCTAAACATAAATTTCTGTCAAGTATCATTTATATTGATGAATTAATCCGTAGATATATTTTTCTCATTTACTAAAGAATGCAGGCTGATTAGAATTAAATGAGCCTATTTAAACTCATATAAATTTGTTGCTACCTATTAATTAAATGTGTGCTTAGCAATTTTCATTTTAAAAATTATTTCCTCCTGATTCACAGAGAATCCAAATCGAGTTCCAATAAAATCTGATTGTCATATTTGGTTCTACATAGTTTTGAATAGGGCCATTATAATTATAACCATAAACTATTATATTCTTTTTCGATATTGATGATAAAGATCACTTATATTAAACATAAAATTTCAAGTTTCTGATATTCTAATTTCAAAAATTGTTCACCCATCAAGATGTGTAAAAGATATTAATTTGAATTGTAAAATTTTTAAAATATTTAGGTAACATTGAATTCTTATTATTAACTTTTACAACAATGAATAGCAAACCGAAGTTTAATACCAAGATTTCTTTCTAACAAACACAGCCCGACATTGAAAAAGCAACAGTGAGAAGGAGTTTCTATAATGACGAAACTCGGCAAACAGAGAAAAACAGCAATGAACAATAAGTGCTCTGTAATTTGAAATGATATGCATAATATAGAGATAAAATCAAGTCGGGAGAGTTGGTTGAAGGACCAGCTTTAACTGCGATACACTTCTAGACATAGATACAATGAGAGTACTGATAGCATCCGGAGGAATATCTATCTGAAGAAGTTTGTGGTAGGGCCTGTAAATGGTGTACAATCAGACACCAAACGTGTTCAATTAATGAGAAGTATGATGGTCATAATGGACAAGGAAGCAGATTTACGATTTGCTGGGCATCTTGGTAGGTGCGAGCAATGTGCGACCGGTGTTACACTGCTGATGAAGGTCATTTGGCATTCCCCTGTAAGTAAAAGAGTGTCACAGGCTTGAGTACATCAGCTTTTGGCTGTCATAGTGCCAATAATGCAAACTAAAGGTGACCTCTAATCGTACGCATTAGCACCCAAACCATGATGCCACGTTGTCATGTGGTGTGGCATATCACAATTATTGTATGTTTGGACCTGACCTATCTCTACGTTGACATCATACTCGTACTTCGCTATTATTACTAAAAAGCAAAGGCGTGAATCATCTGAGAACATGATCTTGTGCCACTCCGTCGTCTAATAGAGCACCATTCCAAATGCTGGCGTCTATGTTGTGGGTCAATGGCAGTCTTCTTAACTGCTGTCATGAGCACAGGCCACTAGCAACCAATCAACCGCAAATGATTTTGCTCGTAATGGGAGCACCCAGGGTATCTTGCACGTGCTCTAGAATTTAGGTAGATGTGCTTTGCGGGGACGCTGCCACCTCTCCTTGGACGCATCGATCTGGTTGCACTGGTATCCCGCAAACGTTCTACAATACCTTATTCCAACCATCTTCGCAGCAGCCAGAATAGTGTGGACGCGTTCAGATGCCTATAAGCTGCAGTTTGCCATAAGGAACCACCTGCCTATCTCTGTCCGATCATCAATCCCCTCGCAAACTCGTCTGTCTGCTGGAACTGACTTTTTCAACAATAGCCTGACTTTCTTTGCAGTTATAAGCGTCCTTTTTTGATAAAAATAAACTTCCAAAGATTGCTTTCCAAGCAGAAAAATGACATGAATATATTCCACTCTGCCAGTTTTTCACCTTATATCCTAAGCGTTCTGGGGAAATACGTATTTTACATCATTTACAAAACTCTGTAAGGATCATCTGCCCTTAAATATGCATCATTTTCTATTTCCTTGATGTTGCATTTCCAATGTCAGGCAATGAATATCATAAATTTCCTGAAGCAATTTTTCTTAGGCAATGGTAAAAGATTAAAACTCAAAAAATTGTACAATATTAAACTAGAATATGGCGTATACAATAGCCATCGTCAAGACATTTCCTCATCAAAAGTAAAAATGTGGTTCGTTATTTCTTATTAATACAACTTGAATATTTTAAAATAAATATCTAATTTTAAAAATTTGGAAAAAAATATTTTGGAGAGGGCTATGTTATATTAGCTGAAAATAATATTGGATAGTAATCTATTATGTAATATTTCTTATTTTAATAATTATTATTGTTAGCCACTGAAATAAATTGACAAAAAAATAATTCATAAAAATATACATCTCAAGTTGCATGTAGAGTGTATATTACCTAAATAATTATTAATATTTACTGGTAACAATTGAACTTCAAACTCAAAAAAAAGTTAATGAAAAATGCGTTTTCCTGCATTTCGTGTCTCAAATTTTATTAAAATATTTTTGTACACTAACAATATTGAGCGATAGTTGTATCCAGTTTAATCTTGCTTTAGGTAAGTAGATAAATCATGTAATAACATCTTTTAAGAGAAATAGTTAGTCATAAATATGTGTGTTTTTTCGTCGTATAAACAACTCTATGAAATTAATGTGAGACAGCGCTGCCCCAAACATCTGGGAATCAATGCCTCAACCTTAAAAAAAACTTAAGACAAAGAACATGGTACCACAAACATTAGAAGAAAGAAAAATAAAAGTACCTCACGAGAGTAAAAAAAAAATGTTGAACGAAAACTTCTCCTTCTTTTGACAGTTTGAGATGGATGAAACTGTTACACCGACTCCGCGGAGTTTCCTTCAACTTTCTCATATTTATTTCTTTATACTATACTAGATTCTCACGAATATAAAATATTTTCAGCAGGAAATAAAATTCCACACTTTTTATTTGAAAAATGGGAAATTATTTCATATTTAAAAGTTAAAATAAATGTGCTTCATATTAAATAAGCTTCCATCAGCTAAAAGTATTGTAGAAATAATTTCTTTTAATAGCAATGTCTAATCATCTTGTAAAATATATGAAATTCGTCTTCACAGGGAACAGTTTTCTAACCAATTTTTGGTGTATTTAGTCATTAAAACAATTCACCGTTTAGATTTGTATAGTTAAAAATTTAAATTTTAATACATTGTACAAATTTAATGCATTTTTATAACTTCTACGAAATATTAGGTAAGGTAATTGATGAGAAATTTGCATATCTCGTAGTCTCCATAACTAATTATATGAAATTTCAAATTTTAAATTATAAATTCAAATTAACAAACTAATTTTGTTAATAACAGATAATATATAATAATAATAAATGTGCATTTTACTCTTTTGGGAAATCTGGTAGGCGCAAAGCAAGAACGTTTTGTAAAATGCAAAAGTGTTTAATGGTCATAATAAAAAGTGCAAATTTTACAATGAATGAAAAGGATTATATAAGAAATTTTCAGTCTATTATAGAAAAACGTGATCGACTTTTTTAAATGCTAATTGTAAGTTTAATTTTACATAAAAATAAAAGATATTATACATGTGATTAATTAAGTTTGTGCAATTAACTGTCTGATATATATGCTTTACATTTTAGCAGCTTGTTTAAAGTGAATGATACCGGCAATTTAAGTCTGATAATGTTTCAGTTATTCTTTATAATAAAAATTATTTAATATGAGAAAGAAATTCAATGAAGTTTGGTTTTCTGTTGAGTATAATTTGTCTATAAAATATGAATTTACAATGTTAAGGGAAAATAATATTATACACAAATGTAATGACGTCGAATTGATCATAAATGTTTTATTTGCAATATTATAATATAAAATAAAATAATAGTTTTTATAAGTGTTGTTTTAACTTGCAATAGAGCAGTCTTATTAATTTTATACGTAATAGAAACGTAACAATTAATTTATTTCATTTATACATTATAAACATTTTTAAACTTCAGTATTTAAAACATTAATGCAATTATTTGAGAAAATAGCCCCATAAATTATCTATAAGTTTGGTGCAAAACACAGAAATACACATTATAACTATCAACATTTATTAGTTCTTTATAAATTTATTTTTTCAAACCTTGACAACTAGGATTTTCTCCCTTTAGCGCTACAAGTGTCATAAATGGTGGTACCTTTATATAGAAAGCACCTAGGGAATGTGCTATCGTGACCTCTCCAAAAAGAGTGAGTCTTTGTAACATAAAAGTAGAGACAAAACTGCTGATCCGAAGAGTTATCATGAAAATTCTAGAAGAATATTGTATTATAAAGTACACATTGTGACCAAGATATAAGACCATTATATAATTAACATGCCCCAACCATCGTTAGTGAGCATAATGGATGTCCTGTTGAGTCGAGATTCAAAATTACTAATTTTGAACATCACCGAGATATCTAGGACTACACCTTAACAAACCGCGTCTTAAGGCCCACAGTTTGATAAGTAAAGTGCTTTCCAAAATTTTAAAATAAGCAGTGTTTTTTTTTTTTTTTTTTTTAATGGGTTATAAATTTTTAGCTAATTTTTACTATAGCGATTATAAATTTACATATTCTACAAACAGTTAATAGTAAAATGCTATTTTAGACAAAGCTTACAAAGTTTTTCTTCATATTATCTTGTTGCTAAATGTCACAAGTATTTCGTAGAATAAATATCCTTCACATAAATTGCCTCAATTCTTTGGAAGTTATAGTTGCGGCCAGAGGTGTTTTAGAAACTTTAGGATCAATTTGATTTCATTGCAAAACTTTACTGGATAAGACAACGATAACAATGTTTTACAACATTTAGAGAATAAAAAGATGTTAATAAAAGAGTATGGACTTTATAACAGTATCTGTGTTATTGTATTGTTATGTAAAGCAAAACCGATTTTATACTCTACAAATATCCATTAAAATTAATGACATTAAATGGTAAGGAAACGTCATACAAAGTTGGTATAATATGAAAAGTATTTAAAAACATTTGTCTATAGTTTTAAACTATTTTGAAAATATTTAATGTACTTTTAACTATTTTACAGTTTAGGGGTCGATTTCAAAGTGGAAAGCAAACATGCAGTTTATAAATTTTCTAAATGCGATTTCCATTTATATATATATTCGATTACTTGAATCATATCTAAAACTATTTTCCATCTTACGGTATTTAATTTTTTTTGAAAAATTAAATTGCTCAAAACAAATGCTGATCAGAAGATTATGTTTATTATAATATTCGTGATGAATGGTAAAATTTATTTGAATAAATACAAACATTTTATAAATTTAAAATTTCAATTTTTCTATTTTTGCTATCTTCGTTTTTAGTCAAATTAATTTTTATTGGACTTTGATAACATTTTTTTTATTCTAAACAATACATTGTCAAATATTTACTATGCAGTGAATTTATTCATAGTAATATGACTTATGACTTTTTCTAGTCAACCTGAAGTATGAAAAATTAAAATCAGGTGGAATGTAAACTGATCAAGAAACATTCTCAAGGCAGTTATGGCAATACACGGCATTGAAAAAATTATTAGAATAAGAATGATTGAGAATGTATAAAATAAAATTATATGTATGATCAAATTTTATTTTCAGGCAATTTTCCTTGTCACCACATTAGATTATTAAAATATTACAGTATTATTTCAGTATATTCATCAATAATGTTTGTCTTTAAAAAAAATTATTATTTGTATAGCTTAAAATAAAACACACCACTTGTTTTCCTTCTCATTCTCAAGTGTATGTCTAAACAATTCAAAAATTTAATCTTTTTATTTATGTTTTTAAAAGACTGCAAATTTTATAAAGATGTAGACATGAAAACAGATAAAATCCCAAGTGTATTCTTACCAATTGAAGTCATCATCTGCAGGAGACATAAACTTTTGAATAATGCATCGACAAAATTTGAGATCTCATCATTGTCAACAAATTCCTTCTGACATTTTCGCTAAGCGTGTTTCTCTCAGCGACAAACGTGACGAAAGAAAACTGTTATAAGGGCTTAAAAATAATCCGTTGACATTTGAAAGATAAAAAGAATACAGAAAACTGCTCTTTTTTACACAAGCTTTACATGTCCTTTCTTATCTTTCTCTACTTCGAAACTGTTCAGACCGTTTTACTCAGTGTAGGATTTTTTTTAGAATCTAGTAGAACACTTTTATCTTGTTTAATCTATTATGAAAAAAAATTCAAACATTTGGATTTAAATCCAGATAAAAACAAATCTTTATATACTTGTTTGATCAAAATATATTATACAAGAAGATAATATTAAACATGTTCAATAATCTCTAATTCTTTATTATGTATAAATAAAAATTGTAATTTAAAAAAAATATATATATATTTATAATAAAAAAATACTTCAACATGAATCATCTGTATTAATGAATGAATGATAATTAACTTTTTTACAATAAACAATAAAACAATTTACAAAATATTAATTGTTATAGCTAAGATTTATATTTTCAATATTAAAACAAGAAAATAAATAAAAGAGTTTTATACATTTATAATAAAAAATATGTAAAGTTTTTTAAGAAAATTTTTTAAATAAATATTGATTCTTTTTCTATAATTACTTGATGTTAGGCATAATTTTAAGAAATGTAAACAGATGAAATAATTTTTATTTTATTTTTTTAATAGCATAAAAATTATAACCATCTTAAATAAATTTTAACGAAGGACAGGATATAAAACTTCCAGTATTTTGGTGTTTAAAATGTAAAAAATTAGAAAATAAATAATACTAGAATTTATAATTTATTACGTATTAATTTCCGTTTTTTTTATTTTCTTTTTTCCCTGTTTAAAATGTAAAAATCTGAACATAAATATTGTTAGAATTTAGAATTTGTCAGGTGTGTTAATTTCTGTTTTTTTATTTTATCTATTGTCTTCTACACAAATATATTACCTATTTATTATGTAACTGAACGCTTGCATATCACTATCACTGTAAGCGCATAAGGGTAGAAAACTTATTAGGAAGACCAAAATTTACAGGGAAATTAATATTAATTATTTTTAACAACTCAACTCCAATTCAAATGGAGCTTACTAAAATTTTGCTTTGTGAATCCTTATGACAAAACAAAGAATTACATTTCCATTAAGCAACTGATTTTTGAATATTAATACAAATAATTAATTTAAAAAATGATTAAAAATTATTCAATAAAAGTTTTCTATAAATGACAAGAATTTTAAATACATATTAAAAGTGAGATTTTAGATAAATGGTTTCGTAAATTTATTTCTCTGGGGCTTAAAGTAACACCCAATGGTTAGGTAAAAAATTTTACAATAAGTTAGTTGAAAATGAAACATCTTAGGTAAAGAGTGCAATGAAAAAAATTAACGTCTTTAATTAAAAAAAATATTTTTTCTTTTTTTAAATGAAAACATTCATAATATATAATTATAGATATAAATTCTGTTTTTTAAATATTTGAAGTAAAATAATTTATGTTTAAATATTTCTCTCTCTCTCTTCCAAGACTGAAATTAGAATTAAATTAAAATGTATGTCTGCGAAGGAAATAATTACATAGAATTTATGTCGAAGCTTTTTACAGTACAAATATGACGACGTCCATGAGCTAGAATAAATTCCATTTTTTGAAATTCAATGGATATTCAGTGTAATAAGATATCCAGTGTAAACGGATATTCAATGTAAATTTTTCAATTTTTAATCTTCCAAATACGGAAAAATAAGTATTTAAATAAACCAAAGAGGCTGATATTAGCATTCAATCCCCATTTGTCTTCCCTTTTATGAATAGCTAGATTGTAGATAGACTTATTTAAGGTTTTATAAGTCATACTCCATAAATTAGAGTGAAAAATTATAAATTCTTAAATGTAATGCATTATAATAGTGTTTAAGAAATCCATAGCACAAAATTTTTGATTTATGACATTATAGTAAAAATTCTATATATTTTATTCAAATAATTTTTTTCAAACCAAAAAAATTAAATCTTAATTACAATTCTAAGATGTAAACTAATGATGTGAAATGATGATCTACTTATCATAGTAAAAAATTGAAGATTTTTCACTACAAATATGAATTAAATATTGAAGATAGTTTATCTTAAATATATTTATGTGAATTTCACAGTAAAATGGGTTTATAAATCATATTAATATAATAATATAAAATTGAATTAAATTAATAAACATAATAACCGTATATAATAATCAATTTCATATTTAGAACTGATGAAGAATATTATATTCTGACATAATAAATTATTACATTACAATGCACTATTACATTACAACGATATTTTTATTAAAAAAAAAAAAAAAAAAAAAAAAAAAAAAAAAAAACGCTACAACAATAATTTTTTTCTACAGATGTAAATTTATATTTTTTGATTAATGTAACTCATTAGCTATTTTTATGAAGGTTTTTAATAACAATAGAAAATAAAATGTGCTTTATAAAATCATTAATTGTGCCGACATTTTTAGTAAGGTAAGTATATGATTAGGATATCACTTTCAAAATTTAGGAAAATTAATTTCTGTTATTAGTTATAATACAGTTTTTTTATAGATAATATGAAGAGAAAAAATAAAAATGACAAAACTACGTAGAGATAAAAGTAGTCAGAAAATTTTTAGCGGACCATAATGCTTCCTTCAGGTAAAATTTTTGGAACTGGATACAGAAGTTAATTTTTTTTTCTTAAAAGACCTACCCACATGGGACCAATTATAGTGGTCTATAGAAGCCTTACCTAATGTAATGTAATATCCCAGAAGTCAGACTTTTTCAATCCACTTTAAAAGTTTCTTAATTTTGTTATCTCTATTCTTTGACCAGAATAGTTTTCGTTAAATTCGAATTCAAAAGAAATTTACCATTTTATGTTGAAGAAGCTGCAATTTCTCTAATTTGATCTTCTAAATAATACAAATCCTTAAAAGAGTTTTAGAATTCATAAAAAAACTTTTGATGAAAATTAAAGTTATATATATATATAGATATAGATATAGATATATATACATATATATATATATATATATATATATATATATATATATATATATATATATATATATATATATATATATAGATAGATAGATAGATAGATAGATAGATATAAATATAGATATAGATACATATATTACAAAAATTAAAAAAGCACGGAGTTATTTTTACAAAAATTAAAAAAGCACGGAGCTTAGAGCAATTTAAACAGATTACAATTTTATATTTTTAAGTAACATATCAAAAGATAAATTACTTTTTCACCAATGATGTTAAATATTATTAACATGTTTTCAATCTGATGAAATGTATTATGATATTCATTATTTTTGGTTCGATTATTTACCTGATTCTTTTTTTTTCCAATGGCAGGTTATAGACAGTTACAACTGCAACAGAGTCTATTAATCCATTGTTCCCTAATACCAAGAAACCGGCCAGACACAGCGACCTCTTGGACGCCGAGGCGTTGCCCCGGGTGCACCACAGGGGGTGGGCCACCATCGAACCCTCACACATGCCATAGGGACATATTTATAAAGTAGGCATCATTCATACTTCATTTACACACACAAGGAAAGGACAAAGACAGGATAGAGAAAGTACATCCACGCCTGAACCAGGATTCGAACCTAGGACCTCCCTATCCGTAGTCAGGCACGCTGACCACTAGACAAGTTGGCCGGCATTTACCTGAATTCTTGTTAAACCTTATACTTCATATTTGTGGAAAATGATTGTAAAATATTTAAATGAATTGTACTTATGATTTTGTTTCATAAGTATGGAAATGAATATAGATTACGGAGAAGGCAAAATATTTTGTTGCATTTAAACTGTATACATAGAAGATAAGTTTTAATCAAAAAGAAATTTTAATATATTAAATTGAAAATTTTAATTTGAATTTTTTTTCTAATAAACCTCATTACATTTATACCAAGTATTGGATTTGTAGTTTAATTTCGAGATTTATATGGAGCTTTGCATTAAGATATATCAATGATAAGAATTAGAATAAATTTAAATCATTTAAGAAAATTTTAGGTAGTGGTATCTTTTTAGGAATAAATATCTTCTCTGTGTTTACCTTTTATTAAAGTATGTAAAATAATTTTCAAATTAGTAAGCAAAATTATGACTTTCTTAAAAAACTAATAATCAAAAATGTACATTTTAAAACGTTATAAACAAAAATATATATTAAACATATAATATTATTATTATATATTTTTGTATTTTAATCGTTCAATAAATATATTAAAGTTATTTCTTAAACATCATATTCGCTTATGCTATGGAACTTTTAAGTAACATTTACGTATTCACTTTATGTTTCTCTTGCTATTTTCTATTAACTAATATAAATACAATACTTACAAAAGAGCTTATCAAGGAAATTTTGAGTTTTGTCCAATAATTTAAATATTGAGAACAAATTATTCCCTAACGAAAATAATTTTAAGACAGAAATTAGTTGAATAAAATAAATAATTTGACAAAATTAATGAATTTAATAATTTACATGTTATAGTTCATTATGATTATTTTTACAAAATTATAGTCTCTGATATTTTAATATTTCTTGAGAAAATCCAAATTAATAATTTTTTATGTATTATATTTTTTTAAAAAATGATGATATTGCTTCTAACTGAAAGTCCTATAATTAATTTAGAATGGATCCATTCTTGGTTTAGAAGTTAAAATTACTAAATAGAAGTAAATTTATAAATTATACATTGTTTTTCAAAAAGAGTGTGTAAAAGAAATATTTGATTCATGGCAAAGAAATATCCTCTTTGTCTTCAATTTGTGTAACACAATGAACGGATAAATTAACTAAAATAAATACGTTTACAGCAGTAATCATGAAGCTTATTTTATCAAGTAGTAAATCCGTCTAATTATCAGTTACACAACATGAGAATCTGTTGATTTAAGATATTTATTTACTGACATACTTTTGCAGTAGCTTCAATATTAAAAGTAGAATTACTCATTAAATGTTGGTGAATCTGAAAAGTTCAGTTAAATATTCCGCATCACTCATAAGCATATTCAATTAAAATCATATTTAACACCACGCATTGTAGAACATTACAAGTTTAGTTAATATTTAAAAATAATGTGTAGTTAAGCAATTGATGTTAATATAGCAAACCATCCCTTTAAGTACGTGCAGTGTTTATTATTATAATTGAAATTATTTGACCTTTAAATATTTAAAAATATATAGATTCAAGGATAGACACTTATGAAGACTTACTTCTGTACACAAAAAGATGTTTACAAAAATTAACCATCTAATATTGCTTTTGTTCTTCAATATAATTTCTATTACAAATTAATTTAATTAGTTATTTTCTAAAATGGGTTAAATTTAATAATTTATATAGTTATTAAATTTTTATATCATAATGAAACATTTATATTATTATGAAATATTTTACTCCTGTTGGTATTTAAAAATAATAAAAGGTTTAATTTATCAAGAAAATCTGGTGTTTTTTGATATTCTAATAAAATGAATTTATCACAACATACAGGTTAAATTTTCAGAAACAGTAAATCACCTCTACCTTGAAATCATGGGATGAAATTTTTCTTGATATATCAAGAAATTTACTTTACATTAATTACAATGTTTGTGCTTCGGCGCCATTAATTCCGCATTAGGGCCTTAATTTGAAATTCAAGAATCCATATTTGATCTCTTATCCTGTATTATAACGAAAATCGGTGGATCACATATTTTTCGCAAAATATTCGCTTAAATAAATGAACATTACAAATGGAAACTTTTTATTTTTGTTTCATCATGTAGAAGAATATTTTGGGAATAGAGAATCATTAGCATTATAAATTTTCCACGATTAGAAATGAGTTTTGTTTTCATGCTTACAATTCTGAATATTTTAATATAAATTAACTATAGGTACACTAATTTCGAATAACTTTACACAAATTAATGAAAACAACTTATATTTCAAAGTAACAATTTATATTTGCTAATAATTAAAATATTTTGTTAATTATTTATAATAAGTGACCAAATGACAATGAAAATGTTTATGGCTATAAAACTATTTTAAATATTTAAAAATTTTTTAATTGTAATAAGGCATAAGGATAGTTGTAATTAACAATTGCATAAGAGAATATTTTAGTGGTCTTGAAGACCACTAAAATATTCGTATTTGTGGTCTTGAAGACCACTAAAATATTCTCTTATGTAAATAAAAATTTATTTTTATTTTTTATTGAGGCGCAAAAATAAAAATAAAAATTTATTTTTATTTTTTATTTTTTATTTAAGATTTTCAAACGTATTCCGAGAACTACATTTAACATAGATAGGATTGTTACAATACGTCATTTTTTAAATTAAAGGCACTAAAAAAGCAGAGTATTTTTATGTAATTGTGAATTTTCAAATAAATATATAAAACAGGTTAAATATAAAAAAACCCCATAAGAATCATTCTGAAAACATCTTCACTTTTTTACAACATTAATTAAATGATCACGATCTTACATTGCTAATACTGAATAAAAAATCAATCATGGAGTCTATTAATCACAAAGAAGCTTTCATTAAGCGTCTCTGATGAAATCATTTCTAAGACCATGATTTATATCACAACTTAGGAAAAAAAATCCCACCTTATTGGAAATATATAACCAGAAAAAAAAAAAAAAAAAAAACGGAAAACTCTGAAATAGGCAGCAGATAAAGAAACCATGCAACTGCTCCTAATCTTCCTAGAATTTCTTATATATAACAGGGCAACTAATTCCAACAGTTCCAGAAACAAGGGAGATATCTTTTGTTCTTACTGATGACATGCCAAGGTTGGAATCATGCCAAACACATGGGAAGGGTTGAGGGGTAGAAGGACTGAGAAAAGAAAATAATTTAATGAAAGCGTAAAGGGGGGATGGATAAAAGTCTTGTGTGAGTTACAACGCCCGTTTTCCCTAGCGGTTAAGAAAGAAAAACTGGTCCTGTTCGATGGGATTTCTCACGAGTAATTTGTTATCATTTCCTTATTTGTCTCTGCTGCTGCGTGCTGCATTTGTGGGGTTAATTGGGAAAATTGCTTGATGCCAGAAGATTAGGTTGAAATTTCATTTAGAAAACTGTGCCAAGCTTCAAATTATAGACCTTTGAGTATCATCAGAGAGAGATTTTATCCACAGTGGAGATTATTGCAATTCATTTTATTCATATTGTGGTAGGCTAACGAAACTATCTCGTAGCACTGTTAGAAGCAAAAAGAAATACTTTCAAAACAGATGAGATTAGGTACAACGTTAAATTATTTTTGTGAATGGAGAATTTGATGACAAGAAATAATATATAATTTCATAAATTTCAACCAAAACAGATATTTTATTCTCGTATAGTATTTTGAACATTGGACACAAATGGCATACTATATATAATTGTAATTATGTCTGAATCTAAATTATATAAAACAACTTTATAAATTTTAAGCATCTTAGTTATTTAATAAAAAAGTTGCCAACGTGAAAATTTTAAAATTAAATCTAATATATTTATAAAATAATGGTTGCGTCACATTTTCTTTGAATATGCATTTATTTTAAATAATAAATGTAATAGTATGTTACAATTTGAAATCAACATAAATTTTTTAGTTATTTTTTTACAAATTCAATATCATTTTCAATTTTGAAACTACTAATAACATCATCTTATAAATCCACAAATGTACTCTTCTATGCAACAATCGTTCATTTTCTGATAAAAATACATTTTTTTGTCGAAATGCTAAAACATACAGTATTTTGCACGAATGTAAGTAATGAGATTTACCTTTAAAAAGCAGGAAATTCACAAGTGTAATTTTACATGTTAATATAAATGGTGAACATTCAATTTTTTTAAATTTCAAGTATGTAATATATTTTCAGTATGTTAAACACATTCCAAATTAACAAAATGAGGGCATTTTAAATTTTTTTTATAAAATATTTTCACATGATACATGTATAATAATTAATGTTTCTATTAATTACTCATAATGTGAAACAATTATAGTATGTAAATTATAAATCCTAAATTTTATACAATACATTAATTATGTCTTCAATGTTTTAAATTACAAAAGAGCATTGGTTAAAGAAGCATTACATTGGTAAATAAAAATAAATTTTTATTTACCAATGATACAAAGATTTTTAGTTGAAAGACCTTGCATGCCATTTTATAATGAAACAGTGCCGGGTAATTTTCAGTGTAATTCAGGGTTTCGGGTAATTTTTAGTGTGTGTTATTTTCAGGATAATTTAGTACTTGTTTTTCAATGAAAAATAATCTTGTATTTTTTGGAAAATACATTTTAAAATCAATTATTGGATGATTAATTTTTAAATATAAGGAATTTGTAAATTTGAATTAAAATTTTTACGTAATTTTAAGCTATAAGTTTAGGTTTTATTAGAATAAAAATGTTTACTCATAAGTTTAAAATAAATTACAGATAATGTTATACAGATTAGTATTTAATTTTTATAAAATAAATTTATGTAATATAAATATACCTCTTTTACCTCAAAAATGATCTTGAGTAAAAGCTTAAATTTCAGTTATCGTAACATATGAAACAGAAAACTAATTGCTTTTCTGAATGGCAAGTTTCGTTAAAAACCTTTCATTATATATTATTTACACATTATCATAATTTACAATAAAAAAAGTAGTAAAAGCAGATGTATACATGTTTTTTCCAACAAAGATGTTGGATTTTAAATGGAATGTGATTTATTCCATAAAATATTGTATTTCTTTAATTTTTAGTCAATAAATTAGTTACTCGAAAAATGTGAATTAATAGAAATTACGTTACGAAAGATGTAATTTATTAGAAAATATTTCAGAATGAGTATATTTTTACTGGATTTTACACTCTTTCATTAAAGTAAATAATACACATTTATTTTATAAATAATACATAAATTAAAGTTTTTTTCTTTGCAGATGTCATAAAATATTTAAAACTATTTTGTGTGAGTCATTTTATATTGTTTTTTAAAGAATATTATTAGCAATAAAATAGTGCTGTTTGATTTAATAAACTATTAACTAATTTTTATAATTTGGATTAACCATTTTTAAAATTTGATGAGCATGATCTATATATTATTCAAAATTATATAAAGCATGCTTATAATATTTTTTTCTAAATATGACCAATTATAGTACAGATTTTTTTAAAACTAAAATTTACGAATGTAAATAAATGAGTAGTAGAAAAATAAACTCGATTAATATTTCTAAAGTTTAAAATATACACTTTTTTAAACATCATATCATTCCATAATTTTAAACTAATATTTGAGAAAAATAATTGGCTCATTACATAATGATTTTAAAAAAAAAATTAATATGAATAATTATATATTTCAAATAAATTAAATAATAATTGTAAACGTAAAAATATTTTTCTTAAACGTTATAAAATATAGTAACGTAATGTAAACGTAATAAAATTTTATTAAAATGAGTAATTTTTATAAATTTACCCACTTTATGCTTTCACTTTTTCTGGTCAATGTACATTAATGTATTAAAATTTATAAATATGTTGCAAGCATAAATTTATGTTTAAACTATTTGAATAACTATAGTTTTCAGTAACAATAGTCTTCAAATGTACATTATAATTTCATATTATAAATTTTAATGTGAAACTAAATTTCTTTTATTCATGTTATTACATCTTTGTCTATAATATTAAACGATATAATTATTTTTTATTTATTGTAATTATCAAGAAACAAGTTTTTTTAAATATAAGGAAGAGTACTTGAAATCCAGAAAAGGAAGAAAGCTAAGAAAATTTCGGCCTTAAAAGTGAATATTTATTTCATAACTTGGAACAATCACCATCTTTTTTTGTCTTTCTGCAAACAAAGGTTTTATGTCACATTTTCTTATAAAAATATTAACCAAAATACAAATTTGTAAGTTTCCACGGCATAGACTCTACCTTTCAACAACATACCATAAAAGTTGAAACTTAATTGGATTTGACTTGCAAAGTGCGTGAAACTTCTCACTTTAACTTTAAGAAACACGTTTTATCATATAAAACTAAAAAAATAACAACTTTTTCAAACAGAATTTTTTTACAACACAAGCCTTAATAATAGCATAGAAAATTGGATATTTTTTTGTGTTTCAAAAAGTGCGTATTCTTTTATGTATGAAAATTATGTTTTGCACATAAAAAACATTTTGCAATTATCTTTAGTTATTCTTATAAGATTTTGAAGAAATTCTTTAAAGATTAAGTTTTTTTTTTTTTTTATATATATATATATATATATATATATATATATATATATATATATATATATATATATATATATATATATATATATATATATATATATATATATATATATAAATATATGAAACATGGAAAAAATGTAATAAATTTTAGAAATACATGAATATGATATAAAATTTTTCATAAAAATTAAATTATTGCTAAAAATAAGAATATTACATCATAGAATTAAGGAAGAATAAATATATAACAATCATTATGTAATATTTATCATACACAGATTTCATTCAATTATTATAAAACATAAATATTAGCATAAATTAATTAATTTTTTAAAAAAATAAATATTTTGTTTTTGTCTCAAATAATACATGGATAGCTGGAAATAGAATCACAACTGAATATGTGTGTCATTTTTTTTAATGAAATCTCAATAATTGAAACATCAGTATGAACAATCTAAGTACGTCACAGTTATTTCAAACCCCTAAAAAATTTATTTTTTATTGATAATTTAACATAATTGCTGTTTTTAAGTTAATTGAAGTTTAACTTCTGAAAAAACTGCAAATTATTAAAAAAAATTTTAAATAATTTTGAACTAGATACTTACGTTAATTAATTTCTAATTATATGTAGGAATATCATTGCATTCTTTAATATTTGTATATAATAATGTTTGTTAAGGAATTGAGTATTTAAGAGAAAATTCTAAATATTTATGTCTCCTCAAAAAGTTAAAAAATATATTTTATTCAATAAATTATTCGAAAATATCGTGCTAACGATTAATTGATAAACTTTTATTTCGGGAACATAGTGACCGTTAATTATACAATGCTTTAATAACATTTATTTTAATGTTTTAACACCACAATTAAAAATATTCAATTGTCAGTCATTTTAAAATGTAACTATTTAATATCAACATTAAGTTTTGCTTTAATATAAAGATTAAACTGATAATTTAATATCAACTTCCATTTACCTTATTGGTGGACTTTCTTATAGTTAATTCCTGAATTCATATGCCGAAAGAAGAAATTCTCTAAACTTCTTATGCATTTTAATTATTAAACATTCAAAAAGCGTAAGAAGATAGATTATAAGAAGTAGAAGGGCTGCATCTATCTTCCTGTGTTCAATATTGACTGAATATTATATATATATATATATATATATATATAAATTTAGGTATTCCTTTTTTTGCCATTTGTTCTGAACTAATCGTAAGGTTATATTATAGGTTTTTTTATTATAGGAGGGATGGGGGATTTAAAGAAAACTTACGTTAACTACATTGACTTACGAAATACAAGCAACTAATGTTTATTTTGTCATAACTGCAAGAGAAATCATTTGAGAAATGTAAAGTTCAGAATTAAAAGGCACAATTTTATACTTAAATGATGACAAAAGCTTAGTCGTGCAAAAAGGAATACAGTTCTTTGTGTGGAATCAAAAAGAAAAGACTATTTAAATCCTAGTATCGATACACGTTATTGTTCAAGAAAAAGAGCAATAAGCAGTCGTTTCTTATTATGGTATATGCCTTGCCAGACCTGCAATTATTACTTCACACATCTTCTCGCAATTTAGTACCAAACTGGCGAATATTTATTGAGGTAAGAAATCTAATTACTCAATCAGAATCTGTTTCAGATGTTCGTATTTCCTGATGAATGTAATTGTGTTACGAGGCGTCTCCTCAGTACGCTGAAGAATCCAACCGAATCATATTTCCATTTCCAGTTGTGGCTAAACAGCAGGTGTTCAGAATACCTGTGTATTGTCATGATTGAAAATGAAGTATACTACAATGCGACTTCATAATAAAACCACATTGGTAAGGATCACCTCCTTACAATTGCGGGATAAGAATATTGAGTCTCTGCCTAAAACATGAAACTCTGTCTTGTAGTTCAGCATAATGTATCTAATGATATCAACACAAATGCTGAGCAAGGAAGCCTACTGATTGTTTTTGACTGCAGGAGGATATAAAGCTTATCTACGGAAATAATTTTCTAGCTACTACCACTGCCAATATTTATAACTGGGTTTTAGAAAGCAATCTTAACCAGCGAAACCACACTTGTTGAATTCTAAGTCTTCATCAAAACTGGTCAAATTCGACCTTTTTCCATCTTCTTCGAGTATTCTTCCTTATGTGAATTCGTACAGGTAATTTCTTCTAGTTAAATTTCCTCAAATTATTCATTTGCATTTGCAAAGAATGTTTTTATTGTATCTTTAACGCATCTGAAGATAGGTAGTCCTAAGTCTGTAGTCTTGTAGGCTTGCGTCTGCATGTCGACCAAAGTGGTTTGGATACTATCACGTAGCCTGTGTAGTCTGATTCTTCTCATTGGCATATCACTAACTTTCTACCGAATTGAAGGCCATAATGAGAAGAATTCAACGTTGCCAACAAAACGAAAAAGAACAGTTCTGTAACATCTATAAAAGCAAAGTGGCTTCTTATAATAAATTAATTAGAACTGCCAAGAAAAATGCGTGGATAAATTTCTGCTCAGCAACAAAAGACCCATTTGGGAAAGTATATAAATCAGCGTTCAACAAAAGTATTCCACCCTCCAACCTTTTTAATCCATCTTCAAACATATTTAAAAGCTCTCAACTAGACACAGCAAATAAGATCCCTGAAGGTCTCTTCTCAGAACATTCAATTCCCTTACCTTTGCAACCACATTTTGATATTGAATTTACTCCGAATGGCATACCCTTTAGCCAGGAGGAACTTTCACGAATAGTAAACTCTCTACCAAAGGGAAAAGCACCAGGATATGATGGAATAGATAACTCAATCCTTAAGTCCATACATAGTAGCTTTCCAGATCATCTATACAAACTCTTAAACAAATGATTACATATATCTTATTTTCCAAAGTGTCTCAAAATAGGCAAAATTATATTATTTCATAAAGAAGGTAAAAACAAATATCATGTACAATCCTATAGACCAATCTCTCTCCTGCCTACTTTTGGTAAACTCTTAGAGAAAATAACAACAAAACGACTTAATTATTACTTGGAATCTACTGGCTATTTTAATTGCAACCAGTTTGGCTTTCGTCAAGGCAGATCAGTAGACAATGCCCTTATGACACTCATTAATAAGATTAACTTATGCAGGGCTGCAAATTTACACACTGCCGTAATCATGATTGATATCAAAAAGGCCTTTGATACAGTTCAACATTACAAATTAAAACAAATATTTGAAACCACAAAATGCCCTTACAACATTAAAAAATTTCTTAACAGTAATCTTGAAGATGAAAGATTCATTATGCCAACTAATGATGGTTTAGCCAGCAAGGAACAAACTATTGGTTGCCCACAAAGCTCTTGTAGTGGCCCCATTCTATGGAATTTAATTGCAGATATAGCCCTTAAAAAGAACTGGAGTGATATAGGAAAACAACATGATCCAGAAAGCATGATACATCTTCAAGCATTTGCTGATGATTTTACTTTCATGGTAGCGGCAAAGAGTGAGAAAAAATTGGGCAAAGTAGCAACAGAGGCACAGAGGCACTGGTTCATTTTAAAAATGGTCAGATGATAATTTTCTTCAAATTTCGCTAGAAGAAACCAAATATATTTTAATAGCAAAGCTTAAATGTGGACCACAAATTTTTTGGGGAAACAGCAGAGTGAAGAAAAAGACACAATTAAGCTTCTAGGAGTAATAATTGACAAAAAGCTAATCTTCATAGTACATCTAAAATCACAGGCCAATAGAGCTATGACACTACAGCAAAACCTCTTAAGTATAGCAGGAAACAATTGGGGAATTTCCCAAAGGCACCGAATCATACTATATCAAACTGTAATAGAGAGGATGTTGGCGCATGGGGCAGCAATTTGGTTGACCCTATTAACAACAAGGGCAAAACAATTACTACTTCGATTCAAAGGAGATTTTTGCTAAACATCACTGGTGCGTTTAGAACGACTCCTACAGCAGCTCTCCAAGTTATAACTGGAATACCTTCTCTCTACCTAAAAATAGAAGCCGAGGGCACAAATTCCTTCTGAAGTTGATTCTATTCTTTCTGCACCAAATTTGATTGAAAAAGTTATAAAAGGAGAAAAAAACCACCCTGGAATCTTCAATATAGAGAGCAAAGTAAAAATACATGAGCAAAACCATATACCATGTTTCAGTGAAGGCTTCCTAACAATTTTCACAGATGGCTCAAAAATAGAAGAAAAAGTTGGATCCGGAATGATAGTATACTCTGAACTCGGATTGCAAAGTACTTGGAGTACTGGGCTACAACCTGAGAACACAGTATATCAAGCTGAAGTATATGCTCTGCGTAAAGCCATTCAAGTAGCTGCTTCACAATCTCTGCCAACAAACATCTTGTCAGATAGTCAAGCATGCCTTAAATCTTTATCTAATCCTCTTAACAAATGTCCTATGGTACGAGAAATGCTAGATCTCCTAACAACATCAGATAACATCAAGATTGGTTGGGTAAAGGCCCATCAAGTTACAGAAGGAAAGGAGGCAGCGGATGGACTTGCAAAAGCGACTGCACTATCAAGTAATTCTTCTCGGGTCCTACCATTACCACGTTGTCATACCAAATCTTTACTTTAAAATTGGATAATGGATCGTTGGCAGGAAGATTGGGATAATGGAATAAAGGGAAGAAATGTACAGCCGATGATACCGAAAGTTAGCAGGAAAACCCTTAACTGGAGTAGGAATGAGGTACTTTTCTTTACGGGGCACAGGCCATTTCCATCTTACTTCCACAGGTTTCATATTTCTGATTCCAAAGATTGCACTTGTGGAAAAGAAGGCAATCCACTCCAATTCTTGGCAACTTGCTCCTCAACATTATCCTGGCATTTAGACATACCCAACAAAAATTGGATGATCCTCTGGAAGAAGAGAATTCTGAAAATTCGTACAATGAGAGCAAAATTAAATAAAACATTTGAATTCTTAATAAACAATTAAAACTTAGATTGTTGGATAGGGAACTCTTCTACAACTTAGCTAAAAACATGCTTTGATCAATTAAGGCTCTGTCTTTGTAAATATCAAAAACTTTTTGAATATGATTTATAAATTTTCATTCAATTATAATCAAGAACTTTGCAAAATTACAACAATTATGTTAACTGTATATAATTCATCATAGACTCCATTATATTGTCATCTTCATTTCATCTTTACAATTAACCGGAAATGGATTGCATATTTAAAGCCATGTTATAAGATAATCATGTTCAACTGCTGTAAAAAATTTTATAATATCATTTTTTAGTATATTTTTAAATAACAGTCCCATTGAACTAGTAAAGCTCCTTGGAGTTAGGTATAAGGGATTTCGCTGGTTTCATTGTCAATTAGTACTGATTGCATGAATGACGTTTTTTCAAAAAAACTATTAAAATTAACATTTCTACT
Organism: Latrodectus elegans; assembly: GCA_030067965.1. Lineage (NCBI taxonomy): Eukaryota > Metazoa > Arthropoda > Arachnida > Araneae > Theridiidae > Latrodectus > Latrodectus elegans. The sequence continues at coordinate 98,509,705 of CM057810.1, read as the reverse complement.
TAAAATTAGCATTGTTTCCTAAAGTTTGCATTATAGTATAGATTGTAGTAGGAAATCTGTGAAAGTTTAACAACTGCCATTCATTATTCAAAATATTGCCAAGTGTTTTTTATTTATTTTGCATGTAGTGGCATACAGATATTTACTTGAAATCTATACTAATATAATAAATTTAAAGTGGAAACTGACAAAATGTACATTTATTGATTAATATTATGAATAAATATATGTGATTGCTGTTGTCGTAATCATACGTGTTTTTTATTGGTGTTTTAACATTTTCTTTATAAATTGAGGAAAAGCTAGCAACATTTTAAGCAACTACTCGAAATAAGAGTCAGCTTTATTATAAAAAAATGTAAGTTTGTGTCCTGCAATGAATATATTTCTTATAAATAAACTCTTAATAATAAAAAAAATGAATGTAAATTCTTTATTGAAAATTTCAAGTAAATATAATGATGATATAAATACGAAACAATAATTTAAATACATTACTATGATTAAGTACATAAGTTTCTAAGTTTCATTTAAAATTTACTATGCTTATTTGTTTGGTTAGATACAATTTAGTAACCGAAATTTTTATAATGGGATTCTAAAATACTTCTACAATTATTTTTATTTGTGTTTCTATTAAAATTTAATGGGAAAAAAACTTTAATTGACTTGAAAAATATTAAAAGAGTTTGAAAATATATTTTATTATTTAAATTTTTTTTTATTATTTTCAAGACAATGATATCACATATATTATTCACATGATATATTTCCAGTTTAGACTTTAATATTTTAAGAATAATCTGCAATTCAACTTTAAATTTGTTTTAAAAGGATTAAAATAATGTATTGAAATTAAAAATCTATCAAAATTTAATTTTTATCATGAACATATCATTTCATGTATTTTAAAATGCTATGATAGAAGGCCTCAATAAATTAAATTTTTTACAAAGGAAATTCCCATTACAATGTGCAAAACAAAATTTAAGATTTAAGGAAGGGTATCAGATATTATAGATGTTTTATAGCTGCTCTGTTTTATTTCTGCAAAAGCTCTATAGAATGACTGACTGTTCTATAGAATGCCATTTGGTTCAAATTTCAGTCACTATATCGTAGGAAATTGTGTTATACATTTTTCAAAAATTGAATGATAAAAGCTTATATGCAAACATACCTTTCAGAAATTTATCAGAAAATCAATTTTCATTCAACCAATTATATTTGAGAGATATTGCAAAATAAAGTTTATTAGAATTATGCACAATAAAATTATTAAAAGAGATTTAACTTAAACTTAACATAAATAATTTTATAAAATTTATATATTGTTTCTTATTTTCTTAAAATATTTTCTAATCTTAAAATAAATAAAATAACAGCCTTATTTAAAATAAGAAGCTGTAATTTTTTTTTCTTAATAAGAAGCCTTAAGAACATAATTCATTAAAATTTTGATTAGAATGTTACTATCTTTGTCTTTAAAACTAATATTTTTATGTAATACGCATTTGTTGTTGTATAAATTTAAAGAATATTTTTTAGTTTTGTGATATTTTATATCTTAACGAAGAATTAAAAAGATTTTAATTATATGGAAATAAGTATGATTTATTCATTAAAAATATTTGCATTCTAAACTCGTTTTTTTCCACAAAAATTATCAAATTGTTTTCTTTTTTATTTAACTTGATCTAATTTAAAATATGTAATCTTAGGCACTCTTGTTTTGAATTGAAAATAAGTACATTACTCATTCTTAGGTAGAAAAATCATGAATTCATAGTTTCATATCAAAATATTCAAATTTCACACACTAAAAAGGGAATTTAATCTATGGATATTTATTATTAATTTTGATTTTACATACATAAAATGTAAAACTGTAATAAGTAGTTCATTAAATAAATTAAATATTTCTGTATACTAATAATAAATTATTCAAACTACTATGTAGTTATTGTTTTACCATGTAGTTTTTATTTTGTTAAAAATAAAATAGAAAAAAAAAGAATAGCTTTTAAGTTCATATTTTATGAAACAAAGTATTTTATTTATATTAAAACAGAAGCGAAATACCTTCCTCATAAGTTTTTAGACTTCGTAAAGCATTGTTGCAAAATTTTTGCATCAAACTAATATAGTAAAACAATGTCATTATGCTTATAAAATTATTCGTACATAATTTTACTTTTTAAATGTATTAATAAAATGTCATTTCTAAATGTGTATGAGGTAATTCATACTATCATTCATTGGAATACAGTTTATTTTGCAGCTCATGCATACAAAACATATAAAAATCCTTAACAAATAAAACCCATTTAGCATTACTCTATATGTTTTATTCCTCAAATTTACTGTTGAGTGTGCATTTTATTGATGTGGAATTTTGAACTATTTCAATGCAGCTTATATAAGACAAATAAGTTAATAGAGTTCACAGTTAAGAAAAGCTATTGAAAAAAGAAATAAGAGCAGAGAAAGATAAGACTTTCGTCATTTTGCTTATTACTATTCTCTGCCCCTCTTAATCCTGAGTGACTTGGGCTGCAAGTTTCTTCAGCTTTAAATTGCTCTCCGAGGAGAGATAACATAGATGTTTTCGGTGGAGATGAGACCTATTTGAAAAGCTCACTTCTAGAAATGAACGATTGTTTCCTTTAAAATGGTAGCTTCGTAATGGTACTCCATATTTCTTCCCCCATCTTATTTAACGACGCTGAATCGATACATTCTTACTCAGTTATCAAAATTCTGATATAAAGTTGATATTATAGAATATTTTACATCAAAAATGAAAAAAAAACCTTAGTGTGTATTTTAATAATACCATGATAATGTGCATTAATACATATAAAGTTAAATAGAATTAATAACGTGAGTTTTAGATATTTTAATATGAAATATTACATAATTGTTATAAGCATATTACTGTAAATATTAATCACACAACAATATTTCACTTAATTGGTAATTGTATTGGGTAATTATACATTGGGTAATTCTTAAGATATTAGTTAATTTTTATTTCAAAGTAAGCAAGAATCAGAAGACACACAAACCACTTTGGCACATTCTACAAAAACCCATATACCTCATAAAATTTATTCTTCATAAAAAATGAAATACCACGGATAGATGTAATTATAATCTTGGAAAATTTGCGATATTTTTTGTACGTCCTTTCAAATTTTAGCAACATAGAAACACTTTCATCACCTGTTCTGTGTTACACTTTATGTTAATTCCTTTCTCTGTAAAGTATAGAAAACCAAAAAAGTTGCTCATCTTGAAAAAATTGTATTCTTATATGACTTATCATTGCATAATTTTACGTAATTTAATATTTAGCTTAACATTTAAATTTAAACTGTGTTTAATATATAGCCTTCATTCCTGTTATATATCTAGCCGAGCTGGCAACAGAATGGTTAGCGCTCTTGCCTTCGGTTCAAGTGTTAGGGGGTTTGAATCCCGAATTGAGCATGTATGTTTGTAGTGTTTCGGAATCCACTTTAAACCATTGGTCCCGGACAAATAAGCCCTCATGTGCAAAAAATGGCCATTGAGCGATTAACAAACCAAAACTCTTATATGTCTACTAAAATTGGTGATTAAAATCATTTGATTTATTTAATGATTGTAACATAGTGAGTACATTTATTGTTAAAAATATAATGATTTTAAATTTTTCTTCCATTTCTTAGAAAAATAGCTGCAAAAAGTAAAACAGTAATAATTATGCATTAATAACAAACAAGGGTCAAACTAAACATGCTATGATTTAAAAATATCAAAGTAAAAAACAAAATCAAGGTATTGTTTCAACCAACTACATAATTTATTTCTATTAAATGAACGATTTACATAAAAATTAATTTACACTTTTATTATTTATCTCATAATAAGAAAGATATATACTCGTAATAAGAAATTAGAGTGTTGTCAAAGATATTCATTTCTTCACGCTTTAAAGCCAACATTTTAAAGAATATTTCCAAATAAAAATTATTTTTGAAAAAAGAATAATTACAAATGAAATCGTAAGAAATTTAAGTATTTAGTTTAAGATTTTGTATATATATATATATATATATATATATATATATATATGTATATATATATATATATATGTGTATATATTCTATATCTATCTATATATATATATATATATATATATATATATATATATATAAATATATATATATATATATAAATATATATATATCTATATATATACACGAAGTTTACTCTGAGAGATACGCGCAGAAATAACGGTTTAATTTTAAAATACAAAGTATTTTAAACAGAAGAAACAATGGAGTTTACGCGGGATCATTTACGCGATATGATTTTCTAAGATATTAAAGCAGGATTAAATCAAGAAGAATGCGTTCAACAGTTGCGTTCAACAGTTGTTATTATTTGGTGATGAATCTCCAGCTCGTGCTACTGTATTCATATAGTTTAGAGAATTTGGAAGAGGTCGCAATTTTCTTCAGGACGAAGAACACACAGGAAGGTCGCCGTCGGCAGTAATCCCGGATAATGTGTCCGCCATACGAAAAATGTTAATGGATGATAATCGTTGTACCTATCAAATGATATAGAAGGAGCTTAATATTGGTTCCGCAGCCATACACAAAATCATTCATGAAGAATTACATATGAAAAATGTAGTTTGCCGTTGGGTTCCTCATAATCTAACTGAGCACCAAAAAGAGGAGCGTGTCAGAATCTGTAAAAAAACTCTTAAGTTGTTAAATAATGGTGACCACCATATCATTTCTAAAATTGTAACAGGTGTTGAAACGTACATACCGTTTATTGACATTACAACATGTCAAGAAAGCAAAGTATGGGTCTTTGAATATGATCAAAAGCCGACAATGCTGATAAAAACAACGCACTTAAAGAAAGTGATGCATGCCGTTTTCTTCAGAAGTACGGGATTGGTCAAAGCCATTAAGTTGGAAGGACAGAAGACAGTAACAGCAATCTGGTACACTACAAAATGTTTTCCAAATATTCTACAGGAACTGAATACTAGGTGACTAATGCTTCACAATGACAATGTATCTTCACATACAACCGGATTAACAGTTGAGTTTCATAAACAAAAACAAATTTAAGTGATCGAACAACCGCCGTGTTCACCTCATCTATTATGTGCGACTTTTGGTTATTCTTTAATCCAAAAAAGAACTTACGTGTACGTCGTTTTCATTCAGAAGAAGATATTGATGTGACTATAAATGCATTTTTTTTCATCTATTCCAAGAAATGAATGTCTTGAGTTATTTAATCTGTGGAAAATTTGTCTACAAAAGTGCATCGATGCTAGAGGAGACTACTTTGAACACACCTAAACCTTTGTAAATATAACTTTAAAAACCAAGTTTTATCTCAAAAATTTCAGAGTGACCCTCGTATAATATATATATATATATATATATATATATATATATATATAATATATATATATATATATATATATATATATATATATATATATATATATATATAATAGGTTGGGGGGAAAAGTTTGTAGTATTTTTACGAAAGAATTTTATTTAAACAAAAACAATAATTATATCAATAAGTTTATTAATTATATATTCGCCGTTGCTGTTTACATCTTCTCACCTCTCGACCAATTTGTTGATGTCGTTCCGCCAAAAATCACATGGTCTGGTGTCAAAGGAGATGTTGAGGCAGTTTTAAGGACATCTTTATTATCGATGATAACACCCTTTGTATGGTTTACAAAGGAGCTGAATCGGTTGGGGCATGGTCCGGAGAATACGGCGGATGCTACAGGAACTTGGAGTGCACCTTTGACGATTTGTGCAACATGGGACCTGGCACTGTACTGAAGGAGTATGGTTTGACCAAGTCGATCAGGTCTTTTCAGAAGAATAACCTCATTCACGCGGTGTAGCTGGGCAACGTAGAGCTCCTTGTTGAATGTGACAATCTTTTTGAGTATTTTTCAGTGCACCAAGAGGTTCTTGTTGGGAAGAGATTGTGAACCGCAATGTCGAATATATAATTGATTAGTTTATTGATATAATAATTGTTTTTTGTCTAAATAAAAGTCTTTGATTAAAACTCTAAACTTATTCTCCAAACTATTATACATATATATACACATCTTTATATATATATATTATATATATATATATATTATATATATATAATGTATATATATATAATGGCATAAATCACTTGAAATTTCTGGAGCAATGTCTACCTCTTACTAAAGCAATGGATATTTTTTGTGGATGTAGCCACAAAATAAGTTCGATAGATAGTATTGTAAACTAACAGAAACAAAACGAATTGTTATAATGAGGGAAATAATGAATTTTGCTTTCAGATACAAAATACATTATTACCCACAACCAAACTTTCAGAATATAGTAATTGGAAAAAAATAATTGCGAACATTTTGTCAGATATATCTCCAAATCAAAATACCAAGCAATTCATTTGTATAGAGCTACGCATAGATATTTGAATTTAGCTAAATATTAAGATCTTATTTGATTTTAAATGTGCTGTCAATCGTGTTAAGATACCAGTTGGATATGAAATTACCATTTTTTTTGCATTTTATTCATATTTTTCATTAGCCAAATATAGAACGTTAAAGCTGTTGGCTGATTGCCGCGGATATGGTGTACAAAAGCATCATCTAAACTAGTAACAACCTCACAAAACATACATTTTTCAATATTTTCAGAGTCAGAAATCACTGGCCATCAAACTGATCTAAATGTTATGAAAATCTGTCTTTATACTCTCATAGTTTTAGAGTGTTCTTATCAATTCCTAAAGTATCGTTTTTTGTGTAATGAGTAGTTAAAATATTTTATAATCACTGTTGCTTCAGCACTGACGCTACATGAGTGTTGGAATAATTTTAACTGTTTTATTTAATTTGAATTATATATATATATATATCATTATAAATAAAAACTGTTGTATGAGTGATTTCCTCAAAAATGTGCAAACAGTGATTAACTGTGTTCTTGCCCGTTCTATAGTTTCACCATTTAGAAACGAAAAAATGAACGCTTTAATTCATTAATGTTATAAATTTATGTTGTTTATGAATGACATATCTGAAGGTATTGTGTGCGTTCTGACAGTAAAAGCAGGATATATCTCGCCACGAAATGTTGTAGGTTAATGATATATCCTCGTCCATGAAAGTGAATGCATTATAAAATTTAGATTACATACAGAAAAATTTCCGGAAATTTGAGAAAAAAAACAAACAAATTCTTATACATGGGTATAATAGCACGATCTTCCTCAAAAATATATTTACAATATTGGTCGAAATGCTAAAATGTATGACAATGCCCCATACATTGTCATTTTCCGGACCACATTTAGATCCGTTTCAGAATGATGTAGTTATGCCTTTCATAGCAGTCATATATTGTATTCTTTTTCTTACCAGGATTCAATTGCTGCGCTCTTCTCTCTCCTCATCTTTACTAACAATAAGCAGTTTATCAAAAACACAGTCACACATTGAAAGTAACCATGGAAACAAGTGCCTAATTTAAGTTTTGTCGATACGTCTCACGAGAATTTCGTAACCATTTCAATGCACACATAATGTTAAGTGTATAATTAAAATGCGTCGAATGTATAAAAACTTCGTATTTCAATTGAATGCGAAATATTTAATTAAACGCGATGATTATTCATACATATTTTAATATATAAAATCATTGCATTTAAATAACGAATGACAAATATTTGTCAAAAGTTATATCAATACGAGAAATTCCTTCCTGTCACAGTTAAAAATATATTGCATTTAATGTCATAAAATATTATAATTTTTTCATAATTTATTAAACTAATATTTTTGAGTGAATGATGTAATTATCTCTGAAACCAATTAGGTAGAAACTTTTCTAAGTATAATAACCCTCATAATTTATGTCTTCTAACCACGTTAGTTCAGAGAAATTTGCTCTGTAGTAAATTTAAGAATTTCATTTGGCAAAGACAGAAATTCCTCTCTTTGATTAACTCCACAAAACAAATCATTGTTCTAATTCCCTTTTGAAAATAAAAGATCTGTCCACAGTTTCCTCTAAGAAAAGACTAGTGCACATCCTTTTTCGATCTACTGAAACTTCATTAAGAGAGCACCTACCTTCCTTAACCATCTGCACCATTTCTAGTGATAAAGCATTTTCTCCTGTTCTCAATTATAGGATGCTTCTCGTTGATGATGTTGTCAGAAGCCGGAGAAAGAGATCCTTAATGAAAGCAGAAGGGTGTGTTCTACAACATATCAATTGCAATAACTTTTTTTATAATCATTCTTTCTACAACTGTAAGTTGAATTCTTGTATGAATTAGAATTGTAATTTATCGTTCAAATATAAATAATTTTATTTGCTGCAATGATTGAAGTCTTGAAATCTGGAATGCTGATAGTAAATGCAAATTATTTTTTTTAATGTGCAGCAAATAATGTTACTCTCTCTCCCTCCCTCTCCCTCTCTCTCTTTATATATATATATATATATATATATATATATATATCAAATCGATTCATTAGGGTGTTCCCGAATCGGTTTGTTGTATAATGAGGTTCAAAGCGAATTTAACATTTGAAATGATTACAATTAATGTCCCGATTTTAAAAATCGATAATTTTAAAACTACTGGTCAGAATGACTTGATATTTTAGCAGAACAATTGTAAGGCAATGGAATTTTGTTTGGCGAAAAAAAAAATAGTTCCAAAATGTGTCGATAGATGGCGCTGTCCAGGTAATATCAGGAGAAAAGTCCAAAAATGTATTCGTTAAACACAGAAATGTTGTTAGCCAAAAGAAAAAAAAAATTAGAGTTCAGGGATTTACTAAAGATTTATTAGCGAAAAGACAAGAATACAGCGACAACGGCGATTATGACAAAAAAAAGAATTTCATGGAATCAACACCTTGCTGATGATTAAAGCATAAGTTGTTCGATATGCCCTCCGCCTTGCTCCGCTACTAATTCGAAGCACAAAACGGCATGCTCCACAACAGATCGGAGGGTATCTGTACTGATGCAATGGATGTGGTGTGTGATGCTTGCCTTCAAGTCGGTTAGATTTTGAAAATTCTCGCTGTAAACAACATCCTTCAGGTACACCCAAAGCCAGAAATCACACGGGTTTAAGTCGGGGGAACGTGGCGGCCACGTTGTTGTAAAATGATGGCTTATGATGCTGTCATCTTCGAAATTAACACTCAGTAGCTGCTTCACAGGAGTAGCAATGTGCGGAGGAGCGCCATCTTGCATGAATATTGGGTGATCCACACACCGACGCTGCTGAAGTGCCGGAAGGACATGGTTACGCAAAAGTGTTTTATACCACTTGCCAGTAACTGTGCAGGTAACGGGACCCGCAGGTGTGATCTCCTCGAAGAAAAACGGACCAACGATAAACGCTGCCGTTATTCCGCACCACAGAGTAACCTTTTCAGACTGAAGAGGTAATGGCTGTAGCTGGGACGGATTCTCGGTCGACCATATCCTGCAATTTTGCGTATTTACAGAACCTTGCAAATGAAAGTGGACTTCGTCAGACCACAGAATGTTCCATGGCCATCCGTTGTCCACTTCCATCCGGGCAAGAAATTGCAGTAAAAGACTGACGTGCTTCCAGGTCAGCCGGTAGCAACTCCTGCACATGAGTTATCTTATACGGATAACAGAGCAAGATCTTTCGTAGGATTTTACGCACCGTGCTGTTCGGCAGATCCAGCATTCGGCCAATTCTCCGTGCACTGCTGATGCCAACATCACTGTTAGTCTGTTCTTGTAATGCTGTAGCCGCATCTTGCAATGCCGCAACCGAAACTGGTTTTCTTCCTCTACCCCGTTTAACGTCAAATGAACCGGTCTCTTCGAATTTAACAATCATTTTTGCAGACCTTTTGCGGTTATTGGACCCCATTTAATGGATTTTAATGTCCGAAACTTCCTAATAGCTGTAAGTGCACAGTCATCGTTTTTATAAAAAAACTTCAAGAGCAGAGCGCGATCCTTCATAGTCAGAGTCATGATGAAGCATTTAGGCAAAGAGCTGGTGCTCTGCATTTTTATGGCAGCTAAGTCTCATGTGCGTATGGCACGCATTAGTAATTTGCATATATCTAGACAACATAAACGCTATCGGCCATCTATCGGCACATTTTAGGACTATGCCATCTATCGTCACATTTTAGAACTATTTTTTTTTCTTCGCCAAATAAAATTCCATTGCCTTACGATTGTTCTGCTAAAATATCAAGTCATTCTGACCAGTAGTTTTAAAATTATCGATTTTTAAAATTGGGACTTTAATTATAATCACCCGGTATATATATACATACATACATACAATATAATAAAATATGAACCACCATTCAGAGTACAGGAAATCTAGCAAAAGCAGCTGAAGAAAGGTTTTCTAGTATAAATAAGATAAAATATGAAAGACATTGAAATCAGAAATACAAAATTAGATAATTTTTAAAAATTGGAAATTGGAACAAAATTTGAAATTGGATTATTTTTTTCAATGACCTCAAAAATAATAGTTTTCCAAGTAATTTTATTTCAAAATATGTATAAAGTAGGGAATCGCTTGTAAGATTGAAGTATGTGTAGTTTTTATAATTACAAAAGGGACACTCAAACATTGAAGTTCTTACAAGAATCCTGAAAATACTTGCACCTACTAACTTAATTTTATTCTAGCATTTTAAGCTTAAATCACCTTTAACATATTTTAACACATTGAAGTTCAAATTTATGGAATGTTTCTAAACTAACTTTAAATTTTTGAAATCTTGGCAATAACTTCTTTATACCAATTTCAAATTTACCTTTGGCAATTCTCCTTTTATCCTTATATTAATATTCAATCTGATATTCTTGTTTCGGTATTATGTATTTTTTCTACTGCGTGTATGTTTTATGTAGCGTGAGTATGCTTACTTTTCTGCAAATATATATATATATATATATATATATATATATATATATATATATATATATATATATATATATATATATATATATATATATATAAAATTTAAAGAGACAGGCATTTACTAACTACGTGTTGTCCTTAAATTGTTAAATTAATTTTTTTGTGTCAGAAATCTACAATAATAAAAATTGTGTCTCACACTGACAGTTTCTTAAACTGCTGCTATTTGTATGCAGTTAAACTTCAAAAATAAAAATAAAAAATTAATTTAAATAGACTAATTTAATTTCATATAAATATAAGTTTTCTTTCTGTAGCAATGATTCTCTTATTTATGTATTATTATTTATAACCGAATTTTTTGTTTATTTTTTGATTTTCCAACTCTAAATACAATTAAAAGTTATTTTTATGTGTAAACATGTACAGACAAAGGAACTTAGATAAAAAGAAAAGTAAATTTCAAGAACACAATATAAGATATTTAAAAAATTAAAGCGTATTAGCTTTTTTTAAAGCATATTGGCATATGAATTTCATTTTTCTCAAAATATCCGTTTGTTTATGATTGTCGTGATGAATGTTGTACTTCAGCAAAATTTGGTCACAAAATAATTGGTTGGCTACCTCAATATCTTTTTGTACTTAAAGATAAAATTTGTCTTATAATGGATGCAATTCATTTTGACTGTGTTGTATAAACTTATTTTTATTGAAACAACGTAATGGTGAATAGAATTTATTTAAAAGTAAAAGATATGCCTTACAAAAGTTTTAAAATTTATTAAAAATTTGAAAAAAATTAACTGTTATAAATACTCTACTAAGCATTTAAAATTTTTTAACTAATAAAAGTATTCAAATAATTGGTATAACGTTTTAATATTTTGTATATTTTTATATATATATATATATATATAATATATCTATATATATATATATATATATATATATATATATATATATATATATATATATATATAGTTATAATATAATCTCTTATATAGCATTTAGGACAAAAATTATAAGTGTTGTTATACATTCTCTTTCTCTCTTTTTCTTTAGTTTTCTGAAACACATAATTTGTAAAGAAATACCTCAATTAAATAACATTACTAATATATTCTTTATTTTAACATTTTCACACTGATTGTCGCACATATATTTTATGTATAAAAGAAACTAAAGCATTTACTAATATAATACTTCACTAAGGGCACAAAAACATCTTGGAATATTCATTGTTACATTTCTAAAAAAAATTTTATTATAATGACATGCATTCAAAAAATTTATGTTCTTCGAATATTTCATGCTTACTAAATCCTCTGTCATTTTATTAAAATTGATTTATTATCAATCTAATTCATTTTCCTGGGGATCATTATTAGTTATCCTTGAAAGATATTTTTATCATTGTTTTTTGAAGAAATTAACTCAACTTTATAAAAAAAAATCTTATATAACAACTTAGTTTCTTTGTAAAAAAAAATTTTTTTTAGTATCGAATACTCTGTAATGGATCTATTATTGTATATTTTTTATTCACTTTCCCTTTTGTGATAAATGGTTTCTGCTATCGCTTCATAATTAATGATCCTCCCAAAAATACTAATGAAGATTAATTAGAAATGTCCTTCTGAAAAGATATTTTCTTTTCCCTATTCCTAAAATAATTTTATTGAGAAGTATCTGATAATTTTTATATTTATATGAGGAAAAGATGATTCTCTGGATGTTAAAGAAATTTTTAATATGATAGAATAATTTTTTTAGTATTAAACATAAATCGCAATTTTCTTAAATCTCTAATTTCTCATTATTTTTAAAGTTACGCTGAATAAAAATAAAGCTCTTGTTTTTTGCTTTGATTTATGCAATTTTTACATTAAGAACTTATTAAGTTGAAAACTTAATTTTAATGTTAACATTATTGTATGCACAATTATAATATTACATTATAAACTATAATGTGATATCCTACTATAGCATAACACTATAATATAAAACTCTAATTATAAAAATTGCATTTTTACTCTTCATTACTATTTTAAGGTGAAAAATCATTTAATTTTGTTAGATATTTTATTTGTATTCAAACGTAAATCAGTGTATATTCATATTTCATTTACACTAAATTAAATTAAAGTATATTACAATTTTCAAAATATTTATTTCCAAACCTAAAAGAATACAGTGCAATTTTTAACTTGAAACTGTAACCAAGCTTCTGATTTTTAATTTTATATTTATTAATGTGGAATTAATCTTCAGAAATATGATGAAACTGACATACATAAATAATTCGTAAACACTCTTAAAGCATAAATATAACTTAAAGATATTTATAAAGTTGTAAATACCTTACGCAGATAATTGTATAAAATAAATTTTAGAAAAATGTAATGATTGTGTTTGATATAACTTGCAAAAGTTAAATATACAGCCATTATAACGAAGTATTGATATAAATCACATAAATTTCGAATGTAATGAACAGGCGAACAGTGAAAAATTCAAATCATTGAAATTCAAATGTATTATAATTTAAATAGAGAAATTAAGCATTAATTTATTTTATTTCTATATTAATAATAAATTGAATTCACATTTTCACTACTGACTTCGAAACTATTTGATGAACATAATTCTGTTTAAAATAACTTAAGAATTTATTAAAAGAAATTTAAAGAATGCATATACTTACCTATTATTTCATTATAGTATTCATTTTATCACCTAAAAAAAAGTTCAGTATAAATTTCCAGCCTGGTAACTGTAATTAAGATTTTAAGTAATTAAATGATGTAAAAATGTTTTATTGTTGCAATCTTAATGCATATTTTCTTGCTTTAGCTTTCTATAAAATCATACTTGTCTGCAAAATATGATGGATTCAACAGTTATTTATAAATTAAGTATATTGGAATAAAGAAAATGCATTAGAATTATTCTTCCACATATCTATTAGGTAATGTAAATAAAAGTATTCAAAATAAATTTTATAAAATAATAATAATAAAAAAATAAAATTTCTTTTAAAATACAGTAATCTGATTATTTCAAAACAAGATATGGTTTAGTGTTGAAATAATGATATATGTCAAAGTATATTAATTTAAAAGTAAAGTAGAAATTTAATTTTATTTGAATTTTAAAATTAAAAATATTTTTATGTAAACAATTGAATGTATTTCCACAATTTTAATAAAAAAGAAACTTGCTAGCAATGAATCTTTTTTCACCAGATCTAAAAGTACATGTTAATGCTTTAGTATAACGATACCTCTTACACATTCTAATGTGAAGCAGGTCTCCAAATGTTTTCTGAGAGTAAAGAGCCAAAATTAAACACATATATACAAGAGCAAATATTTAAAATTCAAAATTATTCTTATTCGTACCAAACTTATTACACTACGGCACTGTAGAATCAACATAAAACGAAACAAAAATGCACTTAGGAAGAAGAAAAACATGTTTAAATATTTATAGCATGTTTATGCTTTTTCGGAACATCGTGTGCGTATAAATAAAATGAAGTCCATTCGACGCTGCAAATGCGTGCTGAATAAAACATTAGTGGATCAAATGCTGCGAATACTTTGCCTTCCTGATTTATGGAACTGATTCCATTGTTTATGCTTGTAGGGAAAATTTTCAAATTTATACAACACAACTATTTTTTTCCACGATAGAGAATAAATACGCGTTACTTGCGTGCTCGAAGCATAGTGTCACATATTTTGCAACTGTATTTTCATTTATATAATTTGTTACATTGTGTATTAACTTTCTTGAAAATATATATTATAATTCAATTGTAAACCTTATAGTTTTTACGTAAATGTGAGAATTTTCTTTTTAGTTAATCTATGTAGAAAGAAAATTGAAGGTCATTTTTCATTGTTTCAAAAAATGTATTTACAAATGTTTTGCTTCAAACACTCCTCATATTTTTGGATATAAATTGTTAACTAATAAGTATTTTGGAAATAGTATCAATGATTATTTTTATCAATAATATTTGAATAATATCAACGATATTTTGATTAATTATCAATGGTTCAATCAATGATGATGTATTTTTTCTAATTTCTCTTGGATAGGCTATGAATATCCTTACCTATAATCCCCTGCGTCTTTTCAGGAATTAATTTTTGGATATTTTTTTTTATTTAATTATGAAATATATATCGGAATACTGTCTCCTATGGAGATAATAATTCAAATGTTACAACCTTTTGTATCAAGGAGAGAAGAACAGTTGTAAGAAAATCATCGACCTGGCTTACATTCCTGCTCTCTTCAAGTATCGTCCACTGTTTCGATAACATGAGAATTTTTTATATTTTCAGAAGGTTTGTCCAATGGTTTGATCAAAGTCTTCTGCAAAAGTTTCACTTTCATGTGATTGAATTATCAAATACTGAATCTCTTTATAATGATCTGCAGATTTACATTTGTACGACATTTTTCAGAAAAGAAACAGTAATTAAATGTACAAAATTACTTTACAACATGAACCTGAGCAACTCTTAGAAGAACATTTTTAACATTACTGGTCGCATGGGGCGCAGAGTCTACCCGGTTAATATATGAATTCTCAGAAATAATTGTTTCAAACGGAGTAAGAATGGCAAGTGAAAAATTAACAATGCGTATTTGAAAAGGAGTGTTAGACCAGGGGATACTGGAAGGAAAACTGGATATTAAAAATTAGTTTTCCCGCCGGGTTGTTGATTCTTTAAGCATGGGGTTACTGAGCGACCAGGTGACATCCAACGAGTTACAAAATATTCGAAATGCGTGCGATTTTGTGGAAAATTTAAAAGTGATAACCCAATTTATAATCAATGGTTTAGTATATATTTTAAATTATAAAGTTCATTGATCTATTCACTTCCAATCAAATATTTCTGAAAATAATTTATTATTTTTCACACAATTTTCTTGATTCGGCTTTACATTTTATATTTAAACATATAAAATATATTTGAAATGCTTTTTAAAGATTTTGCATACCTTAATTCAAGAATTTCAGTGTATAATTTTGTGTATAATTTGCTCAATAATTTACAGTTCAAAATTCTTAGTAATGATTTATGTCCAGAGGAAAAGTGTATTATATATACATATTTAACTGGAATATAATTTTATTTTAAATCAAAAACTATATAATGAAATTAATTCAATTATATTAAATTGATAAGATTAACTTTTTTTAGAAAATTATGATTATTTCAAAAAATTAGCTTAAATATTTATCGGAAATTCAATTAAATGTTTCTAAAACAATTAATGCATTTTTAATTAACAATTCAATTTATAAAATTAATTACATTACGGATGTGCTTGCAATTATTTTTATTTCCCTTATACCCAAACTGTTTTGCAGATAAAAGTGCAAGTGAATTCGATAAGAATGACATTTGCTAATCACATTAATAGAGAATAGTCACTAAAGAAAGAATCGTAACAGTAAAAAAAGGTACTAAATAGCTTTGTTAAGACGCCACAGCAAAGACTAATATACGAATGCTTTTCATGTACTTACAAGCAGCAAAAAAAATACCTTTATTTCCTTCAGATCGGGAAATTAAGGTGATTCATCTTCATTAATGACTTGGTTTTTCCACATAATGGAAAATAGCACTAAAGTAGCTACTAGGAAAAGGGATTACAGATGAGCTTCGGGTAAAGATGCATTGTTATGTTTCGAAAAACCTGAAAAATACTTTATGCCCAAATGCTTATTTCTGTCTGTAATCTCCTTTTGAAGATAAACGCTAAATTAACTTATGCAGTATAAATATATATATATATATACAATATAAATTAGAGTAAATAAGAAGCTTCCTTCAGGACATTTTTTAACTGTCTTTACTTTTAACTTAATAAAAATAGCTTGTCTGCAATGAAATAAGAATAACCAACTGTCGGATAATTTTACATAGTAGTTTTGAAAATGAAAAAATTGCTTTATTTGCTGTGAAATTGTAAAATTTATTGCATAATATAAAATACAAAAATATTGAGAAAAAATTGATTCGTTGCCACGCATGATAGCAGAATTAAAAATTCCCAATGACAGTAATATGTGAAAATATAGTTTAAAGAGAATCAACTTAAATTACTTAAAGATTAAAAATGCTAACGTTTTGTATGAGAAACTCATCTGATTTTTTCTGATCTACAAACTAAACAATATAAAATTAATAATAAGTGTTTAATGTACCTATATTATAAAATGTAAAATTATTTTATGATTATCTTGGAAATAGGATATATTTAAAAATTGCAGGAACACGTTAAAGATGATTATATAAAAAGCTCTTAATAGGAAATATTTCTGATATGTTATTAATATGTTATCATTAGATAATATTATTAAACAAATATTTTTATTCACGAAGGTAAGAATACTAGCTTATCCAGATTTTCTTTTCTCTAAGTAGATATTTTTTAATTTCTAAAAAAAGCATATGTTTTATAAATTAATATTTGAAGGATATATGCAGTGATATTAGTTTCAAAATTGAGTGCTTTGCTTAAGCCTTGAATTTATGAATTTTTTCTAATAAGTAAGTGCTTTCATAAGTGCAAAATATTTCCTTTTAAAGTATGTTAAAACACTGATATTATTCAACATTCTCTTTTAGTGATAAAATGCTTTGTGATAAGTTCTTAAAACTCTAAAGGTTGTGAGACGCAAACGCGATTGCCCTTCAGAAATTGAACTCAGTAAACCGTTTTCTGAACTTTAAGCATCTCAACAATCAGAGTACCTTTAAGAGCACTTTTAAGAAGCAACGAAGTATTTTATAACGCAGACCACACGTGCACACTTAATCTTCATGAGTTAACCCAAACTTTTCAAAACCGTGTTTACTGAGAAGACATTGTCGGCAGGAAGATTAAAATTCATGGCTTGCTGGGAGCACGAGAAACGCGCTCAACTGAAAAGATGAAAAGCTTCAATCGCAAGGCGTCCGTCTTCTCGCTTATGCGTCGCTTGCGATGGGGAAGGGGATTCGGAGGGGAATTTGTGGGTGAATATATCTGAATAACACCTCAACGGGACGTTTTCTACGCAAGAAAGATTCGGGACACCAATGTTTCCCGTCTTCCGAGAAATATTTATTCAGTAAAGATAAAAGGAATGTCTATTTGCGTGTTGGAAACTGAGATGGAATCGAATTCACTCGGGAGTTCAATGCAATTTAGCTGTAGAAGTTCTATTCCTTGTTATTAAATAAAGTGCTTGAAATAATTTTGAATAAAAAATGACTTTTAAAATCATTGAGAAGATTCAATTAATTATTGTATTCAGTTTGATGAAAAAAATTCTCAATTTCACATTTTTTACACAGAACATTCTGGAAAAGGATTTTACTAAAACAAATCTTTAAGTATTATAATTAAGAAATTAATTTATATTTAAAAAGTAATTTTAAAATTACGAAACAAATTATAATAAATTTTAATTTATTGATTAATATAAAAAACTTACATCTTAAATTATTTAGATACAAGACACTAGATTTAATTTATAATATTAGTGGAAAAATATTTTCTGGCGAAAATTAGTGAATAATTTGGAATATGATGAAAGAAATTAATCTACTGATCACAGCAATTTTAGCCTATTAGTTAATTTCTCAGCAATGAATTTTGAAAAGTTAAATCCCAAATCCAATATCTAAATATCTAAATAGAATTTAACAATAATTGTTTCATTATTTTTTTATAAATTTTATATTCCTTCAAAAATCGTTTCCTAGGAAAATATGAAAAGAATATTGAGTAAAATAAAAAAAAATATTCAATATATATATATATATATATATATATATATATATATATATGATTTATTGATAAAATAAATTGTTTGTATAAATTTAGTGTTAAATTATTAAAAAAGAACGTGCACTCTGTAAATTTTTGAAAAATATTACTATCTAAATTTATTTTTTCTCTTTTTAGAAAGGTTCGCTCAATGTACAAAGATTTATACGTTTACTGTCTCTGTTTCAATTTTTATCTTTTCATATTAAACTCAATTTTTCATTATTAGACTTTTTTTTTTAAATTCAAACCAAATTTTTCAAATATCTGTTTTTTAAATATTCAAATTTATATGAATATAAATTTATACTAAATTATTAAAATAAATAAAAATTATTTTACAGATTTGTCATAGTATTAACGAAACACAAAAATATAAAGCAGAATCAAAGTGAATTTTTGTTTGATAGTAATATTTATTAAGTAACCAATATTTATGTTTAGATATATAATAGATAGTTTAATTTTCGTTACAAAAAAATCCATTCAATAATACTTAATATACACAATTATTTTTAGTGATAAAAAGTTTTTTTTTAAGTTTAATGAATTTACTAGTGTTTACTGAATTTTATCCAAATAAAAATTTTATTAATTTTTATGGAGGCTTTCTAACTGGATAATTGAATCTATAAATCCTGTACATTTTCATCATTTTATTTAAAAAATACATTTTGTTTTCCTAGATAGAATATCAGCATATACTTAACTTTAAAAAATTCACAATAATTGCTATTTGCACTAAGTCAAGAAAATATGAATTCGGATACCGTTTTAAATATTCTCAATGTTTTTCTTCAATTTATTTTTCATTTTATGATTAAAAATCATACATTATTAGTTGTAATTAAAGCATTGATTGAATTAAAGGCTAAAAAACATCAGAAATAAATGGCAAGTCAGTAAAAGCTAAGACAGTCTCAAATATAGATCATTTTACGCATACGTGGGTAGTTTGAAATTTTCACATTTAAATAAAATAATCATTCTTGTGACACAGGCATACCTTTAATTTGTAAAAGTTACAATTTAATAAATACTGTTAAATAATCAATTTTAAAAAAGGAATACAATGGATTAATTAAGTTAACGAATAAAAGTATTAGTGCAAGAATAATTTTTTATAACACATGCTTGTTTGGAAAAGAATTATAGATAATTTTTACTTGTTCTTGGACCTGATTTAAATACAAGGTTGCTTCATTTAAGTCAAGATTATTCAAGCTACAAAATGCGATGCCTTGGAGAATTTACTAAGTCAGTTTTTTTTTCTGCTTTTTCCACTCGACTGAAATCACTAGAAAATCGATTTTTTTTCTTATCGGAATACGGCACGTGTCTAACTTGTTTTACGGAAACTGAAACATTGATTTAAGCTCTTTATAGTGAAGTTCTTTATAATGTCTCGAAATACAAAAGAGATTAAATACAAAGAGATTCTTTGAGATTAAAAACTAATAATTGAAAGATATTTATAAAAAGCATGTTTTCTATGAAATATTTGATATTTTGAATAAACATATTATTATAAAAATATACTATTGAAAATATGCAAATATTTTCATAAAAACTTTGTTTTATATCATAAAGAATTTTAAAAATATTTCTTATTAAAATTTATTAAATCATTATAAAATTTAATAAATTATAATTAATATATTTAATATAATTTACTAAACTGTTTTATTGATAGGATTTAGATAAATATCCTTTATCTAAATCCTATTTTAAAATATCTATTAGATAGATATTTTAAATTAGAATTAACATTTTGAAAAATGTGACTAATTACAATATAGAGCAATTGCTTTTTATTCAGAATTTATTGTTTAGTACTAAACGATTTAATTATCTTTTATTTAAAATTGGAATGCTTAATATTGGTCTTATTGCAAACCATATATTTTTTCATAAGATGCAAAGTAATTAAATTATAAACTTAAATTTAAAAAAATGAAATAAATTCAAAAAAAAATTAATTAAATTCAAAATTTATTTAGATTTATCATAAATATGCAATATAGTTTAATAATTTATAATTTTACACCAGAATATATAGTTTTAAATTAGCATTGTGTCAGATTTGGAAATATATATAAAAAAATTAATAATTTAAATGCTGCTTGTATTAAAAAAATTATTTCTTCCTTCCAAAACATTTATATTTTGTTATGAATATAATTAATGAAATTAATGAATAGTTATCTAATTCTATATTATATTATAATGGATAATTAATATAATTAATGAATAAGCTTAATAGCAAAAGAATACCTGAGCAAAACAATTCAACCAATAAAAATAATAATCTGTACTTCAGAACGTAAAAAGTATATTTTTCAACAATAATGCCTTGTATGAATGATTTTCTGCTCAAATGATTCTGATTGAAATAATATTTGCACAATATTTATATAATTATTACAATAAATAATTTTTCTCACTGTGTTTCAAAATATAGAGATTCAAATGTGATGCATAAATCAAATTTGACAAAAGAGTCAAATATGATGAATATGATGAAATATAATGCATCGATATAGATTATAGTTATTTAGTCAATATACCAAAAGAAAGGAATTTTAAACTATAGAAACTGTTTCTTAATTTGTTTATTAGTGGAATTTTCAATAAATTAAATATGGAAATACGATTACATATAAACATTAAATACGATTACATATTAAGCAAAAGTTCATTTTTTGCCATAAATAAATGCTATAATAAAATATAATTAAAAGAATTATATATATAGAACTTTTATTTAAAATTTTAGAAATTTGCTTTTGTGAACGTTAGATGTCTGTAGAAACAAATTTATACAAGAATAGATAATTTAATTAAACACTTTGCAATGTTTCAAACAAATAAATAGCTTTATTGAAAAATTAATTATCTTTTCATATTATGAAAGAAATGAAATGAATTCAAATATAAAATAGCATGCTATTTTTAGCTGAAATATTAATTAAAAATAAATTAAATCTTGAAATATACTCTTTAGATTACTGAGATGAAAAACTAGAAAATAATATTTGAAGTTTAATTAAATTGATAGCAAATAATAAAATAGATGACAAAAATCGAAGTTAATTGTTAATAAACGCAAATTTTATTACTTTGCAAAATCCTGAAATATGAACAATAATTATACATATATATATACATATATATACATACATATATATATATATATATATATATATATATATATATATATATATATATATATATATATATATATATATATATATATATATATATATATATATATATATATATATATATATATATATATATATATATATATGTATATATATATATATATATATATATATGTATATATGTATATATATATATATATATATATATATATATATATATATATATATATATATATATATATATATATATATATATATATATATATATATATGCCAACTCAATGAAAATAAAATAAAATAAAATTATTTTCAGCAGTATAAAAATGTTTTCTTGAGGATTTACTTGCTTAAAAAATATAGGCTATTTAAAAGTTAATTAATGTATAAGAAGTTAGTAAAACTAAAGTTTAATGTATTTCTTGTAAATAAGATATAAGGCATTATAAACTTCAATTAACACTGAAAAGTTTGCGCAAGGAAAGTTTATCAGAAAATACTCTCTAAAATATTACAAATGAAAAGAACTGAAACAAAATAAAATGCAGAGCTTGTTCTCATTTATAAAGCATTAGCATTCATATCCCTTTTAGGAAAATCACCAATTTCTCTTTGTATATGAGTAGTTGTCACGAATGCAGGCAGAAACGTTGAATTGAAACATGCCCAAAACTTTCATCTTCAGGGAAAATAATAACGATACAGAATCCACGTAAGTAAGAATTATTTTCCAGAATTTAAGATTGATGTGATAAGTTACAAATGAATTTGTTCTCCCAGATTCTGTAGGGAGGAATGTGCTTTAATTTAGATAATAACATTATATAAAACTTTTTCTTTAGCATTATTTGTTTTGAAATTTAGATTACTTTGAAATATTAAATTTGATAAAAAAAATAAAGGCGTGTTTATTATCATATTAATAAAACCAAATAAGTACAAACTGAAAAGAATTATTTGTAAAATAGAAAAATAGTAATCATTGTTTTCTGCATTTAAATATTCAGTCTTCAATATTTTTGAAATTGATTTTGAGATTAGTTTTTCTTTTTTACAACTAATGTCCAGTACATTTAAGGAAAACATACGAGGAGTATATTTGAATATACTTCCACAGAAAAGCTACAAAAAAATAAATAAATAAATAAAAAAATACGGGTAAAGACCTTTTGATACATTTAAAGCCCTACATGTCTGTAATTCCTTTACCAAACACAAGACGAAAACCAAATTTAGTTTATTGCCCTGTAATTACTCAATATTTTACAAAAGGAAATGAATGAATAACGATTTAGCTTAATGAAACAAAATAATAATAATGGGAAACATCATAACTGTATTGCGAATTAAAAGTATAATCTTAAATATTTTGTAATACTTTATTTCTTTTCTTTCAAACAATTATTTAATTCATTATCTTTTTCAATACTTTTCATCTATGTTTAATGATCTTCTATTATAAAATTCTCACCAATATCCAATTTACATTAATTACACAATATATACCCATTAAAATGTCTTTATATTTTTAAAGTATCATATTAAGTAGAAAGTTTATGCATATATATATATATATATATATATATATATATATATATATATATATATATATATATATATATATATATATATATAATAAAATTCATACAGTCACAGCCAGAAACATTTTATGTTTCAGAAGAAAATCCGAGGGAAATGATTGAGAAGACGTTTTAAAACTGCATGAACTGAATTTCTGCAATATAATATTCTCATTTTCCAAGTTCTCTAAAGGAACGTTTCTTCATTCAAAGCTTAACATACTTATATGAAAAGAACTTAAATATACTCTCCTATTATTAAAGGTATTTTCATTAAGCAAATTTAAATATATATATATACCGGGTGAGCCAAAAGTTCGTTACAATTTTAAAAATTCATAAAAAAGAAAGTGAAATAAAGAAGTGCGGTTTGCAAGAAAGGGCTCACAAGGTAGTCGGATTTTTTTTTTAACAACAAAAAAAGTTAGTTAAAAAAGTCACCTATAGATGGCGCTGACATCGAGAGTTTCAGCAGAATTATGCAAATTAAATCTTGCGATAAAAAGCCGTGATACTCGAGAATTTCTCATTCGCTTTCAGAATGTTATCATTACCCGATCAAGCGTTGTTTGTGAAGTTGTTCTATTTGAACGGAGATTCAGCAACTATTGCGTTGCGAAAACTTCGCATGACGAAAGGACTGAAGACGAAGAAAGGCCCCATATCGTGTCCTAGAATAGTCAAGCTTGTCAAAAGATTCGAGAAAACTGGCTCTTTGGAGGATTGACCATGCAGTGGAAAACTCTCGTTGGCGGAGAGCCGAAATACTGCGGTGGAAACCACAATGAATGATTTAACGGCGTAATCGTCCATAGGGAGTAGCAGTGCTCGCGAAGCTGGAAGAATATTGGGTATGCCTCATTCATCGATTCGACGTATCCTCCACGGGATATTGCATCTCTATCCCTACAAACTGCAGTCACTGCAGGAGTTACAACTGGGAGACACAGCTATGCGGGAATCATTTGCCGAGTGGGCTATGCCAAGAATCGAAAACGACTCTCAGTGGTTGTTCAACGTTTTCTGGACGGATGAGGCGCACTTCACACTACACGGGGATGTCAACACCCATAACACTCGTATTTAGGCAACATCTAATCCGCGTGAATACACGACGAAACCACTGCATCCAGCCAAGTTGACAGTCTGGTGTGGCTTCACATCATCTTTCATTGTCGGACCTTTCTTCTTTGAAGAACCGTGTCACAGATTGGGCTGGAAATCGTGCACAGTAACCACTAAGCGTTACCTCACTCTTTTGCGTGACAAAGTCGTGCCCGCATTAAATCAAAGAGATGTGTTATCTGTAATAAACTTTATGCAGGATGGAGCACCATCACATTATGCCAATCCAGTAAAACGATTCCTTTTGAGTACCTTTGGTGAAGAGAGACTGATCAGTCGAGGTTGCAAGATCGCATGGCCTCCACGATCACCCGACCTCACTCCGGTCGACTTCTGGTTGTGAGGCTATTTGAAATCGTGTGTACCGTTCATCTCCTTCAACATTGGCCGAACTCAAAGATTCCATCTATCGTGAGGTTTCTGCAATTCATTCCGACATATTGCATTCAGCTGCAACGGGCGTTACGAGTCGCCTTAGTTGTGTCGTACAATGTACTGGAGGTCATATTGAACAACTGTTATTATCAGAATAAATGAATTGAGCGTACTGTTGTCCTTTTCATTGTGTTTCGGACAGTCAGCGCCATCTATAGGCGTTTTTTTAACTAATACTTTTTTTGCTGCAAAAATAAATCCGACTACCTTGTGAGCCCTTTCTTGCAAACCGCACTTTTTTTATCTTACTTTCTTCTTTTTTTATGAATTTTTAAAATTTTAACGAACTTTTGGCTTACCCGGTATATATATATATATATATATATATATATATATATATATATATATATATATATATATATATATATATATATATATATATATATATATATATATATATATATATATTCTCAGTTTGTTCTAATGGTATATAAAAATTTTTTTAGCAAATATAATTAAGATGATTAATTCAAATTATAAGGCAAAATTACTAACTAATATAATGAACTATATAAAATAAATGATTAAATAATTTGTTTCTAAAGTATCTTGTAGGACACTATTTATTAGAAGAAATAAAATATATTATAAACTTTAAATTCATACTGCACAGTAAATGATCGTAAAAAATACGACTTTCTAAGTTTCTTGAATCTTTTCTGTTACGTTTCCTTAATAGCAAGGGAAAAGTTTTCTTTTAACGCAAAAGAATCCGGCACTAGACAAACTTCAACCTACTCATTAACAGTAATTAGGCATTTAACTAAGTTATGGAGGAAAGCCACGAATAACTCGCAAAGTTTTTAAGAAAAAGAGATTTTTAGCGAACATATTTTTTTCAAGCATTTTGAAATTTCTTAGCGTAAAAACGGCTAATTTCTAGCCAGTTAGCGATGTCCTAGAATTTAATGGATCCTTTAAAATTGGTCATTTCAGTTGTTTTAAAGCCTCGTTATACTGCCAAGACAGGGAAAGACTGTCTTTGCAAACCATGCGAAAAACTACTTTTTTAGAATCATAAAAATTGAGCTTGTGAAACTTTCCCAAATAAACATTAAACTTTCATAAGTTTAAAGTTGTTTATTTGTTTTATTAAGCCTTTAATATTGAAAATGTTCACCTAAAAACATTGCTTTTTTTCATTTTTTTATATTTTCTAATTTCTTACTATAATACACAACACACACACAGATATATATGTATATATATTAACGTGTTTATAAAATTATGTATCAATGTTTGCATTTATTTATATAAATGGAAAGTACTATTATAATATGTGCATTTTTATTTATAAAAACATTTCATAATTTTCGAAACACTTCCGAATAGAATTATTGCATTTATTCCGACAAGGTTTCATTTTCAAAGTATTCTTAATGAGTTCCCTTCTCAATTGTGTGACATTTTCATTGGGATTTAAATGATGTTGAGCTGTAGTCCCAATGAACAATATTAGTTGTGGAAATAAGAATAAATTACGGACATGCATCTAAGGAGAATGCGATGCTTATGGAGCTATATTTGTTGGGTATTTTAAAACACAGATAATACATACGTACAGAGTGATAACACGCATCTTCATTGTGCATAAAGTATCCCTTTTTTCACTCGTTTTTGCTTAATTGCTTCATGTAACGCTGCAAAACATTCAAAAAATGGTTTGGCTTGTGTGTGAAAACAGTTTAAACACCAGAAAAAAAACATTTGACCTTACATTGACTTTCGAGTGAATTTGATTTTGTCTTTTCGGTCTGTGAAATGTTATATATTCAATGTTCTATCTGCAAAAAAAGTTCTTTCTTAAATTTTCAAGTGAATTGCATTTTTTTCTTACTTTTTTAGTTTGTTCTGTATCTAATGTACAGCTCTCATTTTCCTTAATGGGAAAGTTTTGAAATATACTTAAAAGGTGTTTATTTTTTTGTAATTACGTGTTGTTGATAATTACTGTTTAAAATTTTAAATTCTTTGTAGCAACATTTTTTTATTTACCGTGAAATGTATTATGCATTTTCAAATAGCCTAATTTGGCTAAAATGATTTCCTATTTATATGAATTTAGTGTATTTGGGAATATCTATAGTGCAACAAAATTATTTAACTACAATAATCTCAGATGATTTAGTTACACTTAGATTAGATGTTATTTTCAATGTATTTTAACGAAACATTTTTAGAAAACAGCAGTAATTGCAATGGATTGATATTAGTGAAACAGAATGGATTAATAAACGTAAGCTAGTCATGTGAAGTATATTTTATATTTTTAAATTTAGAAATGTATCAACAAAAACTATCATAATCACTTATTAAAATTCCTTCACACTTTATTGCACAAAATATAAACTTGAATAAATATTAAAAGTTTTTCATTAAAATTTTTTATTAAAACTTCGACGTAGAAGATAGAAACAATAATCATTTTACTTAGTTTATGTTAACAGTATACAAAATTTAACTATTGGTTAAATTATTTTGAAAATGTTTGTAACAATGGAATTATTATTCTGCAGATTAAATAAAAATGTTTTAGTATTATTCCATTTAACTTATAAAGATATGAAATTAGTGTATGAATATTTCTTGATATATTTTAACCGTATTGTTAATTTTACGCAGTTTATTTTACAGAAAGTGAAAATGATTTGCAATCAACATATTTGAAATTGCAGAATTTGGAATAAATACTTTTTATGTATTAAATAAAATACATCATTATTTTTGTTAGAAAATATAATATGTAATTGACTACTTTTTAATAAAATAAAATAAAAATTATCATCTTGAATTCATATCATCAATTATGAAAAAATAATTAAACTGTCATTTATACAAAAAATAATAACTCAATTATAAGCCTTAGTATAATAAAGTATGGCAAATTACAGTTTAATCATTGGAATTAAACTTTAGAGTAATTAAAATAATACACATAAGTAATTATTTATTAAAAAGAATGCTCACAGGAGTAATCGAAATTTATTTTTAAACTTTGACTGTATTTAAGTCATGATGCTACATTGTTTGAAGAAGTTTTTATTTTTTTTTCATTTCCTATACTGATAACAATTAAATTAAAAGGAATAATACTCACGGTTCAACTATTCTGAATTTTTTGCTCCATCTCAGGAGAATTCATACATTTAATTAATTTTATATAATAGAGGGAAATACTAAGCAAATTAAACGTGTTCTCATTTAAATCTATAGAGTAATTTACACAAATTAAATGATTTTATTACGGCATAAAAAAAAATAAGTATTTGTTAAATAAACTTATTTTTAAGCACTTTTATTAAAGAAAATTTACTACTAGTTAATTAATTACATTAAACATACTACAATTTTTAAAGATATATATACCTTTATTTACTTGAGAGAGATGTTTGACTAAATAAAATGTATTTATTTTTAGTTTTTTTAATATTTAGAATGTTAAAGATCTCAGTATTTTGTGACAAGTTTACATAAATTAACATTATATTACATATGTCCTGGAAAATAAATCGTCATATGTATAGCGGAAATATTATGATACAAAAAGTAAAATTTTTACTTTTGTTTATAAGCTTCATTTCCAGAAAATTTAATAAATGTACGACTGTAGATATTTTTTTTTGGTTTAAAATAATAAGCGGAATATGTTATGTATAACAAAGTGCCCAAAAATATGATGGGTGTAAATGAAAAGATATAATCATTATATTTATTGACTTACATTAAAATAATTTTGTAAAAAATATTTAAAATATTTTTATATTAATTTTAAATTCTATCATTGCATAAATAAATATATCCTATACATATACTCTAGGAAAATATTTAAATTAAATATAATTGTCTTATATTTTATTGCAGTGAAATACTGCATTTATACATGTAAAGAAATTTTCAGAATAAAAATTAGATATTGTAAAATTCAGTATGAATTATATATATATATATATATGTATATATATTATATATACATATATTATATAATATATATATGTATATATAAATACTTATCCACATTAATAAAACATTATATTTAATTTAAAATGTACCCAACAATATATTAATTACTTTCCTGTTCACTAAGATTTTTATAAAAATGTTTCTATAAAAGAATTAAATGAAATTCAGTTATATTAACTCTACTTAAACTAAAAACAATAAGCACATTTATTTAAAGAAGTACAGTCAATTTTTATTTGAATTGTTTTCAATAGTAAAGTAAACAGAAAGAGTGTTATGAATTTTATAATTTTAGTTAAATAGTTATCAACTTTATGGAATAATTTCGAAATAAGTTTGTAGATTACTAATAATTATACGATATAAATAGATATCTTTTTAAAGAATATTTTTATTTAAGATAAAAATGTACTAAATTATATTTAAAGCATATATTTGAATTTAAAGTTACATTTTTCTTTTACTTGTTTTGAGAAATTATTTCCTTTATATGTTTTGAATAAAACATAATATTATGTTCAAAACATATAAAGGGGACAATTTGTAAATAAAATGCAAGATTATGCCCTTGCCTTTATTAATTTTACTTTAATAAGTAGAATATTTAGGAATATTATATTATTTACTGAAATATAATTTAATATTATTTACCTAACCTTGATTTTATTTCCTATTAGCAGGTTACAATATATAATTTGTTTATGTTAAAATGGTGTATAAAACACAGTTGTAGTTTGTAATGAAAATGTTTTGAAGGAAATGTAAAAAGAAATCCTTCTTATATTTTTTAAAAATATTTTACGCACAGATTCTGTTTTATTTAATTGAATGAGGGGATTTTATTAGAGATTATACTATTCTTAAAGATGATTCGAAGGAAAGATTAAACAACACATTCAAAATAGATCACTAACATTCTGTCTTATTGATAAATGAGATTTTCTTACAAAAATTATTCAACACAAAAAGTAAGTAACTTTTTCATCTCTTTCTTTTCAATAACCTATATGTTTATCAATATATTATTGGTACATTGCTTATTTCAATACGCAAAGGTCATATTTCTTTTCTCTAACTATAAAATTAAGTATATTGTAGGAAACTACTGAAAGATATCAACAACTTTTTTAACATTATTTAACTTAATATACGCTGAAAAATTGCTAAGGACGGATAACACTATCTTCAATAGCAACCACAAAATGAAATGAAGTAAAATGTGGAAAATTAGAATAAGTGCGGGATATAGTAAGAAGAAGTATGCGTATGCAAACTTTTTTTTCAATGTCTGTTCATTACGTGATAGCGTTCATAAGAGCTTTAAAGGTTTTGACGCGTATGGACAGTTGTTGTTTCCAGTCAAAGTTTTACAGGAAAGATTTAATAGACAAACTTGAAATTTTTGGCATGTCTTCCCGACATCACTTAGATGATTTTATGCGAGGCCGAATTATTGGAAAGAGAGAAGAAGGGCGAAAAATAATAGATGTTGCTAGGGAGTTCGACATAGCTCACAGCGTTGTTTCACGACTGTGTAAGTCATTTAAAACTACTGGAATGTGTAGTAGGCGGCACGGGGGAGGTCGTATTAAAAGTACGACACCTGCAGAAGGCAGATATATCATCCTATCAGCAAAAAGGAACAGGTGCACCACAGCTCAGCAGGTGACAAATCAGTTTCTTGTTCCTCAGGAAAGCAGATCTCCCGAAAAACTGTTGCCAGACGTTTGAGGAGAGGGGGACTATACGCCCGCAGACCTGTTGTGCGAGTCCCATTGATTAGACTGCACCGTACTGCCCGTTTGATATGGTGTCGTAAGCATCTCAATTGGACTGAACAATCCTGTCGGATATCGCTCCTTTTCCTGGATATTTTCTGAACGATAAGCAGTACCATTCTCGCGCCGGATCAGATGGCATCTACAACCCGATGACAGACTGAACCTATTCTCATCTGAGAATAGTACGAATGCCCAGACTTGTTCGCTATCACGTGATGAACAGACGTGGAAAAAAATGCATACGCATACTTCTTCTTACTGTATCCCACACTTATTCTAATTTTCCACATTTTGCTTCCTTTCATTTTGTGATTGCTATGACTGATAGTGTTATCCGTCTTTAGCAATTGTCCAGCAGTGTACAATACTCCTAATTTTTGATCTTACAAAAGCCATTGAACCTTTGACATTTTAAAAATATAACTTATTTTCTGTAATGTCAATTATAATAAGTTACTAGTCATATTGCACAACTAAGGAATTAAATGTTATTGGAAATTTCATCAATTAAATATAGTAGTATTTGCCATACTCGTGTTTTCCTTGCAATTTTATTTTTACAAAGATTGTTATGATAGCATTTCAATACATTAAGATAAATATATAATACAAAAAAAAAGTAATTTAGAACCAACATTTTTTATTGTTTGAAATATTTAAAATTAATTAATTTTTACATTTTCACTTATTATATTGAATAACTTTATTTTTTCTATAAAAACATAAAAGCTCAAAAGCACATAATTGACTACTTGAGTAAAAAATTTATTTTAAATAATAAATTATTTAATCAAAACAATAAATAACTTTCAAAAAATCATCAGTGCCTGACTTTCACTTTTGAAAAATAGTTAATTAATTTGATTAATATAAAATTTAATGTTAAAACATTTCTTTAAATTTTGTTTGAAAACAAATATTTCTCTAGATTTTGTGAAGAAAAAAGTTGTCCATTTGTATTCACATAACATTTTATTCTATCTCAGTTCATAGCTGTCGTTGAAGCTCTGGTCCAAGGGAAATGAGAATTTTACTCCTCTTGTGCATATAGGGAAGATCTCGGGGAATTCAGGAGCAGGCCAATCCTCCTCTTTATATCCATTTCCGCAGGTGGTGGAACATATTCAAAAGAAAATAAAGATTCTATTGGACATAACATATTTTTCTCATTCTTTCATTGTTCCAGAAAGAACAATATAGCATTTTTGGAGGAAAATTCAAAATCTTGCATGCATACTGTTCAAATATTTTTATTCTCCCTCAGTCATGTCATAAAAATATCAAAATATCTCACCAAATATTTTTTAAATAATAGAAGGAAAATATTTAGTTAAAATTGGTTCATATTCTGTTATGTATTTCAGTTCATGAAAGTGACATAAGAAATAATCAAATATATATCTATATCTATATCTATCTATCTATCTATCTATCTATCTATCTATCTATATATATATATATATATATATATATATATATATATATATATATATATGTATATATATATATATATATATATATATATATATATATATATATATATATATATATATATATATATATATATATATATATATATATATATATATATATATATATATATATATATATATATATATATATATATATATATATATATATATATATATATATATATATATATATATGTGTGTGTGTGTAAATATATAAAATCTTACAATGCTAATAAAATAAAATAAATTATCTGTCACTTAACCTCAAGTAAATCAAGTTGAATAAGGATTTAAATGCACTCCAATGAAAGCTATTTGATTGTGATGAAAACATCACAAAATTAATTTTAAAGAAAATGTTTTTGACTAAAAAAGTAAGGAACGAAAATAACCAAAACAATTTAAATGATTTAACTTCAAGATACTTTTCAAATTTTTGGATGCAATAATAAGACGTTTAAAATAATTTATTATACTGTGAAACAGCGTGTTATCACGCTAATAGCTAAAGAAGGCAGTAAATGATATGGATTGATGATGTTTTGGATCCAATTGCAAATTATTATTTATTGCTGAGAAATATTTTCCATTATGTAATTTTTCCAAGTAATTAAACTAATACCAAGTAATTTTTTGTGAAACCAATTTTTTTTTCATATATTATATTTACAAATAATCTTATAAAATATTTTTTAAATTAAACAGGTTTATAATTTATATATCTATATATCAAATAATTATATAATTAAAATGAAATACCTTATTTATTTAAGTAAGACATATATCATAACGAACAAAATTTATTGTAAACGAGTAGGAAAGCTTAAAAATCAATTTAAAAATTAAGGTATTTTTTCCAACAAATGTATTAAATACAAGAGAGTATATCATTACAAAAATTCAGAAATTATCTTGGTTTAAAATAATTTACAAATATGAAATCTAACATTAAAGTATTTTCATTCTTGCAAAAAAAAAATAATTTTTGATGACACTGGAAAATAGGTTTTATAGATAAAAAAATATCAAAATTTT
This sequence comes from Latrodectus elegans, assembly GCA_030067965.1. NCBI lineage: Eukaryota > Metazoa > Arthropoda > Arachnida > Araneae > Theridiidae > Latrodectus > Latrodectus elegans. The sequence goes on along the minus strand of CM057810.1, from coordinate 98,476,298 downwards.
TTGATATTTATAAATAAATATTCTTACAAGAATCTTCATTAAAATTAGCAGATATATTATTCATTTTTGAAATTGTTTTCAGAAAATAATATATTAAAACGATAATTTCAAAAATATTACTGTATCTTATAACACATTATATTTTCTGAAACAAGTCGAAACTGATTGTAAATTACCAGAATATTCGTATTCTGAAAGCAATTCGGATTTTTTAAGATATTTGATTATTCTAATTTCTTAAAGAAATTTATGCTTCTATTTTAATTTATAACAATACTAAGCTGCATGCCAAGAATTCAAAATAACGATACAAATTTTCATGATCAGTCAGAATACAAATAAACAATTTAAAGTAACAATTTAAAGTAAAAGTGGTATTATTCGAATAGTACCACTTTTACTTTAAATTGTTACTTCAAATATCGCATAATAGTTTTCAGTAGATATGAAATGCAATAATCTGAAAATTATTTTTGTCACGTAATTATAGATTTTCTTGAGAAAATATCCAAAGGAGTACTTATTGTGAGTAATATTAATATAAGTTCTATTTCAAATGTATTAAATAAAGAAAATTATTTTTTGTCTTGTGCCAGCTAAGGCTGACAATATGGGGTGCGCTGCTCTATTTTTCAATACTGAACCATATTTGGTGATGAGTCCGACTGCTTCAGTACACACATGCCGTAGGGACCCGTTTATATGGTAGGCAACCATTCTCACCTTATTCTTACACAGAAAGGACAAGGACAGGATACATAGGGAGAGAAAACACATCCATGCCCGAACCGAGATTCAAATCCAGGACCTTCCTCTCCACAGTCCAGCACTCTGACCACTAGAGAGGATGGTCGGCAAGAAAACCATTAAAAGTTAATTTCATTGAGGTAAAAATGACTAAATTGGAACAAGGAAGGAATTGTAGCTGTCCTTAACTATGCCATTCTGCATATGAATATATAAATTATTGATTTTCAATCAACAAAGGATATACAATCTAAAATAGATGCAGTTTTATCCACAAAACAAACTCTTGTAACTACCACATTAATAAACTTAATAGTTTAATATATTTAATATGGTTTAAAATTATTACGATTGCCTTTCTATATTTCGGAGATATTTATAAATGCTTAAAATATTGTATTTTTAACAAAATTATTTAAATAAGAATGGGATTTCTTTACTATGAAATGAAAAAAAAAATCATTTTTAAAAATAGTACTTTGATATTCAAGTGTTTTGTAATCTGTTTAATATTCTGAATGCATTCTAACTTTCCAATTTTGGGTAAATAAAGAGAGAAAGTTTAAATATTTAGAGATAGAAATGCTCTATTTTACATCCTTGCATTTAATATGTGAGAGAATTTCCAGGATTTTAAGCTATTCATACATGGATTAATTCTCCAAAAACACTTCCAAACTTCAAATATTGCTTAATTTATTTCTTGAAATAATATTTAAATATTATCAAAAATATTTTTTGGGACTTTTAATTTTTAAAATATATACTATTCAAAATTTTATGGATTTAAACGATGGTTACTAATTTTTTTGAGCATTAAGCTTAAATGGTATAATACTGTTTTTTAACTAAAATGTTATATCAGAAAAAATGTACAAACCTTTATTTATTAAAATCATAACTCTTATAGCATCTGTGTAACTTTAAATTACTTTTGTGAAATTGCCATTATATTCATATGTAATAAATTAAATTAAAACATATCAACACAATAAAGTCTTATGTTATCCTAGTGATTAGGATATCGACCATCCATCCAATAGGGTGGTGTTCGATTCCCAATGCCACCAAGGACCCACCGAGTACATGCGATATGGTTGCTCCTTAAATCTGTAGAATCGAAAACCCTGCGGTATGTCGTTGAGCAGTTACCATGGATGCAATGATCTGGAGAAATTTACTCCCCCTTCAGAACAATGTCAAAATTGAGGGAGTTGATCCTCTGGTGCTGCAATTCATCTGAGGATTCGAATAGTAAAACTCGTACTTTCACCTTCATGGTGCTCAGATTAAATGAAATACACTCCCAATGGACTTATATTCACATAACCAAGGCATAGCGAAGTTGGATTGTCCAAGTGTCATTAGTAACAACAACCAGTAGTCTTATGTAAATATAACTAATTTTAGTTCCCATTCAGCTTATTTACACAATGTACTAACATTTTTCATAAAAGAGATTCATATTTTCATCTACAAAACATAACCATTATTAGTTTTAGGATCATATTTATATTTATAACTTATAAAAGAATATATTCAATCCTTTATTCTACTTTAGAATATATTACATGGCTAAGTAATTTGTTTTCTTCAATTTTTTATTATTTTCTATCATTATTACCATTGGTTAAATTACGCTAATTGCATTACAAAAAGTAATTGCTTGTGTGTATAAATATTTATGCCTTCAAATTAGATATAAACTTCTTATTTAATGTTGATGCTATAAGGCATTGTAAGACTTGCAATAGTTCCAGGGATTGTTAATATTATTGAATACAGAATTAAAAAAAAATAAATGTAAAAAAAAGATTAATTAAATATGTTTAATATTATTCGTATTAGATTTATAAAATATTTCATTTAAATACTCGATTTCTCTTTCAAAGTTTAAAGAATTTATATTTATTTTAATTTTGGGGAGCAAAAACTATTTCTGAGCCTGATATCTCATCTCTTCGAATTATGAAAAATCTATCTTGTTGTAAATAAAATACCTATTTCTATTACTTGATTACAAATAATCTAATTCTTAGTGCAAATGATTTGATAGAGTTATGTAGAGTCTTGTTAAAATGAAAATTAAGATGCAGTTTTTATTTTCATTCATTTTCATATTTTAAATATGACATAGCTTGCACATTATGAATTTTGTGTCGAAAAACCCAAACAATCAGCAGGTTTAGCATACAATTAATTTAAACATTCAGTAAATGTACAGAATAATTTACTTAACTATTTTACTTAATTAAATTCTATATACTTCTATTTGAAATACAAGATACAAAATAAAAGAATTTTTATTGTTCTCGCATTGTCACAAGCAAATATTATCATGTGCACTAAAATATAAAGTGAATACTCATATCTAAATCAAGTTTGAAATCATGATTTGAATACGTAAGAAAATATTTGAATGGGTACATTTATTGTACTATCAAAAAAAATTAAAAAATTTCATGGAAATATTCTATTTGAAATACAAGATACAAAATAACAGAATTTTTATTGTTCTCGCATTGTCACAAGCAAATATTATCATGTGCACTAAAATATAAAGTGAATACTCATATCTAAATCAAGTTTGAAATCATGATTTGGATACGTAAGAAAATATTTGAATGTGTACATTTATTGTACTATCAAAAAAATTTAAAAATTACATGGAAATTAACATAGGAAAAATATAGAGTTATATATACTATATGGGGAAGTTATAAAACTAATTAATACGAATTTTTTTAGCTAGATAAATTATTATCAATAAAGTCTCTGTGACAAGAGATGATGAAAGGCAATATAAAATATAGAAAAAATATCTTAAACAAATTACTGAACTTTATCAAAATTTTGAATTTAAACTCTAAAATATTTTTTTCCAACGGCCAGCACTTGAGTGACGAACTTTATGCAATAACCAGGCAAGTAACTGCTACTCATTTGTTGTTACCGAGTCGGCACCTGTGAACCAAGTCACGGAGCCGAATAGCGTTGCCCGCGCCACATTATCACAAATCCGTTTATAGGGTGGCCACATTCATACATCATCGTAGAAGAAAAGACAAGCAAACAGAGAGAACAGAGTAAGTAGTAACATCAATCCCCGAATCGAGATTCAAACCCGGGGCCCATAGCTCAGGAGTCAGGAAAGCTAACCACTCAACCATCGGTCGGCTTAAAATAAATATACTTAGACAAATACGCTTTTAGCATATGGCATGTTTCAAATAGATTTGAATATTTTTTAAACTTATGATATTTTCCAATATACTCTTGTGCCGGACCGCACCGATATCCACAGCATATGATTTTAAATGCATAGTATAAAGATACATTTTATTTCATACAAGCCAATAAAGTAACATTTTTAAATATCTTTATTGAAAAGAAAGTGTCCGCATGCGAACCAATATCTGGGGATGGCAGGTTAAATTTTGGGAGTCTTCTGCCTGGTCCTTGCTACAAAACCATGAAGACTCCATCCAGCAGCTTTAGTTAAACTGGTAAAGCTCAACATAAAAGTATGTACAGGGAAGTAGGCAGATGAAAGAAAAACAACATGTGAACCAAGTCTCGGAGGCAAGTAAAATTACTCGTCACTTGTATTACCATAAATTATTTAACAGGGTAGGGCTTTCATTCATCATCTCTGAAGAAATGATATTGATACAGAAAGAGTAAGAAAGGAGCAATGATGCCCGAATCCAGAACAAACAGCTTATAAATCAGAAATGCAATTCATTTAGTCATTGGTCGCCGTAACTTTCATTTATACTCGATTAAGCTGTAAACTTACACAGTAATAAAATATTAGAAACTATAGAAATAGTAAGTATAATCTTCTTTTATTATTGCTTAAAAATTCTATGATATTTTTTATTGTATTTTATTGTAATTATGTATATTATAAGAAATAAACTATATTTGTATTTTACAATAATTCTCTACCAAATCACTAATTTTTCAGTGAAACTCATAATTTCCCTCATGATATGATGGAAAAAATATTTAAATTTTTATTGTGATTAGGTTTGACAATATGAAGATAATATTTGTTATTAAATGTAAATTTATAGGAAACAATTTCTCAATATAAAATATTAATATGTATGCTTAGAAAATTTCCTTTTACTGTTAATATAAAACAATATGCATTTAAAGGTGGTATAAAATATTTTACTCTCTAGTATATTTTGAAACAATATTTCAGACAATACATTTCTTCGACAATTATTTTCTAATATCAATATTAATGAGTCAATTGAAAATTTAAAGACAAATTTACAATAAAAATTGAATTAATCTAATATTTATGAAATCGTTAAAAGTAATTGGCAAACAACGATTTAACGTTAAATATTGCATTCAATTCTTAGTTTCCCACGAAAAAACAATAAATATTGTTATAATTTTTTAAACTTCACATATATCAATACTTGTACTTGTTCGTCTTATGTGGTTATGAAAAATATGTTATTCTACATAAATTAATAAGGAATACAAAAGTTTATATGGATCAAATTTTGCTCATACTATGCTCAAATAAACTGTAATACCTTTTGCTAAAAATTGATATAATCTACATTATAACTCCTAATATAATAAAATAGCTGAACAAGTTTTCAAATAGAAAAATAATAAAATAGCCGTAAAGGAAATAGCATTCTGCACAGTTCGTATTTTTAATGCAAGTATTCACAGCACGTGTGACTTTAGATGTATCATCCATATCGGTGCAATTTCAGATATTTCTCTCACGTTTCCCTTCAATCATAATAGGCAACAGCAGCTTAACTTCTAAGATCGTGTCGTTTAGTAAAAGTTTTTATATGTTCACTGCTTGTTTAGATCCTTAATCTTTATTTCATAGTAGTTTTTTTTCTTTTTCCATCATTGGAGAATAAATTGATTTTTTGTGAGTTGCTTTGTAATTTTAACGTTTTTGGAATAAACAATTTTGGAAGTTTTGTATAAAGAACTTTCTAGACTAGTTCCAATCTGTTCTCGAATTCCATTTGTGTCTAAGCATACATATCTGTATCTATCTATATCTATCTATCTATCTACATATATATATATATATATATATATATATATATATATATATATATATATATATATATATATATATATATATATATATATATATATATATATATATATATATATATATATATATATATATATATATATATATATATATATATATATATATATATATATATATATATATATAAAATATTGTAAAATATTTTTAATTTTCTCTCTCTCTCTCTAATTACTAAGTAAAATGCATTCAAATTAAACGTCATTGTGCATTAAAGTTTATATTATTAAGCTATTTTATATTTAAAATACGTAAATGAATAATTAAATATATATATAAATACATATATAAATATATATATATATATATATATATATATATATATATATATATATATATATATATATATATATATATATATATATATATATATATATATATATATATATATATATATATATATATATATATATATATATATTTGTAATTAATTTTAAAATATTTTGATAATTTTTCCTTTATTTATTTAATACGGATTTCCTAAAAACTTATTCAGGTTTATTTTAATTTTAAAAGTTATACACACGTTGTTAGTGAAAATAAGCCTGTATCTTTAACCAATCAATGAATAGATGAAATTTTTGTACACGAAAAACAATTTTTTATGTTTATAAATGTGAGAGAGGAATTTAGTCAATTTATTTTATAAAATAATTTTATTTGAGTTAAAGATAAATGCATTGTAGAAAGTACCTCGAGAACATTTTTTAAAAAATATATTCTTTTTAGAAACAAACCAAATTAATAATGCAATTCAAAATAATATCCCTAATTTTAGCTTTACATAATCATGTGGAATGAGAATATAAACGATTATTGGCTACCCTCACGAACTATAATAAGCGTGCAGAATGGTGAGTTGAAAAGCATACAGTTTCTAATTTCTTGTGTCTTTCCTGGTTATACAAAATTAGAAGAACACAGTAAAACGTAATATAAATACTGTAGAGGGAACGCTTCATGAAAAAGACATACGTTGAAAAATAAATTTGATCATGAGTTAAATGTTAATTAAATTGTAAGATAAGTACGTTTAAATGATAGAAATGTATAATAATGTTGTTTATATGTGAAATATATGGTTACAATCCAACATGAATATATTCAGTTAAATAGAATACTCCCAAAATAAATTAACTAAAAAAGTTAGGAAATATATCACAAATACAAAAATTAACAGAAGGAATTATCTTCAATTAAAATACAGATTAAATAAAATAATATTTTCAATGTGTCAAACTGTTTTTCCTGAATATAAATTAAATATTTTAATGTGTTTACTCTACACACACAATATTGATTATTCTTCACAAATTTTAGCATCTTTCTTCAGCTTAGAGTTATTCGGATTTATTTGTCTTTTTTATCTTTTATCTTAATAGCTACCATTTTAAGCAACTAAAAATATAATTATCAAAAGAGATATTAAAAAATATTTACATTTATCAAATAATGTGCAGATTTGCAAATAATATGCAAATAAATGTTCACATCCTTAGCTATTGGTCTGATGAATTCTTAGGTGAGCAGTCTAGTTATATATACAACCGTTATTCACAGACTTTTAGTAAATCACGGATGTTATTACGAAATTTTGTGTTTCAGCTTAGTATTCAGGTTTTCTCTGATTAATATTTTAATATTTTCCTTTTATATTCCTAAAATTCATTAATTCATTGAAAATCTGGATGACATTTGTAAAAAAAATATTCTGTTTTCTCTTTAGACGTTTGTTTAAAACAATAGTACTTACTCTGATTAGAGAATTTCGAGAATATTGCACATTTCTTTTCCATATCATACTCAAACATTTCAGCTAAAAGAGCATATGTGTTTATAAAAACACAAATAATTGCAAAATCAGTTTTTCAATACAGAATCTCTTAAAAATGTATTCACTTAGTACTTATATGATTTATATAATTGATTTTATGACTCTTTCCTGAATTTAGTCTCCCAGAAATCAGAATTATTAAATTCGTTTTTGGATAATTTACAATTCTTGTTCTTTAATATGTGTTTTGCATAATCTCCCAGCGGAAACATTGTTTCTTGTTTCTGATTATTTTCAATTTTTCATAAAAAAATATTTTATAGGAAAGGATAGTACCAAATTATCGTACTTTTGTAATATAAATATATATTTTCATGTTTTTTGTAACATTTACGAGTTTTAAGCAAATAATTTCATCTCATATATCCATGCATTAAAACTAGTATACTATTGTAAGAGTAAACTAATGTATTAATATTCCATGCGACAGTTTTTAATGCCAAAAATTGAAGTTATGTATCAAGACACTAGAAACCAATTATAAATATTTTTCTCCCAGTGTTAATGCAAAAAATCAAATTTTGCTTTAAATATAAATCTATGTCAATCTGGTAAATATCGTAAAAGCACAAATGTATGTTTTACAAAATTTTGCAAATCATAAGACATTTTATCGTTCAGAAATGTAAAAAAAAATTAATTGATATTTAACACTGAGTTCTGTGATTAAAAGTTTTTGTTAATTTATAATATTTAATATAAAACTTAGTTAGGAATAGAAGTCATAGGAATTATTGTGTTGCTTCTGAATTAAACACCGAAGGTCATTCCTTTCCACGAAATTTCTTGTCAGAAGTTGTCAGGAATTTTTTCTCTCTATGGGTTATAAAACTTTCACTCATCATACATTTCTTTTCCTCCTATTCAATATTGATCTAAGGCCTTCTGGGAGGAAATATGATGAAATATCTTCACCCCCAAAACTCCGGACGTTATAGATTATTTATGTTTAATGTTTCAGGGAGTTCTCAAAGATAACCGTTTGTATTCTGTTATACAATATGTTTCATTTCTTTATACTGTGATAAAATTGTCTACCATGGAAAGGACATGAGGTAAAGATGTATTGTTCTAAAATTTTATGATGAAAATATAGTTATCCAGCGTAAAATATAAAATGGTTAAAACAGAAAGATGAATTTGATTTATGTTGCTCATAATTTGTTTTAAAATCAATAAAAATGATAAAGTGTGAAATTATAACAATTAATATTTACTTTAAAATAAATATCTCAGGTTTATTCATTATTTAATCATATTTTAATAATACTTTCACAGGCCAATATAATTTATTTCGATCAAAAGAAAATATTTTATAGCTTATTTTAATAAATTTTTGATTATAGCATTTATTATTAAGAATATAAACTATTTGAAATTTACTACGTAGTTTGTTTTCGAATAAAAATCATAATCTTTGGTTACTAATTATCAAGGAACTATTTTGATTCATTTGGATTGTACATAGCGTTTTACTCAATTTACTACACATAAAATAGAAGTAAAATGCCTAACAACAAATTAAATGTATTTACTTACATAAATATGTAAGCGAAAAACGATAAATACTGATAGAATTTTTATTCTGTTGTTTCAAATGTTTGTCTTGTGTGGAATTGAGAATGGCTGTGATGTATCGAGTGAAACTCATATCTTTCAGATCAGAATGTCGGTTTAAGTGTAAATTAAGCAAATATAAATATATATTGTGAAGATCATTTGATCTGATTTGGAATTGCATCACTCACGTGACCGGAAGGTAAAGAGTTCTATACCTGATCCAATCATTTTGTTCGTTATGCTCTTATTTTGGTGTGTTGAGGCACGAAGTGGAAGCTGCCGGCGTAGGTGTTGACATCATCACTTGATAATTATCCGAAGATTATAAAGTGTGGTTTTCTGTGTTTAGCCAGTAATACCTATTTCATTCAGTAGAGATAGATAGCTGTAAATGAATAAGAAATATATATTATATTGAGAATTTACAAATCCATTGTTATCTTCCTTATATTCAAATCTTTGAACTCTTCCTTCAATTTCCAATCACAATAGGCCTAGTGCACCTATTTTCCCATACGATGGACAGGTGTTACGTCTTCTGTTTAGCCAAAATAACTCAAATATTTTTCTAAAAGAAATAACTTTTTCCTCTCAAATGCATTCTGATATTACTCCATTTTAGTAATAGCATAATTTTTCTCTTAATATTAAACCACTCTTAAAAACTCGGTGCCTGCAGCTTCATTCAAAAGAATAACTCGCTTTTTTCATTAAAAAAATGCTTTTCCATGTATTGATATTTTAAACTTATTGCTGTTCTCCTGAAACTATCTAAATCTTTTCTTAAACATTTCTGTTATGAAACCTAGTATTACTTGCTTGTTTAAAACTGATTATTAGCTGTTTAACAACTAAATTATTTTATTCTCTGTCACTTCACCATTTCAATTTATTTTTGTGCTTGAATCATCTGTGTGATTTTTATGGTATAATTTTCACTTTGTATATTATTTAATTTCATAAAATTTCCCCAAGGCGTCTTTTATCCAACATTCAACGAGAATCTCCACAATTATTTTATTATTCTTATTGCATTTCAAATGTTAGTTTTCTTCTTCTAGTAACTTAAATAGTCATCTCATAACTGGATGTATTGCAGCCTCTGCCAGAAACGCTTTAAACTGGAGAGATTCAAAATGGATACTAAATGTGAATATTTACAATATCGTAAAAAATAAGCAAATATGATAAGTTTCTATCAATTATGATAAAGTTTCGTGCAAGTTTTTTTTAGTTTAAATTAAATATTATGATAATCTAAATCATCTAATTTTATACAAGCATTTCTTTCCTTTCATCCATATTATAAATATTGATAATGTTTTACTTCTATTTCACTTAAAATGATGATGCCAAAAGTAAATAATAAATTAAATGTTAAATATAATTTGGGTTTTTAATTTTGAGACTTACAGAGAAATGAAGCATTATCACATATTATGTATTTAAAGCAGAATAATGTTCTTAGTTTAAAACGTTGAAGACAATAATGTAAAATATATTTTATAGATATGTCTAAACTAAATAGAATCGGCAGTTTTGAAAAATTTATGAATTTTCTGCTTAACACTTTATTTTAATACAATAAGATCCTGTAACTGTACATTCAAAACGCTATTTAATGTTAAATAATTTATTGTTAGGAGGAATAAAATTGAGTACCTTGAAAAATTTTAAAAAGTAAAAATTGCTGTATATCAAAAGAAAAAAACACAAAACATGAAAACATTTTGTTACGGCTCATGCTTAGCTTCCGAATTTATTAAAACTGAAGTATATCTAAAGGAACAGTGAATTCACAAAACGTATCGAAAAATATAAATGTTGAAGTAGCAACAAATCAATAGGGATTTTAACATTTATAGTAAAGGGAAGAAAAAATACATTTTAGTCAATTTTCTTTGCATTAATGAAGATATAAAGTGATACTTTCGGAATAAATCTTCAATAACTATAACAACTAAGTTCGTCAAGTTTTACGATTTGGAGTTTATTATTGCATGGATTTACACTATAATAGTTTTAATTGTTAATAATAAAATAAAAATGAGTTATCTTTATCTTTTGTAATATATTTGATTAAAAAATACTTTTTTTAATATTTATTTTTATGTTGAATTAACAATTCAACATAAAATGTTTCAACATAAAATTCAACAATTCAACATAAATTCAACATAAACAATTCTTATGAATGGGTAAATATCGCATTTTTATATTTAATTTGTTATTAGATCATCGGCAGGTAAGAGAAAAGTGATAGTATTTTATAAACTAAGTTATTGTTCATGGATTATGAAATAAATTTGATTTAACTGTTCATTAGAAATAAAGTTACAACAATACTTTTCGATTAATAAAACTATGGCTTGATATATATTAATAAATATAAGAATGTTATAATTAATATTTTGATGTAATGTATTGAAATTATAGTGGGTTTAATCTAATTATAGTTCGAAGTGGCCGTTGTTGTTGCACCAGCATGCTTCCCTGCATCTAGTCCTGAGTTTCACTCTACCAGTTAGATAGAAAAATCCGGATGTTATTTTATGTAGAATGTTATTTTTAAATTGAACATCTTGAAAACTTCAAAACAAATTTCTTTAATAGACCAACATCATTAACAATAACGAATTAAAATTTTTGTTCGAGAAACAGTACGATAGCAGATATGCCAAGAACCAAATTTTAGGTAATACATAGAAATTATGCTATGGAAGCATACGCAGTGTCGTTTTCTCCAGTTTTACATTTTCCATGTATAATTTCTACTTGTACATGGAAAATGTAAAATTGGAGACATTTTGTATATACTTATACATTTTGAAAAAAAAAATTCAGGTATTACTGAACGATATCCTAAACATTATGCGTCATTAAATCATTAATTGCTGTTTTAATAGGCAACAAAGTGTTAAGAAATCAGAGCAATATATATATATATATATATATATATATATATATATATATATATATATATATATATATATATATATATATATATATATACACATAGCCGCATTTCTTGTTGCATGTTTCTGCATTTATAAAATAAGTTTGTAATAATTATAACCTAAATATCTCTTATAATGGTTAATATTTGAAATGCTTTATAATGGAAACTTTAAAAATAACTTATAAAATAAACACATCCATATATATTTTGAAAAAATTCAACTTTACTCTACTTTCCAAAATGTTGACTAATGGTAATTTATAACATTACTTCTTCCTTTAATTTAATGCAGTACTGATTATCAGCTACCCCGTGCAAAAATTACTAATATAGAATTAAAATAGAGTAAATAAGTTCACAGAAATAACAAACGAGCTGACGAAAAAATGTAGAAAATAAGTAAATAGGTTTTAAAAATGTATGTTGTTTCCAAATAACAACATTTCGAACAATAATTTGAGGTTTTATAACTGATAATTGTTGTGAGATTCATTCCTGCATCCATTTTTGATTATTGTGACCACGTTGGCTGTATTGGAGGGCTATCGTTTTTATAACCTACAGGTAGGGAGTGGTATTATTCTCGTCATGTAAATCTCTTTCATGTTCACTACTGGCGACAACTTACATAAAATGTGTCATAGTCGAAAATGTTCCTCAGTTGAAATAATATCGCTGGAGACGTTTCATTATTTTTGGGAAACTTCTGCTTGGCCTGTTTTCGAATTGGGGATATTCAACCATCTTCCAGATAACACAAAAAATTATACACGAAATCCCTCATTACTTAACATGTCCACCTTCTGAGCTACACCACAGGAAGTAATTCTCAGAGGGCTGAGAATAAAGAAAAATACTTTTCAATACTTTAATATGTAAAATAGATGAAAAAATTACTCTGATAAATCTTAAACATGGATATATTTTTCATTTTTCTTATAATTCGATGCAATATAATATTTTTCATTAGCACACAGTAATAACACTAATGAATGAATGAATTAATGAAATTATTGTAAATAATAATTGAATTAAATAATTATGACGATATTATCTTATTTCATCCAAAGTAAAAAATATAATTCTTGTTTTATAGCTTTAAAAGTTTAACATTTACATCCTTTAAAAATCTAAGGTGAGAAAAAAGTTGATTTTGGAAATTTGTGATACGGAAATGGATTAAAAACATGAACATGTATTGATGTATAATCCGAACACCTATTATAACTTCACTTTTAAAAAGACATAACATATGTTTATCATATAAGTGTGATAAAATTATGCAAATCAATTGGATTTGATAGTTGAGTACTTTTGATAGTGAAAAAGATTTACTACGATTCTCAATGTATTTCTGACCTTAGTGCTTATAGGAAAATGCGTTTTTTTGTAATTTTTAAATTATGAAGGAAAGATTCTGAACTCATACAGGAAACCTGAAATATAACGATAAACTGCAGATACTACTCAAATCTTCAGCGCATATTTTCTTGGCCATAAAAATAATTCATAAACACAAAAATAGTAATCCACTGAATTTTTTCAATCAAGGCTTACCTCTTGAGTAAAATTGATATAATGCTATTTTTGCCAAGTAGAACTGAAGTATAATTAACGATTTCCAGACATTTATTTAGTAACTAACTCTAAAAAAGTGATAAAAGTTTATCATGGAGTATTGTGCTCAGAAAAATAATTCAAAATTAAACTTAGATTTAGATATCATAGATTATATTTCAGATTTATTAAAATGAAAATATAAAGCATTCGCGATAGGTCATTTGCTGTATCCAATAAAATAAAGAATTTACAAACGAAAATTCCAAGTTTCCTCTAAAAATCACTGATAAATGTGTAAATGTTCATTGATGAAAAGAAAAATGTAGAGATATTGAGACACGTGCAATCTGCAAACAAACATTAGAATTTTTTTTTCCTCGCTATTCAAATTAAACTCATTTGGAAATTGTAATACTATTAAATTAGAGTATATTTAGTACATAATATTAGAGTTAATTATCTTGATATACAAAAGAGTTTGCTGATTATTTTGAAATATCAATCTTATTTTTTTTATATATTTAAGGAATGTAAAGGTATAGACATGATATTTCTTAATTTTTCAAAAGTAATTTTTTTAAATCTGATTTGCAGGAAATTTTTTCACGAGCATATAGTTATTATTATATTTTAAGAACTTATTATAAGACAAGTTCAAGGAAGTTTGGATTATTTATGACAGATTTCAAGTTTCTTAATTGATTAATTGTGAAAACATTAATTGATTAAATTCCCAGTTGATTATTTTTCCATGAAATGCAAACACAGCAGAATATTTATAAGTTTATTTTAAATTGATGTTTGTGATTAACAAAAATTAATAAACTCAACTTTATAAAATGTATTAAATATTTTCCAAAAGTATTGCAGTTCCATAAAAAAAAAAAATTACTTGTCAGCTGAAACTGAATATAAATAAATTTTTGTGAATTTAAAGACATATCATCGTTTACGACTTGTTTAGAAAAATAGTGAATTCATAACTTCATTCAGAGATCATATCACAGAAATACAGAGATCATACATAGAAACTCCTGATTGTTTGTTCAAGCAACATACATGTATTTAAGTGAATCATATTCATATAAATGAGGAATTTACGAGTGAAACATGTAGCATAAAGATTGACTTAAGTCTATACTAAAAAAAAAATGTCACTGTTAGCCAAACAGCAGCTTTATTATAGAAACACTGATAGATTAACCACTAAAACTATTATCAGACCAAAGATCACAGAGGCATGAAGATCGACAGAGAAGCAGGAGAATATGCAGGAACTGTGAAAACTGCCCAGACATACAGCTGACACTAGACCACATGTTTACTGTCAAGCTATAAGCGTTATGTAATAGAGAATTGCAGTTTTGCCAACATTGTTAGACTTATACGCCGAAAATATTGAAGAAATTGCAAAAGCTGTTATAAGAACTCACATCTTTATTTGATAGGACAATCATAGATATGACAAAAAATGATTGCAGACATGTCCCAGAATTGTTAATTACAATGTCTTTTCAAATATTAAGCCTTATTAAAAATTTCAATGTAAATTATTACCAATAATAAATTTGGGTTGATATCATTTTCTAAAAAGTAAAAACTTTCCTTATCTATGATGGAGAAAATATTTCTATCCAACAAACTAGATATTTATGAATGATTTATCATTCTAGAAGCTTTTATTTAATTGGATGTATAAGTGTGATTATTCTAGATTCTCTTTTTACACATTTCTGTAGTTATTAATAAACCCCCAAGAGATAAAATTAAATGACAGGTCTCATGCAGTGAATGTGCATGATTTCTGTTGTTGTGAGTCACCTAATTCAAGAAAGTAAAATGTAAATGGCTATTGTCCCATAAGGAAATGTTTCTTACTCGTGTATTCTAGCTATTCTCTGGTATAAATTCATGCGCATTTTTTCTATCCATTATCATTGAAAGAATATGGGTTTGATAGAACACTTTAATATGCATATTAAATGAAAGATTTACCTTGGCGGTGGATTCTCTTTAGTAGGAGTGTTATTGTCGCATTATTATCTGCTTCTTGGCCAACATTCAAATGTCTGGTATGTGCTGCTGATCTGCATTTGGTTCGGATGCCATGTATTTTTCTGTTATTAATAAATTTCTGCTAAGGGAATTGATTAAAGATTCAAAATATAGTCAATTTTCTGACTAAATTATTTGACGTAGAGAAGTGAACAGCGTAAATATGATAAACTTCATTTTAAAACCCACCACGCAAATTATCTTCCAGGAAGACTTTTCATACATACAGCGGATTTTTCACGCGTCACAATTAAGAAATAGGGCAATTGCTTATGGAAAGGTATTGTGATGTAGATACGAGAATATCTTTCTGAGGAACATAAGAATTTAACCTTATATGCTGTATTCTTTTACTGACGACTAGAACTCCAAACACTTTTCAACTTTCATTCTTATCTTACCATAACTCAGGAAACCAAATTTTTTTTCAGTTTTTGAACCATACATAAAAATAATCAAACGCACACAGAATTGAGTATATTTTAAGATATTGCTCTGGTCTTAGATAGTTTTTAATCAAATATTCAAATTTTATAATCAAATATACCATAATTAGCATTGCCTCTGTTATAGTTTTATTCAATAAAATGCAGCACCTTTGTGAAATTTTCAAACTATTTCTAGCCAGTTATCAGATATTTTCTCTGCATCTACTGGTTTATATTTTTAATTATGGTTATCTTAAGTTTTATCTAAGCTATTACTCCAAATAATTTCACTTCTTTAATGTATCAAGGTTCTTTTTCTATTGCCCCTAATTATGGAAGTAGATTTTTTACAAAAGAATATTATTCTGGATACTTTTTTATCGAATTAGATTTTTGTGAAGGTAATGAAATAACAATATCCGAGAAAGGTTCTTCTTTGACATTGCATAATTGAGTATATTCACTAATAGAATGCTGCTTTGTATTTTTTCCAAGTAATAGTTTTGTTCATGAAGAAAAAATATATTCTTTTATCCATACAATATTCACTATTACAGCTTGTTTTTGGAAGATGAATGTGTGTGTCAGTCAATTGATTTAATAATTTTGAAATGCAAAATTTTTCGCAGAGATACTACAATATTTCAAATTTTATTAACATAAAGAAATGCATAATACTTAAAACAAAGTAGAAATATGTAAAAGTATATGTAAAAATAATAAACAGATATAATTTTGTATTTAATTGTCAAAAGTTTAATATTGCAATTTATTACTTTCGATAAATTTATTGAAATAAAAAAACAATATTTTATATTCAAACAGTCAGAAAATTAAGAATTTAACAATTTTGGTATATTCAATATTTTTCTAAACTTTAATTAATAACAGTAAAATATATGCTTGTGTTTTATTGATAGGCCAATACTATGCCATGTAATTGTATAGCAGAGTTTGAGCACATATATATTTTCACTATTACTAATTAAATATTTTATTAAAATGAATTACTTACAGATAATTCCATTAGATTGATATTACAGATTGACGATGTGTACGTTGATGGAAAATAAAATATAATCAAGATAATAATTAATTTTTATCTACTTTTATTTCATTTTACCATTTATATGGGAAAGTATCACATTGATCACATTGCAATTAAGTACAATTTATGGTAGTATACATATATATATAATTTTATATATATAATTTACATAATTTGAGCACATTCATTTTCATTAAGTATATTTATTTTCATAAGTGCAACTAGATTTCAATTGAGACACATAAAATTTTCTAGAATTTCTTAAGCTGCATTTTTAAATTTGAGAATTATTAAACTGTAAAATAATTAGAGTCATTAATTACTATTTACAAATAAAAGTCTTTTCTTTTCTGTAATATTCCCTTTTTAGCTGCCAACATTTGACAACGTACTTTTAAAATACTTATAATTCTTAATGACTACTTGGAAATTTTACAATTTTGCTTTTTAAAGTGAAAATTGTAAGGAAATGGGAATATAAAATGCCTATATGTTTATTGCCTTCTACTTGTATATTACATTTTTCCTCGGAGTTGAGAATCAATTTAAGGTAGTACTCTTATATCTAAAAGATATTTATTTCATATGGAATGTCTCTATAATAATCTGATTTAAATTTATTTCTTTTAAAGTATAAGTTATAATGAACTACGAAATATTATAAATCTTATAATGTAACTGTCATTTTTATGAAAAAATTAGTTTCATGTAATTTTTACTTTTTTATGAAAAAAAGTCTAACGTATAAGATGAATTTTTCCTTAGATTGTAAAAATGAAACAATAGAAAAATGTTACATAGTTTTGCAATTTTTCACATTTCCAAAATGTAATGAAAATTTTATTTGTTAATATATATATATATATAATAGCAAGTTTTTTGTAGAAAAATTTTTCATTAAAATGAAGTAATATCATCATAGAATTTGATTATATCATTATTAAATTATAAATTAGATTAAACATAGCTTATAGTAATTCTTATATATATAGATACTTAACACTATTTTGATACAAACCAGGTAATGAATTGGCAGCTTATTAAATTCAGAAATTTTTGATAAAATATCTACAAACATAACAAATTGAAGGTTATTCAAAATAAATTAAATTTCTGGAATTTGGGAAAAAGTTTCATTTTTGATTTAAATATAAAATTCAGTTTAGAAATACTTTTAAAATGCTGTTATTAAACTCTGTTGATATTTACAAGTTTAAACATAATATAAACATTTCACACATACTTTAGAAATTCAAGTAAAATGAGTTACTCTAATATTGTACCCATTATTCATTTTTAAGAAATTATAAGCTGTATTAATCAATACATTTTACTCTTATAAAATAAAAACTGTTATAACATTTGAGTGGTTAATTGTAAATAATTCGCAGGGTTGCTATATTTAAATAATTCAATAAGATGAAATAATGCATTTGATTCCTTATTAAAAATATTCCGCAGTTGCTTACCTCGTATGTGAATATTTCTTAAGCAGTTCCACGTACAGCAAAGTTAATCAGTTCTTTTTAAAAACGTTATTCGCAGAAATTCAAACTATTGAAAATATTAATCTTTTTCACAGTGTATTTTACTAATACTGTCTCAAAAACCATTTTAACTGTCAGAAATTAAAAAAAAATAAATCAAATAGACTGACTGAATAGGGCATTTTAAAAGCATATTGTTAAAAATTTGCTTAATTTAATTCAACTTAACAAATTCTTCTTTATTAACGTGAGTGAAAAGAATGAATACGTTTAAAATTTTGAGATTATATTAATCGTATTATATAATTCCTATAAAATGGATTAAGTAGAAATTCTATTGAATTATACAATATTAAACGATTATTAACTATTTTCTCAGTTTTAAAATGAAAAAAGTTACTGTTACAAATACTTTAAATTCAAAAGTTTTTTCATAAACTGTTCTTAAAATGTTTATATTGATAAAATATCGAATTTGAATTAATAAATGAATGCCTAGGATGAGATACATAACAAATAAAATGTGTGTGGGATACCTTAAAAATATTAAATAAATAAGCAAGTGTTTCAATGGTTCAGATATTCAATAAAGGCCTAGTATATACTGTAGTTTAAAACTTCTTAAAATTCTAAGTTCCGAAATATACCAGTGTTGATCTGCATAATTCACGCAAAATATCCGATGTTTTTACAATATAAGATGGATGAAAACAAAAGATGTGGAATAAAACTTCGAAAAGAATTCCATCTGAAACAGTAAATTCGAAAGATCGCCTCACATATATAATGAGTTGAAGAAATAAAAACTGTTTTATTTCGTCTTGCATTCAACGTTGTTCCTCAATTTGCATCAAATTTCAGAGTCACAAAATGTATGCAGAATTCTAAATAGGACTCTTGGAAGTATTTTTTCTATTACTTTGCAAAAAATCTATTTTATGTATTGCTTGTAAATTTTATAAGTATTTATATCTAGATTAATAAATTATTTAATTAATCGAGTAACCAATTTTTTGTAATTTGTTTTTAAGCCAATTAATAATTTAAATAATTCATTACTCTGATACAAAAGTTTAATTTCTAGTTATAACTTTCAATTTATATTAATATATCATGATATAGTTTTAGATTTTCATAGATTTAATTCCTTCTCTGTACATTTCATAAAACAATAAAAATTATTTGAAATTAGTTTTAGAAATAATTGAATGATTAAAACTACTTTTATCTAATTGTTGTTGTAAGAAATACAATTTTTCTCTATTTTGTCTTACTGAAAAATAAAATAATAGAATCTGACATGATAAAGTATTTTTAAATTATGCATATAAAACAAAAAAGATAGAAAACAGCAAACAGAAGGAAAAAAATAATTACAACTTATTTTACAAACAGATTAGAAACAAAACTAATTTCAATATTTTATTTAGCAAAAATTTATAAAGGTTTCATATAGATAAATATTGTTTCGATAAGTATATAGAGGCTCTTAAAATTATACATAATTTTACTTTGAAAATTTATAAAACTCCCATGGAAGCTTATAGAGGATTATGATAGTAAATCTAATAATTTCCATACTATGTTCCCGTGTTTTTGAGTAAAGCAGATTTCAAAAGTGTTGTTGAATTTAAGACAAGGAAAATGTAAACTAGCAAAAGAAAAAAAATCCTACAAAACAAAAATCAATTGTGAAACAAAAGAATTTATATATATATATATATATATATATATATATATATATATATATATATATATATATATATATATATATATATATATATATATATATATATATCAGATAAAATGCAAATATTAAGAAAAATAAATGCATTCGGCACCTTCTTCAGCAGATTTTCGCAATGGATTCACTAAGTATGTTTTTTTTGCTGAGATAAATACAACTTTCAAACAATTTAAGCCAATGCCTTGAAACGTAAAATATCAGAAAATCTAATTTTAATGTAGCAAGCAAATATTTTTTCGTATCTTTTGAATTATTTGTTTTACGTTTCTGACGGATCTGAAAACTACAGCACTATCCTTATTTTAATTATAACGATTTGAATTATTTTTCTAAAATTTGTATGCTTGAATTAAAATCATAATTGTAGGCAGCAAATATTGGAAAAATAAATACATAAAATGTTTTATTTTGAAAAGGGAATCAGATAAAACATAATTGTTGGTACATAACGCATGTAAAACCTAAAATTAAATTTATCAACATGTGAAGCAATTTAACTGACAAAAAATGATAAATGAATGCAATAATTTAAATTGAGTATTACAAAAGATATTAACTACAATGGAGATTAACTTCAGGTATCTTAATATGACATTTAAAGTTTTCCATTAATTGTACTTTTTCAAATTTTCTTTAAATCTAAGAATTGAGTTTGTTTTGCCATTATTTAATAACCACTCATCACTCTTATAATCATTCTATTTGATAAATTATATACAAAATATGCTCCGAAATATTATTACGTTTAGAGTGTGACATAGAAAAGTTGTTTTATTCATCATTGAAATATATACCATTATTAAATATAATAGGCAGCAGACATAAGAAGTCATAGAATGTTGCATATTTAATTCTCATTTCTTTCAGTAGATGTGAATTTTTGATTTTATGATGTTTTCAAACATAGTATTATCACATTAAAACTGCAACATGTTACCAACAAAAAATATGTACATTGTCCATGAGACATATATTCATTATACCAAATATTTTAACGGCATATATAAATTTCGGTGATCGGATGAGAATCGGTATTTTCATCATGGTATGGCCGTTGGCTTTTAACACCATGTAGTGGACCGCCTATTAACCAAATGCTGATGTAAGCCACATGATTGCATATACCTGGGTAATATGCAATCATGTGGCTGGATGTATTGCATATACCTGGGTAATATGCAGTCATGTGGCTGGATCTATTGCATATACCTGGGTAATATGCAGTCATGTGGCTGGATCTATTGCATATACCTGGGTGACTTTAACAATAGAACTTATACAAAAGACAAAGCCATACTCACTGCTAAATACCTAATCAGAAAAGTTGTATATGGAAAGAAAAAATCTAATAATTATCTTCTATTATACAGAATAATTCTAAGGATATATGTATAGAACGAAATATAAAATATTAATATAGAATATTTCAAGGTATTAGTAGTTATGTATAACTTGATGCAGATGAAATTTTAAAGAATAAATTTGATTAAGAACTTATTTTTCGTTATTGCTTGAGAACGTCCTATCATTTTATTTAAGTTTAAAATTTTAAGGAAGAATATGCTCCATTTTATATTTAAATATATACTAACTATTCAGACTTTTAAAATATTTAAAACTTACACTGCATATATGTTTCGTTTAACTTATGTATTTATAAAAATTGATGTAGAAAAATATATGTTTATTCTCAAAAAAATACATCTTGAAAAGTTTCAAGAATTTAAACAGGGTCCTTTCTACATTACTTCTATATTAGTTTGCAAATTTTAATAACGACTTTTAAATATGACACATACATCACTCTGATTTTTAGGATTTAGAGTTAGTAAATCTCATTGCTATATTAGTATTTTGCATTTTTTAATATAACACTAAATAATATTACACATAAAATGTCATTTACATTTCCTATAGAAAGTAATATATAAGTTAAAAAGTAATTTAATTTTATCCATTTAGATATGCAGGGTGATCTTTTTTAAAATGAGACAATGTCTTTTAGCGCTCTGTAGCGTCATCTAATAGCCAAAATGGCACCAAACTTGGTATTTAGACTAATCAAGAGATGGAAAGAAAAAGATTCCGTGAAAACATTTCAGTTCTAAAATTCACTGCAAGAAAATTTTGTGGCGTCTTACACTGTATAAAATTTGAGAAAAGGAAAATACTAACACATACAATCTTACAGCTAAATTACACTGGTCAACAGTGGTTTTGGTGCCAAAGATTTTGGATGTGATTTTATATGAATTCGATGCGCTGAATCCAAATATGCCATTAATTTTTGCCTATCAGCATGAATTTTTAAGATATCAACATTTTAATGAATCATGCATTACACTATTTTAAAAGAAAAACCATGGTTTAAACAAACAAATTGAACAGGGAATTTTTATTATATTACATAGATATTGCTTATTAAATACAAAAGAAAATAGAAAAAGTCATGATTTAAACAAATTACTCACTGAACATTTCGGAAACTTCTTTTGTGTGACATACTTGAATGTATTTTGGAACAATTCCTCTTTAAAGTCCAGCAGTAATCTGCCATCATGTGAGTATACCATCTTCCTTGATAGCGATCCTCCATACATTTTATATCTTGGTGAAATCTTTCACCTTGCTCCTTACTAATGTCTCCTAAATTATCAGGAAAACGGTCTAAATGGATTTGTAAATAGTGTACCTTAATGCTCATGTTACACCCAAGGGATCTGAAATTATTCAGCATTTCATTGACTAATTCAACATAGTTTTCAGCTTTGTGTTTACCCAGAAAATTTTGGACAACTGAAACAAATGAATTCCAGGCTTTTTGTTCAACCTCATTCATTGAATTTATGAAGTCAGGGTCTTTAATCAGCTGTCTTATTTGTGGGCCATCAAATATTCCTGCTTTAATTTTTTCCATACTCAGCTGAGGCATTTTTTCCCTATATATGCAAAGCATGATCCATTCTTATCAAGAGCCTTTACAAACTGCTTCATTAGACCCAGCTTGATATGCAGTGGTGGAAAGATGATTTTCTCTCGTGGAACTAAAGGATCGTTCATGATATTATTTTCCTCAACATCCATGTTTTCTCTCCTAGGCCACTCTTTTCTATCCCAGTGTTGCGTTTTGTCTCTGCTATCCCAGAGGCACAAGAAACAAGGATATTTTGTGTGGCCACTTTGCTGTCCAAGGAGAAAGTTTACCATTTTTAAGTCTACACAAATCACCCATTGGTGTTCACGATACTTTATTTTTTCCAAGACCAAAGCTATGGTGTTATATTGCTCTTTCATTTTCGTTGAGTGAGCAATTGGTATTGAGCCATATTTGTTCCCATTATGTAGAAGAACACATTTCAAACTTCGCTTTGAGCTGTCAATAAATAGGCGCCAATCATCTGGAAAATATTCAGGAAGACCCATTTTTACCAGGAGTTCTCTAACAGCATGACAAAATACAAGATTTTGTTCTTCAGAGAAAAAAGGTAGCAGATCTTTCTCCCTTGTGCGATAGAATGTAATTTTCGTTCCTGGTTCAAGTAAATTTTTTCCTTCAACCTGGAAGCCAGTAATTCAGAAGCTTCTTTCGACAGATTGAGATCTCTAGTGAGGTCATTTAACTCATCTTGGTTGAAACATTGAGGAATTGATGATATCGTTTCAAAATCACTTTCACCTTCAGTAGTATCAGAATTCTGATCAGAGAGACAATAAGCGTCCTCACAGAGTTCTGGTAGCTGGTGAAAAGTTGGAATTGGCACTTCTTCTGAGTGAGGGATAGGGCGTCTTGCAGAGACTAAATCTGGATAAGTCCACTTATTACGGTACTCTCGATTAATTCCAGTAATATTTACTAGGCAGAAATAACAGTCATCAAAGTGATTTTTTGGTTCTCTCCAAACCATTGGTACACCGAATTTCAGGCTTTTCCTTTTCCCGGTAGTCCACTGTCGTAAATGCTCTGTACAAGTTTTACAGACAATATGTGGTGCCCAGGTTTTATCCTGATCACCAAGTTTAACACCAAAATATCCAAGATAAGCCCTCTTTACAAAGTCACTAATAGAATTTCTGTTTTCCAGTAGCGTGTATTCTCTGCATATGTAGCAAAAAATATCAGGATGATGTACACAGCTTCTTCTACTTGAACTCATTTTATTTCTATTCAACAACACAAATACTTAGATTTACTTTTTAACAACTCGTTACTAAAGAGAAATTTCACATGACGCTAACCTCTATCTATCTGCACCGACGGAATTCGCGAACTATTCTCAACTCTCAACTGTGGTTGAAGCTTTGAAGGTCACTTCAGATAGTGGACAGACATCTCCATCTATCGGATTTCTATGGAACTAACTGGATAGCACTAATAAGTAGGATTCAATCCCATTTATTAAGAAATTGTCAACTAATCAGTTATATATCTCATATTGTTTGTCTTGTTTTATAATAAATGAATTAAAATAATAATTTTTAAAAATAATAATTAGTTATTTCCTAAATATTATTATTTTAAATTCAATTGGTTACAAAAGAAGACTGACAATAGGGCAAATATACAAGAATCTTTCCCTGTATAAATTTTACAACACTTGTACTTGAAAGTACTAAATAGAAAAAAAGCATTGATATGTAAGTGAATTTATCTAAAAATCTAGAGCTGATACAGAAAAACTGCTTTCATATTTAGATTCAGCAATAAAAATATAGTTAAAATCTGCTCTAAAATCCTAAGCACCAAAAAAATTTGTTTTTGTAGGCCTGTTTTATTAATGTTTAATTTACTACATTAACTTCCCAGGAGAGAAATCAGACCACACTGTTCTCAGAAATAACATCGAACATCAATGTTCATCTGAGCACAACGTTTTTCAAGTAGATAACACATCACGAGGAATATTTCGAACTGTCTTTGTAATGTTGTCCTTTAGAAATGACAAATTTAGTACTCTACCAACATAAACTTAAGATTTCAAATAACGCCAGAGACAAAAATCGCTTGGCGTGAGGTCGAAGGAGCGAGGTGGCCATGCACCCGGAAAACTGCGACTTATGATTCTATCATCAGTGAATCTTTGGCGCAAAAGATGTTTTACCATATTACTAATATGGGGCGGAGCACCATCCTGCTTAAAGATTGTCTGCTGGAGACGGTTTTTTTTTTTTTGCTGAAGTTGTGGAATAACAAACGTTTGCAACATTGCGTGGTACCATTCTGCAATCGCAAAACATTTGCATTTTTTATACCCGTGTTTTATTCGAATTTTCATTATTGTAAGCTACAAAAATGCTGCAAAATACCCTAGCGGTGATTTTTGGAACTAATTTTTATTCTCGAAATCCTTTTTCCCATGTCTTGATTAATCTAAGTACCAAGTTTGGTGTCCTTTCGGCTAATGGATCGGGCTACAGGCTGCTTCAAACACTGTCACTTTAAAAAAGATCCCCCTGCATATTTAATATAAACATCTGTGTAATTAAACATTTATGTTTACAAATTAGCATGAAATGAATTTAGGTATACTTTTGATCATGTAGTAAAATAACTATGTAATTAAGTAGTAGTAACTAATACTACTTTGATCATGTAGTAATTTTTAATGTATAGCAATGTTTAAAATTAATTGCAAGATGAAAATATTTATCTGGTATCATGTTAGGCAATTTTAAATGTGGTGAATATTTTTGATAGGCCTTTAAAAAAAACTCGTATTTTAAATGTGCTTTGCATTTTTTGTTCACTTGTTACCGTGCTAATTTTTTAAGAGCATGTTTTTTCAAGTAATCTCCCTTTCAAAATTATTTGAATAAAATATAGAGACCTGTCTATCTACCAAAAGTTCTTGTCAGGAGCTGTCAGGAGTTTCCCCTGAAGATTCACAAAACTTTCCCTTGTCCTACATTTCCTTTCCTTTTCCTTAATATTGATTTTGTTCCATGTCGAAAAAAAATATGATGAAATATTTTCGTCCAAAAAGTCTGGACATTATATGGATTATTTATGTCTAGCGGTTTAGATAGTTCTCATAGATAACTACGGGTGTTGGGTTATACATTGTGATGTACACTTTTTCATGTTTATGTATAAGTGCACTTTGTAAAACAAGTTATTATTTGAGCATCGCTTTAGAGAAAATAAAAGTGCCTTATAGGATAGAATAAAATAAAAACTTTAAGTCAAAGTTTATTTCATGAGTGATTTACAAATATATTTCAAATAGAGTTATAGGTTTTAGGGAAAAATTCATTAAATTATTATATCAAAAAGTAAATTAATTTACGAATGCATTTTATTGTAGTTGAAACGGTTAACCTAGTTTGTATACTGTTTATATATAAACATAACTAAGCTTGAGAAAGCTTATTTAAAGTTCATTTTTTTCTAAAGTTTAGGATATTTTGCATTCAATATTAATTGTGACTTAAAAGTAATCACTTACGTATATTTTTATCAATTTATAAGGTAAATTTTAATGAATAAAAACATAACTGTCCTTTCTCTTAAATATCATGATTAAAATATATATCAGTGTCAATTTAAAAACAAACTTATTTAATTATTTTAATAAGTTTTAATTATGTTTAACACAATGAACTTTCTTAATATTATATACAAATTTATATTCAGTTACAAGCTAATTTAATTAAAATATCACATAATTTAATTATGTGTGGAAAAGTAATAAAAAATATAGTAAATTTAACAAAAATATACTATTGCAGAGCAAACTTTAGTTATTTAACAATTCTCCATAGGCTAAAAACTTAATTGTATTACATTGCATATATCTTAAAGATAACTTATATCAAATCTAATATATATTAATATTTGTGCATATGTAATAAACACTCAAGCAACTTTTTATATTGTGAAATTATTTCAACATAATACAATATTGAATTAATTTTTTTACATTATTAAATAGTAGTAATTAATTATAATATTTTATTATTTGCATATGTTATTATTTTTTATAAAATTTTATATGCTAGCAATTTTGCAATCCATTTATTAAAAATAATATTATTATAATTATATATTTGAAATAAATTATTACTTATTACTTATTAATATTATTATTCAACTCTATATGTA
This sequence comes from Latrodectus elegans, assembly GCA_030067965.1. Classification (NCBI taxonomy): domain Eukaryota; kingdom Metazoa; phylum Arthropoda; class Arachnida; order Araneae; family Theridiidae; genus Latrodectus; species Latrodectus elegans. The sequence continues at coordinate 98,448,664 of CM057810.1, read as the reverse complement.
TATGGAAACACAAAGATATGTTCCCCATTATATATATATATATATATATATATATATATATATATATATATATATATATATATATATATATATATATATATATATATATATATATATATATATATATATATATATATATATATATATATATATATATATATATATATTAAACTATTTATAAAATTTTACAAAAGTATATAGAATTTAAATAAAAATCCATATATATAAAGCATGATCACTATAGTTGTAAATATTCAACTTTATTTACTCACGTCAAACATGATTTCAAAGAGCTTACCATTTCTCATTTATTTGTTTTCCTGTTCTTTTGTTCATTTAACATCCAGGGCTTCTGACAGCTGTCTTATGGGATATCGGAAATGTCATGTTCAGGCCTTATCAAGCAAATAAGTATCTGAACTTGACATTCTACTCACAGTATTTTATTTCTCCTGACGTAAATCTTGGGGCAAATACTTTGCGCAAGCTATCCCCCAAATTAAGACTTGTTGTTCTTTATATGATTCTATTCTCATTTCTGTAGCAGGGCTAAAAGGTATTGATTCAATTAATGCGAGAACTGATCAAAGACTCATGATAGTGTATATATTTGTCACGTTTTCATTTCAGATTAAATCCTCAGAGGAAAATAATTCGGAATAAGTTTATTTGTATCTGTTATATGGCAATGTAGATGAAACTAATTTATTCGAATGAGATATATAGGGATAAACTTAATATACTTTAACAGATTTTGATGTTGATAGAAAATAATAACTGAATTCTTATATCCAAAAAAAAATGAGCTGTGTGAGATTCTCAGTTTTTAACTCGTTAGTGATAACGTGGGCCACTGAGATCCCCCAAACTCAGAAAATTAACAGGCATGAGAAAACTATTAATTCATAATCATCGGTGTTTTCAATATCATAAAAACTTACTCTCATTTTAGAATTAGAATTAGTATTTTTAATTGTTATTTCTTTCTTTGAAATAATCATTTGTTGGAATTTACGATTTTGGGGTGACTTTTTTTTGTGCGACCAGTATTTTATCAAATAAAACAAATATTTTATCATTTGTCTAGTTAGAATTTAAAATATAATAGAAGCCTAAAATAAATTATTCATTTTTTTTCAAAAGGCTGAATTTTCAAACATGCATATGAAATATGTATAAAAAGAATTAAAACTTAATATTTTTATATACTCTCTACAAATATATATCATGTGCCCCTTTGGTTACATGACACACCTTCAAACGATTATGGAATTCCTTCATGAATTTCGTAATAAACAGGAAGAGTCCTTGAATTGTCAACACCGCCAAACATTATTTCTGTACATGGCAATTATTTTTAATACTCTTTTCAAAAAATACATTCAAAGCTAAAATCTAAGAATAATTCGAATATTCAAAGACACATTTTTTTCTTGCTTTCTTCATATTTTTGTTCGGTTGTTTGTTAAAAGGTAATGGGGTCATTCTGTCTCCAGTAATGCACATAATCAAACTAATTGTTTTGGGATACCTTTTACTGATCTCTCATATATCTATGAGTAATAATTTTGAAAATTTATTCTGTTATAAAACAAGTGAATAATTTATGCAGACCCTGCATTTCTGGATATATATATATTATGCAAGTTTAAATATCCACCATATTTTTTTGTAAATTTTAAAAAAAATAATTGAGCAGCTTCAAAATAGAAATTGTCGTATTCAGGTCACCAATCACGAATTAAAAATGGTGTATACATTCATTTTGTCTATTGAAATTAATACTGTTACACGCTTATTTTTTCATTTCGCGTGTAAGAACAGAACAAGTTACTTTATTTGAAAATACTCAAATATTTATTAATAGTCACATTCACAGTAATTTTTAACAGTCATAGCTTCATCAACAATTGCCAGAATAATCCCAAGGTCACTATTACAATGAAAGTTACCGTTACTTCCAGCTAAGTTATTAGACAGATTTTTGGATTGCTGTAATACAAAGGAAGAGGAGACATATCTAGAAAACTTTAATTAGAAGATAACATGATATATAAAGTTTGAATGATTAAAACTTTATTATAAAACTGTAGTTTCAAAACTTTTGATGTATGGGTGGAGACAAAATCCCTAGCGAGTTAGGGTAGCTGCCTTTGTTAGCTATAATTAATGTCACGCCCGTTAGCATAGATTCAAAGAGGTTTTGGCTGTATCCTTTTAGTAAGCCAGATCTTGAAGTTTTTATATATAGCCAAAGCTGATCTGGTAACAAAATGTGGTAATACTCCATCGTGCCTTCCACAATCATTGAGTATATAGAATGCCAGGACATCCTCATCCCGACCATAATGCCCCTGCCTTCGATGTGACAAATCAATGGTAATGGTTACAGGGTGTTTGCTTTCTTTTCGTAAACGGCAATCTCCATATACCCGATAGAGCATAAAATGTGATTCATTGGAAAGCTCTACTAGACTCCAATCAGTTGACATCCATTTTCAGAACTCCCTTGCAAATTCCTGCTTTTGTTAGCAATGATCAGCAGTCATCATAGGTGCATGAATGCTTTGGAGGTCTAGACACAGTGAACTTTGCTATGTCTGGACCTCCAAAGCATTCATCATTCGCTGAACAGTAGGTTAAGAAAAAATGTTGGCAGCCCCTTTGTTAATCTGGGCGGTCAGTTGCTTAACACGTCAATTCCCCTGAATTCTTCTGAACAGCCATCGTTCACTTCTGTCATCTACGGTCTGTGGTTCACCATATTTGCCACATAGTTGATTTTGGACATTCCCATTTTGTTATGCACTGTACACTTTTATCACTATGGCTCTCAAATAGTTCACAAATTTAGCCGATTCGAATATGCTTCCACTTTCGGTCCAAGAGCCAATAATGACGCCAATGACCATAGTTAGCCAATTTATGTAGGATAAACAAATTTCGGATATCAGAAGCTTTATTTCTTAATTACGCTAAAGATTGCAATGTTTTCTGAAGCTCTGACACACTCTTTATATATGCTGAACTGCACTGTGCTGCCACCTGCCTTCTTTTATTTATTCTTTAAAGCAGATGTTGAAAGTACATGTTCACATTAGTGTGACTGGACTGTGTAGTTTAGCAGTATCACAGCATAGTGTCTCCTGTCTAGGACTGAACCTCCTGTCATGGGAGATAGAAGTAGATTTTATCAGTAAAAATGAGGCCTGATTTTGTTGACAAAATTCATTCCATTCTATTAAACATCGCATCATAAAATATACTTTCCATAGTTTTGGATCATGTTTAACAGAAACAATTGATGAAATGAAGGCATGCCATTCAGCTAAAAATGATGATAAGGGAAAACAGAAAGATGCAAAACAAGGTAAATATATTCTACTGTTGTTCATGAACTACTATCCCATAATATGCTAATAATAACGACGATTGGTGAAACAATAAGAATTGGATTGGTCTCATCATTCCGCTGCTTTCCCCTGCATCCTCCGATTATAGATTCGAATCGAAATTGTTTTGTTTCGTTTAATAAGGTCCTTGATTTCTCATCAAGATAATAAACAACTGATAAAGACTTTCGTTCTTCCAATTTGTAACTTAGAATTTTCTTCATGAGGCTTTCTGTGGCTTCTTCGAGGCATAACTAAACGGTTCAAGCCTAAAAAGAATCTCTGTTTCTTAAAATAATTGTCTTTTACTCATTTATATTGCATTTGGAGATAATATTACATTTGTCTGTGATGTACGTATTTGTCACATTGCTAATTATTTTCATATCTGATGATTATAAGCTCAAGGTGTAAATTTCACATAATTTTCATACTTTGTGAAAGAACTGTGTAAATATATGTGGTTTAAAAAATTTATTAGGGCTTTTAAAATATTTCCTTTCCACTTTTTAAAATTTGAAATATATTCTATATTTTAAATAATGAAATTTTGTTATATAAATATATAAAAAAGGAAAAATATATATGAAGTGGGAGATTCAAAACACGTTTTAATGGATGAAATATTACATTTGATACCTACCTTTCGATGTATTTTCCTCACGCTTCCTTATCGTGACTAGCAACTGACTAGCAACAAGGATAACTTCAAATATTTTGTATCAACAGAAAACTTTAAAAGATTTCAGTCTATTCTTCTTTCACAAATATGTAATTTTCTTCAAATACTATTATTTAAAATAAAACTGGCATTGAAAAATATTTCCTAATATTTTTTTAAAAAAATAAAACATGCAAAATATATTGATTTTTTCCTATGATGAAAATACAGACTTAAATATATCTGTATTTTCAATGCTGAAATAATTTTTGTTATTCGTAATTTTCAAATGTTAAAACAAAACAGTGAGTAATATTGATGTTAATAATATAATCACTCATGTAATTTATTTTCATAATTGTTATGTTAATGTTCCACAACAATTTTTAGCATGCTGTTATTTCATTTTTATATTTATATATATATATTTGATTATTTATAAGAATAATTTAATTCTTTGTAACTTCATTACGTATAAAATTAAACACCGTTATACATACTTGCATATATATATATATATATACATATGTATATATATATATATATATATATATATATATATATATATATATATATATATATATATATATATATATATATATATATATATATATATATATTACAATTGACTAATAATTTGTATAAACGTTAATATTAAAAATATTACTAATAACTCATAAAATTGTCATGCAAAATTTGAAAGGTGAACATGTAAATTGTTTCTAAACTGACAAATTATCATATGTTATTAATTTTGAAAGAATTGAAGAGAAAATAAATAAAATAAGATTTTTATTAAATATCTTTATATTTGCAATGATGAAACATTAAACTACGAAATTTAATTAATAAAAACATATATATTTAATTTATATCGCTTATTTTAAATCTGTGTAATATACTATATCTATATTAAATCTATGCAAAAAGTGCATGATATCTAAATATTTCAAAAGTGTTTTTCGGATAGTACATAGCTTACAATATTACATCCTACAGTTTTTTGAAATATCTTTTAAATAAAGTTTTTCCATGTATGAAATTACGGAAATGTAAAGAACCGATAAGAGAATAATAAACTTATTATTGCCTCATTTTATTTTTACACTGTAAAACACACAAAGATTGCATCTTTCTTACATTTAAGCAAAACTGAAAAACTTCTGATTTTGATCATTAAACTTAAGTCATATTAATTTAGTATAGTTGCTGAATTGGATATTTTAATATATGTCATTTGTGATTCTAAATCTCAATATGACAGTTTAAAAAGAATGATGCGTCTTATTTCGAAAAACGTATGAAGTAATTAATATGTAAATAACATTTTAAATGACACTCCTATTCATATTCATATATAAATATGAATGTCATGTATAATGATGCACAGATTTCATTTCAATAAATATAACCTGCAATCTTAGGGCAATATAAATATCTTGAAGAAAAGAATATTATTTTCTTTGACATTTATGCACAAACCCCATTTCTTATTTTCTACATTTCTTTCACTATTTGAAATCACTTTTTTCATACAATTTCAAAGTTCTCCATAAAATTTTACGGCTAAGAATTGAAAAGTACCGCGGATAGTTTGAAAGTCTACAATTTTACTACTGAAAGAATTTCTTGCATGTGTCAAATTTATGTTTTTCTTTCAGTTTTACAGGAAGAATGATCTAAAACATGCATACTGTCAAAGCTGTTTCTGAAACAACGGGCATACGGGAAATATAAACTTGGAAATAAATCATACTGAAATTGAGATTTCTAACTTTATGGTGAAATATACAATAATGCATTTTATTTAATAAATTTATCTATTTACTGAATGATTGAAAAAGAAATGGAAAATATTTGTATCTTTAAAAATATTTTTATCACTAAATTTCCTATCATTACTTCTATATACACAAAGAAATAATCAAGCATATAAAGGCATAATATACGGTAACTAAAAAAATTAATTTGGAAATGGATATAAAATTTCAGAAAAGAAAATGTCGTAATTATTTTTTAATATTTTTTTAATTTCCTTATTTATTTTTAAAAGATATTAAAATGTGCATTAAAATGAGATAAAATGTTATTGTTGTTTTCCAAAATCAATTATTTAGAGGAGAAATGTAAATAAAGGCAAACGAAATGATAAGCAATAAATTAAAATGAATTAATAAAAATATGTATAAATAAAAATGTGTATTAATGCATATATTCTTTATATGATAATGTTTCTTTCAATTACTTTGCTAAATTGTACATTAAATATTTACATGAAGTGAAGTAATACAATATATTAATGTGAAGAAATTGTAAAATATACACAATTATGTATAACAGTCGGAAAGTATATTAATTCTGGTTATTGGTTATTAGTTAAGAATTTATCTTTCAACAAAAAATTAAACTTACACAAAAATATAAAAATATCTTTAAATTTTTAAATCTAATTTATAATATATATATATATATATATATATATATATATATATATATATATATATATATATATATATATATATATATATATATATATATATATATATATATATATATATATATATATATATATATATATATATATATATATATATATATATATATATATATATATATATATATATATATATATATATATATATATATATATATATATATATATATATATATATATATATATATATATATATATATATATATATATATATATATATATATATATATATATATATATATATATATACAAAGTAATATATCAGAGATTTATCTTAAACTCTGTGAGGTAAATCTTCACTTCCTGTATGAATCTATATTTAATGTCTAAAAAATAGTATAAAGGATAACGAAAAAGGATTCCTTATTTATATTGCAAAATAAATGAAATGTATAGGAATGAGGATCTATTGATGATATTAAATATGAATAAACAATAAAATGTGAGTACAAATTATTCAGCAAACATTCAGTGATAAAGTGAGTTTTTTTTTTTTATAAATTTAGATTTAATTCAGAATAAACATAAATGAGCAGAGTTAATTATTAAATTAGTATTTTTATGTTCACCAATATTATTTGTTAAACCTCAACAAATATACGTCCAGTAAATTATATTAACACAAGTTCCAGCAATTTTATGTGTAAAATGACTTATATCACAGTTTCATACTTCTTAAGAACTTCGCATTAATTTTATAAAATTAAAATAAATAAATACATAAAGGGTTTTGTTGAGGTAAATTTAATGTTGTGGAACACATAAAAATGATTCTATTAATAGGCGCTAAATTAAAAACTAATCTAATCTATTTTATACTGGAATTAATGAAGAATTAAATAATACAAACCTTATGAATTTCGCTTATTTCATGAAATATAGAATACAAGAAGGGCAATACGAGGCAATAAGGGCAATCAGAGTTATAGTTTCATTTTCACTCCACGTAAACTCATGAAATCCTTTTTAGTGTTCCGCTTCGATTTTAAACATTCTTGATTCCTTTAAAGTGTGCATAAAGCGTAAGAAAAGCAGTTTAGATTTTTCTAAGGGAAGGACTTTTAAGAAGTGAATAATATCAAAAGTGACAAATAATCTCTCATTCGATTTTTGTAAAATTAGAGTAATTATTCATTTACGTTTTTGAAAGTAGGTTGAATAATTAGTGTATATGCAATGTAAAGAAAAATGTTAATCATAATATAAAAACGAGATTTAACAGTATCTATTTTTTCTTTAAAAATTAAGCTGCATATTTTTATTAATATTTTTAATAGTTTCAAACGTTAAATAACTATAAAATTACTTAACTACACAGAAAATATTATCACACTTTTATAATGAAGTTTTATATATATATATATATATATATATATATATATATTTTATTTTAAGATACTTCAAATGAGAAATTACAAAATGAAACCACTATAATTTCAGTGAAAAATATTTAAATGAAATACGATGAACAAATTTTAAAGTAAAAAAAAATATATAGGAGAATAATTATAACTGAAAACATGCATAGAATTACCGATATTTTGAAAGCATTAATATCAGAGTATATTTTACATTGATGCAATGATTACTTTTTAGGTTAAAAATTTCCTATTCATCAATAATAAACGTTGCTAAATTAAGCAACAAGTAATCTAAGATAGCTATGAAGCTAGTGAATATTCCTATGTAATAAGCATAGAAAAATCAAAATAACATAAAATATTGGTTATTTAAATAGTAAAAAGGTCCGAAAAATATATTAAAAGTTGTATTTTTGATCAAAAATGAATTCTCATTTTTTTAAATATAGTCTCTGAGATTTATTTTGTATTTCTACATCAACTATATGAAAACATGTATGTCTACTTCAACTCAGTGGTCAAAAACAAATGCAAAAAAAATTATTTTACAAAACAAAATTTTTAAAAAGAATAGTTATGTTATTGAAATAAATGGCAAGTTCATTTTATCGATGTTATAAATTGACGAAAACATATAATTATTAGAGACAAATATTTTTTAACTGCAACTACATTTATGTAAATAATTAATCAAAAGCCATATTTTCCATAAAAAGATATTTTTTTCAAGATAGAGAAGCTAAATAATATTTGAAAACATTTGTAAGGTACTTGTCTGCAGACACGCTTTCTGCATATTGAGAAGGTTGGTAAATGAATGATACATAAGCTTGTGTAAATGTTTTTTCTAAAACAAGTAATACTAAAAAATCATAAAAAAATTTCAGATGAAAAATTTAATGCATATTAAAATTGATTAATGTGTATGATATGAGAAAAAAATTAATAAGTGTTCTGTTATAAAAAAAAAAAAAAAAAAAAAAAAAAACAGATTGCTGTTAGATAAAAATAGAGTTTAAAACTACTCTCAGTTTCATGTTTAGTTCTATATATCAAAAAATATCATGTGTATTATTATTATATTTAAATTACCTACTTCGGATAATGAAAGCTATTGGCTATGCAAATATTGAAATGCATTTTATAATTAATGTTGTAAGGACGATCTTATAATAATATCAGCTAATGTTAATTAATAAAGTACGAAAGTATAAATGCTTGTAAAATTGCTTTGGTTACACCTTTATTCTGGGCTTTGTGTGGAACCACCTTTTGGCGTGAATACATAAGGGACACAACTAGAAATCGGTTAATATAAATACCGAATACTGCTTAGAGAAATATTATACCATTTATCATAAATATGTATTTTTCAATTTACTTTCTTCCCTTCAGCATTCGACCATGTTTTGTAAATGTCACATAAATGTAGATGGCGTTTGGCAATAACATCTGCGAAAAGTAGCTTGGGAATTGCTACTCAGCTAAAAATAATTTTCGAACTTTAATCATTGACACTAGAGAAACAAGGAACCAATTAAATATTGCGGTTACCATTGCGGAAGTGGTTTGTTTGTTTTTTAAACATTACAATTGGCTTCAATAACCATCGTCTTTCAGTGAAATTCTCTTTTGGACTATTTTTTAGCTTTGTTGAGCTGTGTGTAAGATACAGTGAAACACCTAAACATGGTGAATGTTAACATTCACATACTTCTTAATGAATGTAGAACATGTAGGAGATCTATATTCCCAAAGTATTTCTGTCGCTATAAAGTATTAAAACTGTGACGTAATTTTCTTATCTTTTTTCTGAAAGGATTAACCAAGGACTTAAAACAAACAATACATTCTAAATGTCAAAATAAAAGCATACATTCTATAGAAACAATATATTCTAAGTGTAAAAATTTTTTAGTAGGTTTCAAAAGTACAAGCAACTGTTTCAAGATGTTCTTCGATTACAATATTTGGGATTTATTCTCCGATACAACTTCCTTCTTTACTGACAAACAGGAGTTGATAAAGACTTCGGCGTATTCCTTCATATTATGCAGTGTTATTGGAAAATTGAACAAAGGGTAAACCATCTGAATCTGTATTTATATCGTTTGTATCGTTATCGTTCATTTATGCAGCTAGCATATTCTGTATATCTTGACTTATATTTTTGAATGAAATTAGTGTTTCACTGTGACAAAGCTATTCATGAATTATCTTAATGTATTTCCATATATCGTATGTTTGGATATAACTTGATTATTAGATTCTAAATCCTTATCATATTGTTTGTGTATTAATTGCTTAAAATACAATAAGAACGTGATACACTATATCTTCAGCACGCTTAGTGTTCAAAATCGTAGCTTGAGGAACATAGTTAAATTAATGAGCCATTATTAACTTATATTCGCCACTTCCTTTGGAATGCAGATCTATCAAATCAACTTAATATCTTGAGTTCAACTAAGAACTGATCATTAGTTTCATAACAGTAACTTTCTTGTATGCATTGTGATTTATTAGACATTGTTTTCATACATTTAAATACAACATTGCAACTCTATTTATAATGTTTTTCTATTTAATTTGCAACTCTATAAGCTTTCGTGTTCTTTTTCCGAAGCTTTTTCTGGTGAATGTTTGATATAATATTTTGAATAATTCCTCATTGGGAATGTAATACCGTATATCCGTATCTACTGCTTTTAGAATCACAATTAGCTTTTTTTAATCATTAAACTTCTACGCGTCGAAACGATTTAATTGTCTGTTATTGGTTGGTGCGTAGAATTTAGTTTTAGCTGAAACCACTTCAAAAAGCATTTTTGAGTACAGTAGAACTCAAATCATCCGAATCAATTAGGAGCAGATCCATTCGGGTAATCAGAAATTAATTTTGTTTCTTTTTTTTTTTTTCGAAAAAAGGGTCTGGGTTAGTAAATTATTATATGTTGAAAAGGGGAGAAAATTTACATGTATTTGAAAAAAAAAAACTTTTCCTCAATTAAATAAAACTCCAACACTCTTACATGTTAAGATACTTACAAACAAGTACTGTATAATAATATAAGTAAGTGTAATGATCTAAATAAAAGTCATTGCTTGCTGAACATCTCGATCAGACGTTCCAGGGCAGCTAAGTCTTATGTCCGCTCGACAGTGAAAGTTGAATGTGGTGACAGACGGGTTGATGCTCGATACACTTTAAGGCCAGTAAATGATTTACTACAAGATATACTTATTCCCGGTTCAATTTAAATATTAAGATCACAATCTTCCTCGACACTCTCAATCAGTTAACCCTCTTTTTCAATTTGAAATCTAGGGTTTGGCATGCAATCCATTTATTATATGTTCCGCATTAAGGTTTGAACATCCAGGAATCTACAAAATTATGATTTTGATTTCTCAAGTGTTACGTTTCTCCATGTCTCTATCTCATTCTCATCTTCTCGCTTCTCTTATTTTCACTTTTCATGATATTTTCCCTTTTCTTATTATTTTCTCTTCTTCATTCTTGAAATTCTAAAAGTGATTTTGATAATCATCGATTCGAATAGTCAAAGTACAAATATTTAACATTCGGATAATTAAAATCCTCTGCAATTTTCTTGAGAAGAATAAAAGCAATCGTCTTATTAATTACCCCCAAATAATGCATTAAATTTTTCAAGAAAAAAATCATGAGTCATTGCAGTATCCATTTCATATAAATTTAAATATCCGAAAAAAATAAGAAGAGGTTGTACACTGCCAAACCTTTCATAAGAAAGACAAAGCTGATTGTCTCCTATCAGGAATAAAGTTGTGTGTGTGCGCGCGTGCTTTCTTTTGTGTGCGCGCGCGTGATTTCTTTTGTGTGTGCGTGCGTGTGTGTGAGAGTGTACATATATATTATATAGTGGTAAAGATATATATATGTATATATATATATATATGTACAGGTAAATATATTTATCTTGGAATACGAAATTCCTCTTTCTATTTACTATACTTTATCATAAATTTCTACACAAAAAAGAGCCTTAAATTATAATACATTAGTTTTATCTTCCTTTGTAGAACTTACAAAACTTAAAAAAATGCTTTTCTGAAAATTTAATTACAACATTTTGAAGTAAAAAGTTTAAAATGAATCACGCTAATGCCTAGTTAAAATATCAAACTTCATTGCCAAGATAAAATTTTGTAATTAATTAAGTAGATTTATATGATATTTCATGAAAAAGATAAAAAAATATTATAGATATATCATTTAATCTTACTCTTTTATGTAACTTGGAAACGTTTAAAACCTATACTGAAACATCGTCCTTTGTTCAAACACAAAATAATGTTATGTACTAAATGTAAACACGAAATGATTTTATTCCCATTTAAAATGAATTAAAAAATGTATTTTAGATTCCTTATTATATTTGCTTGACATTTTTAAAACTTAGTTTCCATTCTTTTACTTTTATTTATTTTTTTTATTTTATTTATTTATTTATTTATTATTTTTTTTTTTGTATATCAAGTAAAATAGTATATTTTAAAGTTATAAAAAAGTGATTTTAAAACAGCGTTGCAAATGTATACATTAACTAATTATATAAAAAATATGCACCATAAATTTCCTCCACAACTTTTTTTATTATTAATAAATACATTTCTAACTGATGGGAATAAACATTTCTACATCTACAATAGTAAATATCTCCTTACAACAGAAATTACCGCATACGTGTAATAGTGATTTTGCTATTCAAAGAGAAAGTACGATTTTACTAATTGTATTTTATATGAGCATTAATATACTAAAATACTAGAATATATCACGCACAATTAAAATTTTTCAATCATTTAAAACTAAATAAAAACTTCTACCTAATTTTCCTTTTAAAATACCTGCAAAGGTAACGAAAAATATATCAAATTATTCATTTTAATAATAATTTAAGTTTAATTTTTTATAATATTGATTTCTTTCTTTTTTCAGTTACGGTTTTTCCAGTCACTTAAAATAATTCATTTTATTTGACTGTATTTATTTCTGTATCACTAACATTACAGCGTGAATGTTTAAATGAGAAAAATGTAAAAAAAGAAATTAAAGTAAAAATCTCAACAAATTCTAGGTATCAAATATCTGAGTAAATTAATGTTAAATAAAATCCTGCTATTTCTTTCTGTTCACTCGTAATACACCATTAATATCCCACAGTGTATTTGTACATATCACCTCAAGCAATTTCACTATGTTATAAAAGTAAAAAAAAGATAGCACATAGTAAATGACTTATCTTGTAACATAATCTTGTTGGTGACTTCGGAACAATAAATCAGTTTTGCACACAAGTCTGTAAACATTACTCTTCTAATCTATTTTTTTCCTAATTTCACAATGCTTCCTTCCGAGCAGTATTTGCTACATATATTGCAAGTACTTTGACGCAAAATATAATCACTGTAATTGAAAAAAAAGATTATTTATATTATGTATGTATAAATGAACTTATTCTTATGTTTTTCATTTGACATTCTATTATAGTAAGCACATTAATGGATGAATTTATAAAATTTATTTCTATATTTAAGTGGCGATTAACAATATTTTGGCAACTGATATTTTTACATACACTTCAGAATATTAATATGAAATTTTGAGATATTAATATTCTTAAAATAAATGCTAATAATACTAAAATAGTAACTTACTTGTTTTTAAAATAAATAATGCGGAGAAAAATAAATTCTCCTTTATGTAATAAATTTTATTAAATGTTTATATCTTAAAACAGAATATTTAAATTAATCTTACAATATATTTTAACCTATTTTTTTTAAATAACTAAGAAAAAGACGCCCTTAGAATATTTATCTCTTTTATCACAAGAGAAAACTAATTACAATTTGAGAGTTTCATACCTTTATTTAATATTTAAGAATGGTTTATATTCAAAGTGTAATTTAATTTAATGAGTGTTTGTTACAAATTAATTTATAAGTTAAAAAGAGAAGAAAGTTTTTAATTACATCCTTGTTGCTAAAACTCATTAATTCACAGTATAATTATAATTTAAAAGTAAAGAAACTCAACTGAAATATTTATTTCAAGTGAAATCTTATAGATTTTCTTTCATATATAATAACATTTTAAACAATGTTGCATTTAATTTTAAACATATATGTTTTCCATATTAATCAATTAATTTGCAAATTAAGAGCTTTGCCAAGTTAATTTGTGGAATTAAGTATTTTCATCATTTTATATAAGTGACGTGCGCATTAGTGGTTTCAGTTTCATTACAATCAAAATGATGGCTGTTGAAAAATTGATAAAAGCTATTAATTTGCAATTATTTAAATGAATGAAGTATATTCTGAGATATACTGAAAAATAAAATAATATTTATTTCCACAATTGTAATAATATGTTATACTATTTTATTCTCTGCATTTTACTCCTTTGATTAACTTACAATTGATTCCATCACTTAACCTGTTATTTTTTAATTGAAATAAATTTATATTCAACACTTTAAAATATATAAAATACACTATGTTAATTTAAGCTTGCAAATCTTTTTTTTCTAATTTTATAAAAAGGCAAATAATAAATAATATAGATATCACTATAATAATTTGCAGTTTACTGTGATAATTTGGGAAATGAACGGAGTTTCGAAACTTTAACTAATTTCTGTCATTAATTTGCATATTACCCAAAAATTCTACGTATTGGCTGAGAATTACTCATAACGATGCAAGAAGACATTTATGAAATCAGACAATCAATTAATTTGTGGATTCGAAGGATTTGAAGATTACATAGTTTGAGTTATTTTCTATAATTCTTCTAACAAAAGAAATTAGAGGATGATGGACAAACGACATCCAATTAAGTTTTAAGCTTGTTTTTTTTTTTTTTTTTTTTTGACAAAACATTTGAAAACCTGTGCAGCGTTATTCACAATTGAATATGCTGAAAGTTTTGTCTTGTTAAGTGTGAATGTGTGCACTACCTCGTTGTCTTGCTGAAAAAGGCCACTCGTAATTACTGAAAGGGATATAACAAATTTTTGAAGTACCTCTTCAACGTATTAGAGTAGCTATTTGCACAGAGTGTTTCTACAATAATGAGCAGAGTAGCTTTCAACAACAATGGCTAGATTGATTTCTGATTTTCCAGATATATGTCTATAATTATTAAAGATAATTGTGATTTATTACTAAATTTAACATTTTGCTATTCTACTACCAATTCTCACTCTCAAAACAGCATTGAAATCTTTAACTCAAACGATTTGGTATTAAATACAGTTTTCGGGAATAGCCATGCATCACCCACCACTTTTAAACAATATTTGTGATAATATTTTCAGACATAATGGGAAAATAAGAGCTCTATGCAAATTCTGTAGAATGTTAATGAAAAGTGTCTCTATTTTGAATGCAATGATCAGTGAGGGTTGTTGTCCTGTTGAAAAGAAATAGTTCTTTAATATATATTCGCGCATTCCGTTTATTCCAAACTCTGGTTCGCATAATTTGTACAGTGAATTTTAACTACGGCGCAGTTGTCGTATAATCCAGCAAATTTAGAATTTGCTGATTGTTTTGGCAGATTTCCCTGTTTATATGTCAATCTGGTTTTGCAACTTATATTTACGTCACAAAGACGGATATATAAACATAAGGAATTGGGTAGACAATTGTATTTTGGCTATCCTGGTATTTATATTATCGCGAGATTACACAGTACGTCATCTGGGCAACATTTCTTCTTCACCAAGAAAATTCATAATTTGTCAGACTGGATTGTATGATAACTGTGCAGATGTCACATAAGTTCCGCAGTATTTTGTTTATAAAATAAACCTTCCTTATGTAAAATTTCTCATAAAACGGTTATGCCATACTTCTCATAAAAAGTTCATTTCTTGAAACTGTTATCGATGTAGTTGGGTATATATACACATCTCATTCATACACATATTTGTGGATTCGAAATTTCTGAAATACTAGATTTCCACAGTTGAAAAAAAAACTGGATTTTCATAATAAATATGAAATCATCAGTAATAATTCAATAAAAAAATATTGTCGGTTATTTTTATAAAAGCTAAACCAAAGTTGTTAAAACTGGCAAATAATTTAAAAACTTTTTTTTATACTCAATTGTGTATATAATTTTTTTATTAATATGTCTCTTATATTGGGGAATTACTTCTTGTTATGTGCGTTGGCGCAATAAAGAGTATATGTAGGAGAAAATTAATGTTTTGTATATAATATTAAAATTAAGAGAATGCCATAACGACAGAAGCTAAATCTAAATAGTAATTGATAGAATGAATATGATTATTTGTCAACAAATTGAAATATAAATTGTTAAAACTTAAGTATGTAATTTACTTATTAAAATAATAATGTGTTATAAATATATGATTAAAGCTATATATATATATATATATATATATATATATATATATACACATCATACATATGTATATATACATCATACATACATACATATATATATATATATGTATGTATGTATCGAATTTTAATTTTTATCGTCTCTGAAAACAAATAAATATATATAAGCATTTATAAAACTTTTCATCGCAAAATGTTAATTTTACTGACGTACTTTCTTCTGCTAATTAATTGTTCAAATTATTAGGTGATAAATTGTATTGAAAAATACATAGAAATGAATAATGCTATTTTCCCTCATGTATTGAAAATTCAACATAATTGGTTTCTTGCAAAAATATTATAAGTAATTTTGTATATATAAATTGTTTTCTAAAATAATTTTCTATTGATCACTCTATATTTTGAATATGAATAAAACTATGCTTTTATAATAAAGTACAACTCTAACTAATCAAAAATGTGAAGAAATAATATCTAAAAGTATATAGGAAAGCTTATCTGAAGGATTTAAAGAGGGATGAGGTATACTTTTATGATTCAGAATCAAATAGGGATTCTAAGTTAGAAATACTTTCTAGATGTGATATAGAATGCGGCTACTTTAACAGATGATACAATCGCACGCAACTTACAGCTTTCAGGATTATCCAAGACAAATCAGTGAAGTTTGAGGGTGACTTAACTTTCATTCAGTGTTTGAAATTTCTGTTTTAATATTAGGAGTTTTTGATTCAAATGTCACCATTGATATTAGTTATAATTTACTTGAGTTTCTTCTGTTAAATAACAGTGACTATAAAGCACATGCATTCTCTTATTTTGTATCATTTTCTTTATTGTATTTAAACATAGAGTTAGCAATACATTTCTGAGAGATTTATATTTGCAATCCTAAAACATCTCTTGCCATTTGTAAAATAAAATTTCTAAACAAGAATATTTAAGAGCATTAGGACATTGTTAGAATTCTTAAATATGGTAGAAGGAAATTTCCAGTTTAATATATGTGACTTCCAGGCATACGTGCCGTATAATCCATTATTCCAAATTTTGAATTTTTTTGGCGATGAAGAAATGTTTCCAAGATGACGTATCGTGATATGCGCGATGATGGAAACACTAGGGTTACCAAAATTGATTTTTCTGCATAATTCTTATAGGTCTTCATATTTATGATCTAATATAAACGAGATTTCCAGATACATAAGTAAATCCGCCAAAAAATCGCTAATCTCAGAATTTGGAATCATGGATTATACTTAACCTGGGCAGATTTCTATTCCAATCCATTATTTTGGACTGTATATATATGAGATTTCGAAAGTCTAAATATGCCGTCTTTAACTGATGTAATTAAAAACTTTTATTTATGACACGCAGAAATAAACTGAAGTTCTTAATATTGTCTTTTAAAATATATTTATGGAATTTTATCAGTACTCCGTTAAATTTAACATCCAAATTTATAACTGAAACTGTTGTTCAGTTTTACTAAACTTTATCAGAATACTACGAAGTTCATTTATTAAGTAAATGAAAACAGGACATTTCTCTTTTGGTGGATTACTTTATCGGGCATATGTTTCACACCCCAGGGTCCTTGGACTTGAAAATTGATATGAGTATTGTAGGCCCTGACCTCATATGACTGGCACGCCCCTGAGTTTAGCTTATTTTGGTTTAATGTGGTTTTCCAAAGTATTTAATTTTTACTTTAGTTATTAAACTAAAATCTGTATCCTGAATTGCATATTTGATACTAGAAATTAGAAGTATGCTAAATATATAAAAACCGGAACTAAACGTAAAAAAAGTAGGATATTATTTGTTTACAGCATAACCAGGTTATTTTAATACATTATTTCTTTTATATTCAATAAATATCTTATCAAAGTTATTTTGTTATTTAGTTAAAAAAAACCCCATAGGTTACATGATTTCATACATTATAATTTATGAAATCATGCAGTTCAGGTATAAAACCATAACCATAAATTACAACTAATCACATATTGAGTTATTGTCATAATATTCGTTTAGTGACATTTATATCTTCAACTTTCATTTATTTTATCAAATTTAAAATTGATAGAAAATCAGAATAAAAAATAATTTTATATGAGAAAAAATAAACTTTTAGTTTTCTTAATAAATGAAAGTTAGCACATTTATTTCATTTATATAAACGATCACAGTACAAAATGGTTAGATATTTTAATTATATTACCTCTATTAGAGATACAATTTGTAAAACTCTATTTTATTTTTCAGAATACATTTAATTGCTATAAATATTTCATTAAAAACTCTAGAAGCTGTTTGTTGAATTAGAAAAGAAAGGTATAATGAAAATTTTATTCAGAAGTCTGACGAAGGTTTTAAATTACTTCCTTTCTTTTCTAAAATGCATTTAAGCGATTTGGCGTATTTTATCCGTTCATTCAATTTGCAGTTTTCAATTTTCCCCAACAGGTCAACAATACCTGACGTCGAACTTTCCATTCATGAATAATGGACTTCAACTTGGGTTTCAGACATGTTCAGAAGTACGTCATTTCACTTTTCCACATATGGTGCTGACGTGGCAAAAATCAATCCTGGAGTTTTATTAAGAAATAAATAGGACTATATAAATGAAATATTTATTTTTTCGTTAAATACAAAATAAGTGAACCTTTGCTTTCATATATATTTTAATATAATTAGCTGATCTTATTTTTTATCAGGTTATATACATATGATAATTATATTTGCTGATCCAACATATATTTGATATCACTTCCAAAATTCTAATATTAAAAATAAAGTTACACATATTTTACTCACTGTTTAAAAATTAATTTGAAATTGATTGTCTGAGGGTATAAAATATTTTCTGGATAAAATTATATCTGAATTTTCGAGCAGGTAAATAAGTTAATTTACATCATGTGTATTAAAAATTTATAATGTTTAAAGAACACACTATGCGCAATAGTTATTAATTTATAATAATTAAAAAATGAAAATTTAAATAAACAAGATTTTACTGTAAATGAATTACATGAATTTTTTTATTATTTATTTATTTTATTTATTTTTTTATTTTTGCGTTCGCTTAACATTTTATGAAGAAACTAATTTTATACAAATAAAATATCTAGTTTATATTTGAAAGCTATTTGTTTTAAAAAAATACTATTTTAAAACAAAAAATAAAATTTTATTTTATAGTTCTAAAATTATTATACTTATTTAAACCAATAATACTTAAATCATATTAATATGGAAAGAATGAAAACAATTATAAATATTTTTTTTTTACATTTTTCCATCCACAGAATTAGTTTTATTTACATGACTAAAAATTATACTCTGAGTAATCAAAATATCACAGAAATAATTTGCTCAAAATTTCACAAAGAATAATATGATCATGAATATAGCCAAGTGTTCATTAACAACTATAATTGCAAGTTGTGTGGAAAAAAATCTAAACTTATTTTTAAAAACGGTCTTCTATAAATTATTTTATTAAAACTGTAACACTTATAAACTTTCAATTTTGTTTATCTGTTGCAGTAATAGTTGATAGCACAATTTAAAAAATGCAATTTAGCTGAATTCTTCATAATCTTTGCATAAGTTGCTAGTTTTAAATTAAAAAAAAAAATCTTTTATATATTTACTTGCATCAAAATGTCAAGGATACAATATATTTTCATTAATAACCTTATTAATATTTTCTTAATTAATATTTTTAATAAAATTGTTTGATTAATATTTTTAATGAGATCATAAAAAATTGCTGATTGAAAACCATTTTTTATTCTTATTGACTGATATTACATTTATTTATATGTAAAATAAATAATTATTACTATTTTTCATTTTCAATTCATTTAAGAATTAATATTTTATATTACACTAATATTTGCCAACTTATCTAGAGGTCAGCGTGCTTGACAACGGATAGGAAAGACCTGGGTTCGAAACCCGCTTCAGGCATGGATGTACTTTCTCTCGCTATCTATCCTGTCTTTGTCCTTTCCTTGTGTGAATGGTTGCCTATCCCATAAACGGGTCCTTATGGCACGTGTGTGTACTGAAGAAGTCTGACTCCACATCAAGTACGGTTCAGTTGGAAAAGTGGAGCACCGCACACCAATTTGCCAGCCTAGCTGGCACACGAGAACAACAACATTACACTAATAATGCTTATGTTAGATAAATTGAATGCATCAAGAATTTAAATGGGATTACTTGAAAGCTATTCAAAATGTTTGATGAATGCTTTTTAGCAAAGAAATTAAACTGGTAAAAATTTAAAACCATGAATGTAACAAAAATAAAATAAAATGGAGACTGTTTTTAAGAACTTTAATTAAAGTAAGTATGCTTATTTAATTAATAAAAGCAATTAATTAAACACATAACAGCACAAAAATTAAATATAAAATTGTAAATGCATTTTAATTACTTTTGAAAAACACACATTATTTATTGAAATTATTCGAATTATTGTTTTTTCCATCAAGCTATCAATAAAGTTTAGTTTTTATGCAAAGTGTTTTACACTCTAACAAACTTTTATTATTTTCTTTTTCCAGAATGTATGTATTTGTTGTTAAAACTCTGGTGAAAATTTCTCTTATATACTATTTAAATTACCTATAGCTTTAAAAATTGCTATTGTAGAGGAAATTCATTCTCATTTCTATTTTAGTTGAATTTTAACTTTTTAAATTTATGTAATTTCATTGTTATAAATTAAGATATATCAAGTTAAGAATGAACTTTCCTCTTCAATTCTACACCTAATTTTTAATAATCATTTAAAATATATTATCAATCTTCTTAAGTAATGTGAAGCTGTAAATATATTCTCCTTATGTCTAAGCACCATAAAAGGAATTAATCTTTTAAATCATATTAAAAATTTTATTAAAAGTATTAGTACTAGTTTTATTATTTTATAGTTAATATAAGCTAAATGATTCATTTACAAAATCATCTAGTTCTATTTTTTTTTAATTTTATAAAATTTTGATATCAAAACTGTATATAAAAATTACTGTATATATTAAAGAAAGTCTCATTTGATAAGTATAAACACTAACAAAATAACACATAAATAATATTGATAATGTTAATTTCGAAAAACAATTCAGTCAATATGTTGCAACTTCTTTAACTTACATTATGGAATTAATCAATTTGGCAAATGGAACATTCAGTTTTGTTCAAGCAACAAAGCCTAAGAAAATATTGGTCTTTTACAAAACAAAATTATCAGCATTAATTTACTAAAAATATTTTGATGCCTTTTATTAACTAACTATAAATATACGTATTTTTAAATTAATCATACGTTATTTGTGCCTAATTAATAAAAGTTGAAAATGGAATTTTATAATTTTTATTTCAATGAATGATTATTAACCATATATTTTTTAGGTATATGATTAATATTCATTCAAGCAAATAAAAATTAGAAATTTTCATTTTATTTAATCATATTTTTGATAATTTATGCAGTTATGTAAGCACGATGCAAAAATGTTATTATTTTAACTTATTATGTTACAGTTTACAATTGGATTATGTAGCTACTATTCAGAGTCAAAGATACATTGTAATAAATAGTATCATGCAGAGCAATTTAAAATAACAAAACAGATTACCGTTTATAAAAAAAATTCTTGCATATAATCTATATAAATTATTTACTTGCAAAATCTAATTTAGTGCTAAAATTAAATACAGATTCACAATCGCGCTAAGCACATTGTCTTCAATTAAAGTGATTAAGTAAAAAATACCACTTAAGAGGCTCACTAAATATATAGCGCCGTATTTATTTTAAGAATAATTGGGTGTGTGTGTATGTGAATTAGGAAAGAATATTATTTTAATACTGAATGGAAAAGGAATAGAACTGTTTGCTCAAAATATTATAAATAATTAAATTAACCACTTAAGTTCTTATAAAATAAATAAATTGCTTTGTAAATTTAAAAAAATCGTATTTTTGTGTCTTATATATAATTCACTTAAGTAAACATTTATAATTTATTGTAAATACTTAAATATGAAAAAATAGACTTATTCTATGATAGGTAAAATTAGTTTTATGTAAGATTTAATTAATTGAATTTTTAATATCATAACACTACTTAAATTAGATAAACTTATTCTACTATCTATTTTTTGTGAACTTTGTAAAACAAATATTAATATCATACGTTCAATATGACGGGAAAGTATACATGTGTATTATAAAGAATATACATTTTTTCGAATAAGAAGACTGCTTAAATCAAATTTCTTTAAGACTTTTTCTATACATCTGTAAATATCCTAAAAATAAAAAAAAATATTCCACTTCCTTCCTATATATATATATATATATATATATATATATATATATATATATATATATATATATATATATATATATATATATATATATATATATATATATATATATATACTAGATTAGGCAACATCCTTGACATAATATTTTATGAAAATGTATTTTTTAAAATTCATTTTACTTGGCTCTTAAACTGAAGTAACAATGACCCATTTATTTGTCAAAAATAAAATATTGGTAAGCTTTGCTAATATAGACTGTAAATGGAACTCCAAAGTTTATGAAATAAATTGTTTCTGCTTATCATTGTTCATTCCTCATACGAGAATAATTCATTTATGTAATAAGCAATTGTATAAATTCATAAATTTTAATGATTCTGCTGCCTAATATTATACATTACTACTGTTCACATCTATGAAATGCATGAGATTCAATTCAATACGCTTATTTCAGCTATCTTAATTTATATTTACTTTATGCATTGTGTTAAAGTAGTCTTACTCGAGCGTATAGTCTTCCTATAAATAATTTCCTAAAATAATTGGTATTTTCCAGTGGTGTAAAAAATTGTAAAATAATGTGTCAAAATCCAGGTATATATATATATATATATATATATATATATATATATATATATATATATATATATATATATATATATATATATATATATATATATATAAGCAACGATTTAAAAATAAATGGAACGATATGTTCGATTCAAAATATCGGCCCTTGCTTTCTACATATTTTTGCTATTTAGAAGGTAAATTATTGATGCCATTGCAAAAGATATTTTCCAAGTACTGCCAAAATGTACTTGACCAGTGTTGCAGTGTGACAGGTGCTTTGTCATGCAGCAAAATCACTTTGCCATGCCTTCGATCCCGTTATGGACTTTTTTCGATCAACGCATAATTGAATTAATTATTTGTTGTCGGTAGCGGTCCGTATTAACTGTTTCGCCAGGTTTCAGGGGCTCGAAGCTTGAGGTTTTCTATTTGACAGTCATTTAGCTCACGTGGCACCCATTTTCCAAACTTCTGGATCTTTTACATGACTTTCAAGCGTTTGGAAATGATTACACGAGAAACATTTAATTGTTCTGTCAATATTTCTTGCGTTTGCTAGGCGTCCTATTCCAATAAGGCTTGCAGCGCGGTGTCTTCAAACTTTTTCGGTCAATTTTCCCGTTCTTTGTCCATGACATCGAAATCACCACTTCTGAATCGCTTAAATCATCTTTCGCAAGTGCCGGCAGATAGAATATGTGCACCGTATGTTTCCAGAAGAATTCTATGTGTCTTCTCTGCTTTTTTCTTATGAGCACTTACTGAATCTGAATAAGAAAATCAGCACATGCCGCAAATGCTCTTTGTTTGGCTCAAAATTCGTCATGTTTACCACCGAAAAAAGTATGCTACCAACTCTTAAGTGCTCAAACAAATATGGCGCTTTGAAGCTTGCTGTCACAGCTACAAAACGATATATTGGTTATGATATCAGCATCTATATGCTTAGTGCGCCACCTACTGGACAAAGGTCTGCATTTTAAAATTACAGACCTGTGTATGTATATATATATATAGATTAATATCATAATTATGGAAACAATTATAAATTAAAGTGACAATGTTAAGGAATGAGCTAGTTAAAATAGATAACCTAAGTTGCCAACCATCTTCTTTTTGATAAGAAAATGTATATGGAATTGTATAAAACCTTTATTGACATTTTAGCGTTTTTGTGAAAATTGGAGTTTAGTGAAAAGCGTAATATGAAAGCCGCATATGCTTCCAAAGAGATTATATTATAAAGAATGATAATCGATAGCAAAACATTGCAACACTTAGGTGCTTCTCAAAACACATTAACTAAAAACATCACAGCAATTATAAGCTTTACAAATCAGGTTCAAAAATAAAGTAGTAAATGGAAGGGGTAGCTGAAAGAAAGGAAAAATGGATATTGAAGGAAATAGTATTGTTAGAAAAGAAATAACAGCAACCACACACACCACACACATGTAAAGTCATTTTAGATTTAGCTCTTTTGTTTTATAATCATTCGGGATTATCCTGTGTTAATAAAAATTTATTTGTAAGTTACAAATGCATTATGCCCAAGAAACTCCTTTTAGATTTTAGAGCTAAACAGTGGCTACAGTGTTTCCATAACAATGAAATAAAGTCTTATTGTAAGTAGAAGACAATCATATGGTAGAGAGAAAAACATATTTCAAATTTTCTCTACAACCGCTCGGATTCATATATGAATATTTACATAAGCTAATGTTCGAATTATTTGTATTGTTTGATACGCGTGTGTGTGTGTGTGTTTGGGACGGGGAGTGGCCAAGGCGTAATTTAATTAATTAACAATTCTTATATAGAGACTAATATTTAATTAAAATATATTTACAAATATAAATATATATAAGTTTGGGATATTTGCAATTAATCGTCCTAATATAATTAAATTTAAAGTTATGGGGAGGAGCCGTCGTCTTGCTGCTATCAAACACAACTTCTTTTCGTGTTCGCGTCTTTCGGTTTTCTCCTCCGCTTACCCCTATAAGCGGAAATGTTGGGCCTCTCGAGCTCCTTCTGAAGTGGGCACTTGAAATAGTGACGTCGGCTATTAAGTGGTTCATCCACCACAGTTCGGCCGTCCTGAAATCGGCTGGCCCTCCAGACGACACTGCAAATATATAAAACAAAACAGGGAAAGAAACAAGCAGAACAGAATAATTCTGTGAAAAGAAATTTGATATTCAGCTACTTATCTTCTTAGATCTGAAATAAACAAATGAGTCAGTTTTTATTTTAACTTCATTTTATTCAGTCCGATGTTAGACTATCCTTCAGCAATTCAACTTTAACTTAATTCTAGCCTTGCATAACATCCTCGTCTTTTGGCATGCTATATCCGGGTTTTTGGAATTCAGCACAAGTTGTTGTACAGTTAGGTCCTTCGTAACTTCCCTCTTTGATTACATCATAGGTGTTACCTCCTTTAACTTTAGTAACTCTGTACGGTCCTAAATATTTTAGTTTTAGGTGGGGTCCAAACTGAGTTCTCTTAATAGCGACCAAATCGTTAACGCCATAGGATTGTGTTTCTTTTCATCTCAAATTATACGCTTTCCTGTTTTCTTCTTGGATTTTGAAAATTTGTTGCTTAGCATGTTTTCTGAGTTCATCTCTTTGAGCTTCAAATTACCTTGAAATTCCTTTTCAATATTTTTTGGAGCTTACTAATACCCCCAACGTTCAATTTATTACCAAAAAGCAACTCAAAAGGTGTGGTATCTATGCTTTGTTGATATGTTGAATTATTCGTCTGCTGCAATTCGCTCGTAAATTTACACCACTTAGATGGATTCTCCAAAGATAGTTTTGAAAGAACTGATATGATAGTTTGGTTGATCCTCTCAACTTGTCCGTTAGCTCTTGGCAAACCAGTGGTTATTAAATGGTGTTTAATATTCTCTTTAGAGCAATAATTTTCGAATTCACTTCAGATTCAATGCGCTTCTTTAAAAAATGGGATTTTCTAAAATTTATTTCTAATCCATATTCGCTCGCAAGATTTAAGACTTCTTCAAGTCGTTCGACTCCTTCTTCAGTTGAGGGAGACAAAATTATTATATCGTCCATATGAGGCAAAACAACACCATTATTAATCAATGGTCGGAAAATAGTATTAATAAATCTTTGAAACACGGCTGGAGAATGACACCGTCCAAAAAGAGCCTTAAGAATTTGGTACTGGCATTCATGAGTTACAAATGAAGTGTATTTTCTACTATCCTTCTTTACATCTACATGGAAAAATCCGTTCTTGATATCAAATGTACTAAGCACACACGATTTCTGTAATCTATCTAATATATCTTCAATCAATTGAAGAGGAAATCCATCTTTTACAATTACTTTATTTAATCTCTGATAATCTATGCACAAACGAGATCTTCCGACTTTTTTCTTTACGATTACTACTGGGCTACAATATTCTGAAGAACTGCGTTCTATTATACCTTGTTCTAACCATTCGTCTGTTTGGGTTTCAACTATCTTTTTCGCTTAAAATGGTAATCTAAGAGGTTGATGAGATATAGGCTCATTACCTTTTAACAAAATATTTAATTGAGCATTAGTTGATATTGTTTTATGCGGTACATAACTCGAAACTAATTGTTGCAACTTATAAAATTTTTTTTTGGAATATTAGGTTCAATGTTCAGTTAAACTTTATTAAAAGCTAAATCAACAGGTAGAATTGATAAAGTATTAATTTCTTTTACACATTGATATTTATTTTTAATCTTAATTCCGTTTTCACTAATTAAGATCCCTGCATTAGTACATTCATTCCTATGATGGTATCATATAACATAACATTATTTTCAACCACATAAATATCTCCTTCACACTTAAAATCATCTATTTTAATATCTCCCTTAAAATAGCCTAACGGTTTTACAACACATTTACTAAAAGCACTTAGAGAAGAATTTAACGGCAATAACTATAGAACATTTAATTTATCAAAAACATATTTACGAACCAAAGTTACTTGACTTCCAGTATCTATTAGTGCATTAACCTTTAAATTATTAATAATTGCATTATTTAGTATAGGCTTTACAATCACATTCATTGTGGCTACTTCAGGTTTAGAATCAATTTCTGGGCACAATGAAGCCATGTGTCCAAAATTATTGCATCGAAAACATTTAATACCTTTCTCTTTATGTTCACAAAATTTAGAAATATGATTTTTTCACCACAATTAAAAGAAATTTTATCTTTACGATCATCAAAATCACTGTATTTCATTTTCCCAAAAGCATCATAGTACCTTATTTTACTTACACTTTCATTCTTAGAATTAACTCTATTACTAGATTCATATTTTGATTTCGTTTTATCAAAATTTTTATCATGAGAATTATATTTTGTTTTCGTTTTATCAAAATGATCATATTCGTCATGAGAATTATATTTTGTTTTATCGAAAGCATTTTTAACAGAATCACTTTTTATTACTTCATAGACTTTGAGTTTTCCTTTAAATTCACTTAACATCCATACAAAATAATTTTATTTTCTTGTCTATCATTTATTCCATTAATAACATAATGCATTAAGGCAGATTCTTCAATTTTACTGCAATTGCACAACTCCTTCATTTTTAAAAAATACTCCTGAACAGATTCATAATCACGCATTCTCCTTTCACGTAAAAGTTCGTGTAAGTTAGCTGAGTTTATTTCAAACCAAAATTCATCGATGAAGATTCGTCTCAATTTTTTCCAAGAATTTATTTGTGATTCTGTCCGAACAAATAACAGAGCATTTCCTCCTAAAGATTTTTTTATCCATAACAAATTTTTGTAAGTCTGTTAAATTAAATAATTTCGACATATCCTCAAAATGATAAATCCAATTAATTTTTTTTTCATGTGATTCTGCTATAAACTTAGTAATAGTGCTTTCGATATCTTCATAATTAATATTAACATTTGGAATAACAGTATGTGCATAAAAGTCATTTTCAAAAACAGCATCACTTTCTTTATAAAAATCAGCTACTCTTATTTTTACTTATATTGCATTGCATTGAAAAATCATTCCTACTCCTTTCGTTTTCCACTTTACTTTCTGAGTTAGCAGTCTCCGAATCCTCTTTAGTTTTGTGAACTAAGAGTTCAAAATCACATAACAGAGACAAAACTCTTTCTGCAACCTCTTCTTTAGATCCTTGAAAAGAAATATTTAAAATGTTCGATGCAGAAATAAGTTCGCCAAGAGAAAATGCTTTGTTTGTATTTTTTAATTTGTCTCGATATTCATTACGTTTCAATATCAAAATCAAAACCACCAAAATTTCTAATTCTTTTACGATTTAATCTATCTCCATCATGATCAGAAATCAATCTATGTGAAATTTTTATTTTATCTGCTTTAAATTTTTCAATGCAACGCTTATTTCTTTTTTATCGCTTAGCATCATTTTGTACCATGAAAAATGATCACGTACCTCACAAAGCTGTTCGATGAGGATCCACGTCTTTTTCAATGTCTGTGCGACAATCATTTCAAGCAATCTGAAATTTTTGTTATCCAGCTAATCATATCAATCAATTCCACATCTGAGTATTGTGTTACGGGGAGTGGCCAAGGCGTATAATTTAATTAATTAACAAACAATTCTTATATAGAGCCTAATATTTAATTAACATATATTTACAAATATAAATATATACAAGTTTGGAATATTTAAAATTAATCGTCTTAATATAATTAAAGTTATGGGGAAGAGCAGTCGTCTTGCTGCTATCAAACACAACGTCTTTTCGTGTTCGCGTCTTTCGGTTTTCTCCTCCGCTTACAGGGGAAGCTATTGCGCCTCTCGAGTTCCGTCTGAAGTGGGCACTTGAAATAGTGACGTCGGCTATTAAGTGGTTCATCCACCATATATATATATATTGCATCTTAGATTTCTTTATGCCGAATTTTAACCTTGGATGAAAGTGCGGTAAAGTGTTGTCATTCAGACTCAGCCTGTGATGAATTCAATATTTCTTAGAGAATAAAGAAATGTTAGGATAGAGAATAATGTAAAAATATAATTTTTCTGGTTAATAAGGTTTTTTGTATTCATATTCATACAGCATAGCTTTTCCAATCATGGTGTAAGAAATATGATGATGAAATAAAGCTTCTACGCTTGCATGCACTTTCCCTTAATCTTAATGAAATCATTATGGTCAACTTTAAAAGATTCAACCAGCAATCAGTCCTTCACAAATATCTCTTCTTAAACTTTCAGGTATAAGTGAGAACGATAGAATAATCTTCTCAACACTACTCAAGATTTGCATGTTTGGATTTACAGATACCCCTGAGCATTAATGCATGACAAAGGCATGTCTATGCCATATGAAAAAATTTTTTATTAAATCTCAGCTATTTTTTCATTTATTTAGTAACCGCTAGTTCACAAACATACACTCATTCATAACTCCGATTTTCCACTGATATTAGAAACAATTCTCTTATTTAGAGAGTGTTCTTGGTATAGTTAATAATCTGCTCTCGTTGCTTTCCAAAATACTTTATAAGAATTCAATTATATTGACATCATAGGACTGGAAGAGCAATATGAAGTGCTTTAACTCACCATCGTATTTTAAGAACTACTCCCCAGAAATTTCAAAGATATAAATGTTGTATTATTATCTTCTTTTATTAGGAAATACCCCCCATTCACACCATTGGGTGAGGCTTGACTGCCGAAATACTTATATTATAATCTCCTGTAACATGACCATTGAAAACAACCTATGGGATAAAACCACGGTGTGACGTAACACCAAAGATGACTGAGTCATCACTATGCTTAACAGTGAACCGAAGACGATCCATAAGCTTCTGGTGAAATTTTTAACAGGAATATGTTCAATTGTCATGAATAATTTGTGAAAAGATACGCCTGACCATATCGTATTCTTTCTATTTTTTTTCCAAATGATTTTATATTTATTGATTAAATGTTTTGTGTGATATAATCAATTCTTATGAAATAACCGTTATGTAGTAAACATTTGCCACATGCAGTTCACACCAGATAGTTTATGATACTCAGTCGTTATCTGCCTTGCTATTGTCATATTTTTTACCACTTCAAAATCCTTTTGTCTCTGTCGTTAAGCTTCGCAATTCAACCACTGTTATATATTTTATATGAAGTTTATCTGTGTTTTAAATATACTAATATTACAATCGATGCTGCATTACACTCCACATCTAGAAAAAGTGCCGTTATCGTTATAAATAAGCCAGCAAGTTGAGCCCATAACAATCTCGTCTCTTCGGAAATCAGAGATAATACATAATGAAATTAAAGCACAACACAGAAATATATTTCTTATTCCACATTTTTCATTACTAGAGCAAGACTGAGAAAAATAAAATGTTAGATAATAGAAAAAAAAGCTTTATAGTGAAATCATCCCATATAGTTAAATGTGTTAGAATATCTAAAACAAATTTTAGACAATAAATTAAGACATAAAAGCGCAATTTAATCAAATCATTAAATTTTTATGTAACGCATGTAGTTCTAGATAGAAAGCATGCATGAGAATAAGAACTAATATTTAATTTAAAGCTTTTTTGTGCACTGTTCTGTGTTGTGTCCTGCGATGAATTTGACTTGGCAAAACTGTGTGTGTACTGCCAAAATTCCTTCAAATTAAGTCCAAACTTTTAAAAATAAAATTCCTCGTATTATTTGAATCATCATGATAATACAGAAAGGAATCTAGCATGCGTAAACTGAGGTATCAGAAACATAGTAAAGATTGAATTTCCAAGGTCCTCCAGTAAATTATTTCGTAAAGTACTTAACAGAAATTGTGCAAATTTCATGGTTCATGAGAACATTCAAAAAAGAATCAGAGATAGAATAAGAAAATAACATAAACACATACACATACATACAAGCACACACACACACACGCAGGCACGCACGCACGCATACACACACGCACGCACGCATACACACACGCACGCACGCATACACACACGCACGCACGCATACACACACGCACGCACGCATACACACACGCACGCACGCATACACACACGCACGCACGCATACACACACGCACGCACGCATACACACACGCACGCATACACACACGCACGCATACACACACGCACGCATACACACACGCACGCACGTATACACACACGCACGCACGCATACACACACGCACGCACGCATGCACACACGCACGCATAAACACACACAGATTTATACCATATTTAAAATGTATTTACATTTATTCATTTCAATATTTTCTCAAAATTTGATTTTATTTTTCATTATATTTATAAAGTACATCTGAAATGGACTAATAAAATATATCATTGATTAAAAAACTCATAAAAATAATAACAATATTTTCTGGTTATTAAATAAAGTATTTTCTTTACACATAACATAAAAATAATTTATAATTAAAATCATCTCAAACAATATAAAAAATTTAATCTGCGAATTTTAAATATTTTCTGAAAAATATGAGATTATTTTAATGTCAATTTCATTACTTTTACTAAGTTATTAATTTCTTAATAATTTTATTACTTATTAATAATTTACTTCCTATAATTTTAATTCTTATTAATTTTTTTAATTACTAATTCTTCTTTATACCTGTTAAAGTTAATTTTTATTTAAATTCTTAAATGAAAAATGGTCTGTTAATATATAATAATGTTAGTGAATAATTCATTTACAGTTAAACTGAAATAAATATAAAAATATATCCAATGTCACAATGTCACCCTGATTCTCTCTCTTTCAAATTATTTGAAAAAAGAAGTTATTAATCATAAAGTCATAAAGTCACAAAATGATCTTTATATATATATATATATATATATATATATATATATATATATATATATATATATATATATATATATATATATATATATATATATATATATATATATATATATATATATGTATATATATATATTATATATATATGTATATATATATTACATATATTATATATATATATTATCAATAAAAGTTTTCGTCTCAGAAAATATATAAACTTAAATAATACGAATGAATTTAATGTTCCTCCTATCCAAACAGTAGTTTAACGCGAAATGACAAACCCGACAAGCGTGAGAAAATTTATGTGGTCACAAGTTCCCATAACATTCCGTTGATAAATACTTAGTTGAAGGACAGAGGCATTCTGTGATAATCAGTTCTGACTGACGAACAACATTCATAAGCACGAAACTATGTGTCGCAGTTATAGATTTTAGTAGCTGTAATTAGCCAGAGGAAATGTGCTTACTCTAACTTTAAGCATTTGCGCTTTAATCCATCTAAAGGAAAACTGAAGATACTTTGGAATGTAAATGTACATATTTCATATGTTTAATAACTGGGAAATAAATTCTGCGTACTCCTTGTCATCGCTTTCAAGTATCATAAAAACTATAAAAATTTGTGTTTTGTAAAATGGATAGATATTAAAATATAATTATAACGACACAATATACAGAAGAAACATCAAAATGCCGAAGTTAATTTTATTACACATATAAACTTATAAAATGTATATAATAAATAAATAGTTTTATATTAATGCTATACTTGAATTAAAAAAGAAAGTTATTTGATTTAGCAAACAAAGAATATTCTTTTCGGTTTAGTAATTTACTAGAAAATATATAAACTATTTCAAGTGCCTCAATCTTATTTAAACTAATTAAGATTTATATATATTATTATTATATTTTTTACTGATTTATTTTATAGTTATTTATTGATGTTACCTTAGATGGTATTGTACGGCAACATACTCCATCATATAATTTAAAAACTGTAGTTCATTGAATAAAATAACCATTGTTTATTGTAAAAAACAATTATTTTAAATTTATATTGTTTCCTTTCTTTCGCTTATTGATTTGTGCATTATTACTTACTGATATTTAAAGAAACCAAGAATGAACATTCCATAAACGTAATATATAGACTCAAAGAATCGAATGTATTAAAATTTATACTATCTAGTGTAAAAATGGTTCTCAATAAAAATAACTTAAGGAATCTAAAAATAAGTATAACAAAAGTAGATTAGTAGTTTAAAATTATTGAGTTATTGTCAGCTGAAACTAATGGGATATAATGATATTTCCTTTTGCTTGAAAAAATCAATATTAATCTGTGTCATAAGTCATTTTTCTCCTATACGTGTATGGGATAAATGTATGAAGAAGAAATCGTTCAAAACTAAAACAGTTGAATATAAAAACATATAAGGACAAAAATAACAGAAAAAAATTTCACATCATATATATATATATATATATATATATATATATATATATATATATATATATATAAAATGGTACCTCTCGATAGCATTATCTTTGGAACTTTTATTATCGCCTTACACTTTTGGGGGAGAAAAAAAATGGAATCTATAGTGTTTTTTCAATTGATTTTTATGGAAAAGCCTGACAAAGTATTTCATTCTGAAATATTACCTCTGTTTAAACAAATGATTTTGTCTTAAGAAAAGATCGAGGGCTACATCAAGTTTTATTGATATAGAACAATATTTTAACTTTATTTTTTATTAACCTGAAATATAAAAATTTAAAATAATATGGATCTGAAATTAATATTAATATATATATATATATATTAATTTCAGATCCATATTATTTTGTGTGTATTTTGTTTTCCATATTGTAATGTGTGTGTGTGTGTATTATACATATATGAAGATAGCTTTTACAAATTTTACAAATGTACCATCCAGAAGAGCAATAACTACTTATGTAGGAAGACTAACACACTATTCTAAAAGGCAATCTAGATTAATATTATAATTGCAATCTGTGAACTTTTAGCAGTGTTGGAAAATAGAATAAAGGGTACCAAAATTTGAAAAATCAAATTTTTTGGTTAGTGAAAAATTTATAGAAAGTGCTGCAAATATCATTACACAGTTAACAACCGCAAAGGAACAATTGCACATTCCCTCAAGGATTCCTGATGTTTTGTTAATTTAGTCTGTTGCTACTTATTGACTGTGTGTACGAGCCACTTATTGGACTGTAGCTACAACGAGTTCTTCAGTCCATAAGTGGCTCGTACACGCCAAATTATATATGTCTCCAGAAGAAAATGTCCAATAAGTTACAGTTAGGTAATCGAGGAAACTAAGTCATGTTCATCAATTCCGACTCATTATTAGGCATTTAAGAAGTTACGGGCCATGATGGAAAAATGTGCGGGAGCTCCATCTTTCATAAACCCCATATCCTTGGGGATGGGAAGACAAATAGCTTACTTGTACTTCTTTCAAGAAAAAACGGTATGTTGTACCTGATAAACAGCTATGCATGCTGTAAGATCCTATTTGTTAATCACTTTACATGCCTGATGTGATATTCATCTCGTGTTTACGAGAAGCTATGTAGGGAAGCACATGTTGAAAATATTGGCTATACTGAACGTTGTTTCCTCAATAAATAATTCTCATGAAGAAAATATTTATTCTTAGCTTCTAATACCCAATGCTTGAATTCTGGAAGGTAATGATCATTATCTGTCTGCAAGGATTGTCTTTTTAAACATAGTAGAAATGCATGCATTTCTAGTGTAAAACATTTCCATAAATTATATATTCATGTCAATAAATTAAGGATAATTCAGAATCACACACAGAAATTCAACACTAAAATAATAATTTCACATATA
Source organism: Latrodectus elegans (assembly GCA_030067965.1). Lineage (NCBI taxonomy): Eukaryota > Metazoa > Arthropoda > Arachnida > Araneae > Theridiidae > Latrodectus > Latrodectus elegans. The sequence continues at coordinate 98,413,650 of CM057810.1, read as the reverse complement.
TAATTACCACACACATTTTGAAGAAAAATATGCAAATTACAGGAAATTACCAGAGGGCACCAATAGCTAGTCACAATGACGAGAATGTAATCGAGGGTTATATAAGGAACAATTGCAAACAAGTAAAATTGCTCACAAGCACTTCAAAAGCCTTTCAGTGCAATAACCGCATAGTTATAACACAAAGGAAGCATTTGGATAATGTTTTACGTAACCCAGAGTGTCATCTCCAGGCTTTGACAACGGTACCATTATGATGGTAATGTGAGTAGACGTTACAGAACAGGACATTTCCGAGTTAAAACACCAAATGAGGTCCGATGTTTGGCAGTTACTGCCTAAAGAAACAGAGGAGCACAGCATTAGACCGGTCTCATCAGCTTTCTTCAACTATTGGTACAACAGTTTTAAGGTAAGCTGTTAAATGAAACTTAGGGCACATTGGTCAATATGCTCGTAAGCCTGTCTGATGTATATTGAGTTATAGAGTTTAAAAACAGATCGTGTACAGATGCTTTGGGCACATTCGTCTATATGCTCGTAGGCGTGTGAGATGTGTCTAGCTTTAAGTCTGATTCTCGCCGGACTTTCATATGGAGAGGACCAGGTACCCGTTATCACCAAGAGAACACAACTGAACGACATCGTTACGGGTGATGCTGGATTTCTCGTTTGGGGAGGAATTATTCTGGGTTCCAGAATTAACCTCCTATTCAGAATGTAACCATGGCAAGCCACATCTATCGGGATGTCATTCTGGAACATGTTCATTTGTTTCGGGGCGCCATGGGTGCGGAATTTCTGTTTATAGATGACAATGTCCGTCTTCACAGTGCAAACATTGTAGAAGAATGCCTACATTGTAGAAGAATCGGAGGATATCACCCGTATGGACTGGCCAGCATACTCACCGGACTTGAATCCAATAGAGTATGTGTGGGACATGCTTGGTCGATGAATTACAGCCCGTCAATCCTTTCCCACATATCTACCTGAATTTCGGAGACCATTGGTTGATGAGTGGTGTAATATTCCCAAGATCAATAATTTGATATTCATTATGCCTAGGTGTTGTACAGGCTGTATTGACTCGTCTCGGGGGCATACTATGAATTAATCATCATACCAGTCATGTTATATTGGTTTTGTAAATAGGTGCCTCTTTGAAATTTGCTTCAGGGAGTAAAATTCGCAATTTTTGTTAATGATGTACAACATATAACACCATTTTTGCTTTTTACCTTTTATTTAATAAATAGCCTTTAGAAAGAAGTCACTTTGTTTGGCTTCTGTTTTTTTTCTTTATTTGAACTTACATAATACTTAATATATGGTCACCAGTGAATTTGAAATACATATTTTGTTCATTATCGCTTACGTACTCGTGAAAGGAACAGTTCAAAATACCCTACAACTTCCGATGCTTCTCTTTTTCTCAAAATATTAACACTACTATTTGTAATTTATAAGGAACTGATTTCCGGCAATCATCGATCAACACTACAAGTTGTAGGATGACTTGGAGTTCGAGTTGGAAAAAGCTGATCGTACCATATCCATAATTTGTATCCATTTCCTTTTGCTTCAATGCATATAAGGTTCGTATCTGCCAATACATGAGACATGTGCTTTGTCATAGCATTCACAAAATGTTTCAGACGTTGTTAATGAGTTTGAATTGATAACGAAATATTAATTCAAAAGCCATTTATTGTATTCCTCCACTCTCAACTAAGAACAAAATACTGCTTATTCTTAACAAGAAGTTGAGTACGCTAAATTATTACAAGTCTTAAGAGATATGATACGTAGGACTTCTACAAATGACGTCAGAGACGATGACATGATGTATAAAACAAGTATTAATAGGAAAATTTTAAGAAACGTGTAATAAATATGTTCTTAAATAATGGTAACTAAAGTTTAAGTTGCTGTTTTTTTGTCTAAATATGAAGAAGAGACTTGTTTTATATAATATGTGAAAACTGTTTTATAATGTGGATTTAGAAAACTCTCTCTCATACTATACATAGCAAACAAGTAATATAAAATAATTATTTGTTAATGAATCTTAAGCATTTAAAAAAAGTTCCATACAATGAAAAACTCATTATGCTGTTTTTATCGAATAGAAATAGGATTAAATTATTTTTTAGATGATATAAAATATACTGAGTGAAAATAAAACGTTCCACATAATTTTCACTTCTTTCTATTGTAGTTAAGAGTTATTTTAATGATATAAAAATTATATATTGACACTGAAAACAATGACTAAAACATTAAGTGATAATTGAACAATTTTCACATTATTTATTAGAATAATTAGTATTAATTATACAAACTATACTAAAAATAATTTCTTTTCAATAATATTTTCTTTGTTTGTTACAATTTTAAATTCAATCAAATATATTCATAAATTTTTCAAACCTTTCATGGTTTTTATTATAATTTTATAATTATAGAGTATATTAACATATTTTTAGAACGATTTCGCGGCCGTTTAATTAATGTTCAAAATGTAAAGATTATTTTTTAAATGTTTGGTCTGATAGTCTTTTTTCTGGACTATAACTCTGCATCGTGATTTCCAGGATAAAATAGCTTTTCGCAATATTTCCATGGATATTGCTTTCCATTCCTTTTCCACTACTTTCCAGAGTCCATCTATCGTGGTGGGTTTGCATCTAGAAAGAGCCTTTTTTTAACACACCAAAGGCACAATAACCCATAGTTGAAACGTCAGGAGACTTTGCAGGGATATGTTGAAAGTGTATACATGCAATAAAGTCATCTGTATTAGTCAACTTTTTGCAAGGAATGCAGTGGTAGTTTTCGAAGTATGACATATAGTTTGTCTTGATGAAGTTTCTCTCTTTGAAAGTCACTTGGATAAAGAAGTGGAATTTCATTTGTAAATATTGGAAGTAAAACCTTCTCCTGATAGTACGATGAGTTGATTTTAACCTTTCTTTCCACTCTCCTTATTTTTAATTTTCCATTGCAGGAAAAATCCGCGACAATCATAAACCCCTTACTGAAACTTTCTTTACATTGACGGAAACGGGTTTGTACATTTTTTCTCCTTATTTTCTATAGTAAAAAGACTTTTTTTGTTTCAGCCATTTAGGTAAACCATGTTTCATCAAGGGTCACAATTTTCTATTTATCTCCTGCTATGTGGTTTTCATAGAGGATTCTGCAAAATGTTTTGCGTTGAGCCACATGTCTCGGCAAAACCTGCTGAACATTAAGTTTTTTATCATTTAGAAATCGTAAATACTGGTTTATTATTTTATTTATTGTTGCCACAAATGTATCTAAAGACTTTGCAATTGATTTCTATGTTGGCGAATTTTCTCTTGTTACCAGCAATTTCATTTTAGAAACATTTGAAACAGTACGTACAATTTACGGATATTCGTTTGGAGTCTTCTTTCTATGTAGAAATAATGTTTGACTGTTTTTACCTGTCTAATTAATAATATTGCTTATTTTGCACTTAGAAATTTTAATACCATGTAAATCACAACGTTTTTGATTACTGGAATAAGAACGTTTATCTTCGGAAAGCGCAAAAACATATCATTCAGTTCACAGCATGTTTATATGTGACATTTTGAAAGAAGAATGCATTTAAAAGTAGAAGACGATATTTCACATTTCAAATAATAAGCCGTGCCAATTTTTTTTATTCTAAAACATTTCTTTTTTTTTTTTTAATTCGTTATCGAAATCGTTCTAAAAATGTGTTAATACCCTCTATATTTTATCAAGCAATGTCTTCGAAAACCTAGAAAATACATATTTAATGAATATAAACAATTGATCTTTTTTTTTTTAAGGAACAAAATTATAATGTAGTACATATTTTTAATATAATGTTTTTGTTCTAAGAGTATGGATATTCTTGTTTTTGTAATCATACTAATTGAAATACATTATCTAGTATGGATATCAAGTGATTTACTTATTCAACTTTTTTTTCATTCATAGATTAAAAAAATATTTGAGAGGCGAATACAAAGCTATTATTTGGTAGTAGTTAACTATTTTATTTAATTAAGAAGCCTTATGAGATTACTTGAAATATAAATAAGTACACACACACACACTTATTTTCGAGCACGCACATATTCTCACATTTTTCACACTATTATCACATATATCCTTTGCCGTATTATTAAGAATTAATATTTAATTGATTTATAATCTCACACCAAATAAAACTGATTTCAGATATTTTAATTGTAGCAATTTCACTGTGAGTGAATATTTTACGTTTGTAATTCATTTTTTTTTTACTTTTTTTCCTTAAAATTTTGTTTTTTGTTTTAATCTACGCAATTAAAATGCAAAATAAAACATCAAATATACTCTATAAAATTCTGGAAGAGTAAATAATAAAGCCAGAATAATGTTACGAGGAATAAAAGTTTATTTTTTTTTAATTAGATACAAGTAATTCGTTTTTAATTTAATATATATTTGTTAAGATAACATAAAAAAATCTATATCTAAAATAATTATAAATTGTAACAGTTGTCTTTTAGAAGGAATAAAATTAAAATAGTATTTTTATAAAATTATATTAATAAATATATTCAAATAAAATTCAAAAATATTTTTGAGAGGAATTATTATAATTTAAGTCTATTGGAAAAACTGGATTTTGATAGCTGACCATATGAAAAAAATTGGTTTGCAATTGCACGAATTCATGTAAATTTGTGAGGTATGTTTTCAGACTTCTGCAGTAAAGGTCAAATTATTATTTATTAAATTCAAGATAATTTATTATTATTGCAATTAATGTAGACTTGTGTACATCTTTGAACAAATTCTTCCATATAAATATTTTGTCATTTAAGATTGATTTATAACCAATTATTCTTGATTAATTTAGAAGTAGGGCAGTTTAGACAGTCGAGTATATATTTCTAAGGGGTTGACGTCTAAAGGCGGAAATTAAAAGTATTTTTGCTGCTAATTAAGTTTAGTTTAATTAAATTTTGCAAAACATTTAAAGGTAAATAGTATATTTTTGAAGCAAATATATCTTAAATTTATTTGAACAGTATGAAGAAATTTTGAATTAAAACATATAATTTATTATCATGATCCTCCAAATGTTTGTGATAGAATGTAGAACTAAATATTTTGTAGATTTTAGAATATAAATTAATGCTACTTACTAATCGAGCTCATTAAATAAACATGTATGTCTATAAATAGTCTATTTTGATCGCATACAGGAAGCATACGCAAAATCTCTAGGCAACTAAAGTTTATAATTTCAGAATTATATTTATATAATAAGTAGATTATATTTATATACTAATACATGCTTCAAATAATGTATCGGAAAATAAGTTTGAAATGTCTGAATTAATTAAAGTATTATTAAAACTGTCACATCATCGTCTCAAGTCCAAGCTTTGCTGATTTTAATAGAATAGTATTCCAGAGTACAGTATTATGCCAGAGCTTATATATAAAAGCTGAAATAGTAGAATAATAACTTTAACTTTGATTGATATTAAATTTTTCTTTTCAACTTTTTCATTTTTTCATGATCTTGAAAAAATATTTTTAAAATTGATATTTTGATGTGCTAATCCATTTTCTATCAGTACCTTATAAACTTGATAAGGAAGTTATAACTATTTTTCAGTTTTCATACTTACTTTTAATTAAACTTTATATAATACCATTCATATATAAGCACATTAGTATATTGTTTCATATATAGTTTATAATATCAGAATAAAAAAATATTTGTGTGTGTGTGTGATCACATTATAACATCTCTCTCTCATCACTTATATTATCATAATATGTATAGACTCAGTATTTTAAGTTGAAATGATTTTTTTTTATAATTATGAATGTTATCTGTGAAATGTCTGTTTTTGGTTTATTCGAAATTTATGCAATATCTAAATTATATTAAGAAAAATCTTAAATTCACTAAAAGTACTATAAACATGTATTTTATTATAGAAAATATTATCTTAGGAAACACTTTTTAGTCAATCCTTATTATACAGACCCTTATACTTATCTCTTATATTTCTATAAAATAAATTTATTTTTTGCGGTATTAAAAAATATAAAATTATAGTTTTTTTTAAATTTTACAACAATATTTTCTTTGATTTCATGATTTTGGAAAAACCCACTTAAAAGTCAAATGTATTCAAACATCTGAATTGGATTACAAAGTTAGCAAAACTTGGAAGAAGATCCATTGTTTGCTGTAGAATACATGGAATGTAAAGACAATCTCACACATGTTATAGCTGTGGTGCGGAAAATATTTTCATATATATATTCTTACTGTAAGTTATATCTGGTGTAGCAGTTCAGAAAAGCCTATACAGCAATAGAACCAGATATCGTGAATATCAGTATTTTAGCAGAATAATCCAGAGATTAAATTTTATTCACCAACATGTCAATTGAATTATACAGCATTAGAGTAAATATCTGTTTGTGTGTAAGTTTGTACAGTAACTTAGAAACAAATGTGTGCCGTTTTAAGAACACACGGTAAATTAGACAATACATTGTTAATTACCATGGAATTAGACGGTAAATTAGACAATACATTGTTAATTACCATGGAATTATACGGTAAATTAGACAATACATTGTTAATTACCATGGAATTAGACGGTAAATTAGACAATACATTGTTAATTACCATGGAATTATACGGTAAATTAGACAATACATTGTTAATTACCATGGAATTAGACGGTAAATTAGACAATACATTGTTAATTACCATGGCATTAGACGGTAAATTAGACAATACAATGTCATTAGACATGGAACACTATAAAGTGTCATTCATTCCGAAATGGAAATGATAGTTAAAAAAAAGTATTTCTTTCATATATCGCACTAACTTGCATATCAACTGACCAGTTATAAGATAGTAGTACAATATTGTGAAGAACACATAGATATAATTGTAATATTTTAACTTCAGAAGTTGTTAAAAATTTCCTTTTTTATATATGACTGTTAAATCAGCATGACACATGAATTATGATGTGAAAAATATGGACACAAATGGATGTATAAAGACGATACCAGCAATAATTCTATGTAGTAGGTTAAATATTAAAAACAATACGCAGAAATAATGGTTTTATATTTCTCTATCTTTTACTACAAAATTTTATTACAAAACATTATAAAAGTAAAATTCCACTAGACAAAACGGCATAGCTATCATCTTAATTCTACATGATTGCTACAAAATTATTTCTTGAAGACAAAATATGACTTTTCATCAGACATTTTATAAATGCGTTAATTTGTTAATACCAATGTATCTGGATATTATACAGGCACATGTTTAATGATCTTAATTTATAATTTATTCTTTTGGTGTGTAAAAATACCAACCTGCATGCTCAAATCTGGAATTTTAATGCTTTTTTAGAATTAGGATGTGTTCCTGCACCCAATTGTAATAATTTTCAAAATTCAATTGAAACAATGTTCTTAGTTCACGGAAAAATAGGAATCGTCTTCATAATAAAAAATATATATATTTCTTAGTAAAACATTAAATTCACAGAGTACTAAACAGTGTACTACTAATATGACAACTGTAAGTGAGTTAGAAAATACATATAATAAATTGGCGTTAGAGTGTATATGACATGAAAATCAGGACAACTTGAATTTCACACAATAGATGAAGATTAAAGTAATGCCAACGCTAGCTGAAAGACAATTATAAGGAAAATTTCTCGTGGTTGACTCTTATCACTAAAAGCTGGAAAGCTGGCTTCAATTTGTATACGTTAATATTCTGCTTGCGCTATCTAATCTGAATTAAGAAATGCTTTGAAAAGTTAAATAGTACTGGATATGATCCATTGCAGAAAATAATAAAATGTTTCAATATTCTCTTCTGAAGAGGAAAAACGTAAACACATTTATTAGTCCTTTCCCTCCAAAAATGACCTTAAGCAATTTCATCAAAAACAGTAGGTAGCAAAGACTTAATTTTATATTTAAATGATACAAGAAAATCCTTAATTGCTAATTTTTAGAGCTAGAGGAAAAAGTTGTTCAGGTTTATTTATAGGTGTAGCACATACGATGTCATCAATACAACATTACAAAGCCTCTTTAATATATATATATATATATATATTTGCATGCAGGAATATAGTTCAATAAATGAAGGGAAAACGTCATATTTTCAGTTTCACCTTATGTTGATCTGATTTTAAACTGGTATGACTTTGAAAACTCTAAACTGTACCATAAATAAGTAAATTTCCATCTGTATTTAAATCATTAGATTTATTTACCATAATATTCCAGTCTAAATGTTTATTAAGAGGTACTTTTGTTTTAATTTTTTTTTATTTTGAGAAGAAACATCTTTATTTGTTTAGCGCCTAATGTGACAAGTTGATTGGAGATTTTTGTGATTATTAAATCTCAGCGTTTAGCTATATCTTCAGAAATGCGTTAAATTAATATTCTATATTAAATTTAACTAACCATTTTAATATTCTAGTTTAAAATGGTTAGAAGCGTTTAGTATTTAAATACTGTTATTTTTACTATCTTATGTATTTCTTATATATGTATTATATATATTCCGCAGTATCAAATATCTTATCATTTTATTCACATATCATTTCATTCATTATTCATATACCCTTAAAGATTTTGTAGGTAAGCATTTTATTATAAAGAACAACTTTGAGGAGAAAAATTCAGTATATTATATTTCGCTTTGTGCTATAAATTTATCACCATTTGTAAATTAATAAATGTTTGAACATAACTCTATAAATACCAATGTGTATTTTAATTATTGGAATAATTTATAATACAATGTACTTCCAAATGCATTCAAAATATGTATTTTATTATAAAAAAAACATTTTTCAGAAAGAAGAATCATTATTTCTATTTCGTCAATGAGTCAATAAACTTGGACTTTTGCACAATTATGAAATTTTAACATGTGGCTCTTCTCAAAAGTATCTTTTCTGTATAAAAATGTATTAAATTCATTTAGGACAAATGTATGCTTAAGCTATTTAATTAATTTTATAATAAACTATAAATGTTAGGTGAAAAAACCCATACATTCTGAATCGCATAGTCTGAATTTGCTTTCTTTTGAAAATTACAAAGTGGGCCAATATCTCAATAAGTAATCTGTATTTACATCATTGTGTTTATTTAATATAAAACGTTTTTCTGAATTTATTTAAATTATTTATCTTATTATGAATACAATTTTTGGCAAAATTGCCATTCTTTCGATTACGTTTATTGTGTACAGGGACTTGCGGTTATATTGAATATTCCAATAAATAATCATTTGGTAATATTTTAAAACTTATCATTCTATATTAAAATAGGCTGGTGTATTTAGCCTAAAATGCATCCCTAAAACTATTTCAGATATTTATTTTTTTATAAAAATAAATTTTGATGTAAAGCATGATCATGTTCATTTATCTTAAGTATGAATTATGGCACGTAGGTGCGAAATATAAACATTTCTGTCTGGAAAAATCAGCCCGATCAGATGAATCAAGCGTTAAATATAATTTTCATCTTACATTTATATGGTGCACTTATATGGTTGATTCGCTTAGACTACGAATTTTCCATAAATAAACCATGCTTCTTTTGTATAAGCTGCTCATGTGAAGTATTTCTCAAAAGTGTCTGTTAAAAGTTAATAAAAGCTAAAAAAATCTCCTTAACTCATATTTATGTATTGCCTTAATCCTACTTGGTGGTGGTTGTATTTCCTTTTTGAAAACCAACATAAAAATTTCTCACGAATTTCCAAATACGAATATTATTGGATTTATAGCAAGGCCAACTTTTTAGAAATCTATGGAAATTTTATTCTATATGCTTTATTTTAAGATGTGATAAGTCAGTCATCTCATCTAGATAAAAAGCAAAATCAAGATTACCAACAATCTGATGCATAACCTTTGAAACCTTTGAAATGCTTGTGGGGTAATACATAAACCAGAATTTACAATAATAAAACTGAATTTAAGCAAATCGAAAGAAATTTTGTTTTTTGGCAAATCAACTGGTATTAGATGATTAGCTCTAACACAAGATCAGTGATTGGAAATATCTTATTATTATTAAGGTTATCAGCAAAATCATGCACATGAGGAATCAGAAATATGTCCAGTTTAGAGAGAGAGAGAGATAGAGAGAGCGTTTGAGAGTTCAATCACTTATAATCCCAGCATGTTTCCAATCATTTTTTGGGGAGGGGAAGATTATTATGTGAAGTGGGCTAGCCCATGCATCTTTTTACAATCTGTATGAAACTTGAAGTACCATATACTGGAATTTTCATTTTACAACCTGTAATTTTTTAGGAGTTAATTTCTGAAGTTTTGAATAAATGGGTGATCTGTGTGAATCTCACTATGATGTTCGGTGTTGTATTCTACGTGAATCTTCAACTTCAGTTAATTTGGTTCAGTTGGTTTATCCACAAATATTTTACAAATTTAATGAAGAGTGAGTTACCCTGAAAAGTGGCAATATTTCCGATTGGTAGTATTTTGAAGTTCACATTTCACGAAAGAAAGAGCTCTATGTCAAATTTCTGAATCTGAAGGTCTCTGTTCAACTGCTGTTAAGCTTTTTTAAATTTTTTAAAAATTCCGTAATTCTATATTACATAAAAATGGAGCTTTCCAACGCCTTTATTAGGAATTTCAAAAACACTGTCATAAATTTGAACTAAAGATTGTGCATCATCTTTACTGATTGATAAAACATACTGAATTTGTAATGTAATTTGTAAAGAAAAATATGTTGTAACCACATATATTTCTAAATCTCAGATGAAATTTTAGTTGCTAGATGCAACTAAAATTTAACTTTGAATTTCATTAAAAAATTTTAATGGTGTTTTTATCGCTTAATTCAATACCTAATAGTATTTTTTTAACTTAATTATTCACTATTAGCATTCTGATGGATTAGTTTAGATTTTATACTATTATAAACATTGCAATTGGGTATATTATATCCAATATTAAAAAGGTCAGTTTTATAAACTTTTACTATAAACTAATTCAAATTACTACTCAAGCTGAGAAAACTACAATTTCTATTTAACATTCCAAAAGGAAGCAGTCTAACATCAAAAGAGGAGTTTTCACTGTAATAAATTTTACAAAAGACCGAATTTTCATTCTTTGATTCTAAGGATTTTTTCTAGTTATAATCGTCTTTAAGTTAAAACTTTACAGGTAAATATTATATACAAATTTAAAATATGCTGATAAAATACAAAAATACAACATCTTAAAATAATCTACAAAAAGTTTTATATTACAACAGCAATAAAATTCCTGTAAAATATTTAGACTAATTCATTCAGTCTTAATTCAAAACTTTTCATTAAAAGTAATCATTCAGAGCATCCCAACTAAGCCTAAAATTTCAAACAACGAGAGCAAACTTACTGGTTCACGACATATAACTTTATATTGTTTCTACTTCACTGAACCTGCAAATTTGTATTCCTAGTTTAAAGTTTGATCAAGACATGTTCCTAATTCACGGCCAGATAAAACTAGACGACACAACAACATATTTATTAATAATATATACGAAAATTCCTTTGACTAACATGCTATTGTCAGACAGTTATTGAAGAGTGTTAATAAGTAGACAAAACAAATTGATATAAATATATTTATATAGAATTCAAATCTGGAAAACTTCCGTTCACGTAGTTGCTGATGAATAAAGTAGTGCCACCACAGTTTGATTTAACAACTTGTGACAATTAAATAATAATTCAATACCTGTATGCATTTATATTTTTTCCTGATGAATAAATATTTGGTACTTTTTACAATATTGCATTTTATCTACTCTATCTTATATATATATATATATATATATATATATATATATATATATATATATATATATATATATATATATATATATATATATATATATATATATATATATATAATATTATCTGGGTTAAATATTGTTCAATAAATTGTTTTGCTAGAAATTTCTATTTCTACTCATATTCATTTTTATTTTTATTCGTTCAGAATATTCTTTTTCATATTGCTGAAAGAAAAACTTATAATTTCACTTTATAAATTTAAAATTCACCGTATGTAAAAAAAATTATCTCAAGAAGTATCTGTAATTTATTTAAAATAATTTGGGTTATATTTAAATTAAAATTTTAATCTGAAACAGAAAAATTATATAAAATCACAAAATATAATAGTATATTCTTAAATTAATTTTCAATATATTGTACGTGACAAATGTTTAATAATTTATTGCTAAGATCTGAAAAAAAACTCTTTACAATGATTCGTTTATTCTAAGATTGATCACTTGGGTGCGGAAATCGAAAGGGAAATGCTAAGCTACTTTGTCCTTGCCAATCTTGTTTCTCATAAATTCAATAATTGCTGCACTGCTCACCAATATCTCGCCACTACAAGAAAATAAAGTTATCTATTTTTTCTTACTTGTTGTTGGTTTTCTCTTTTTTCTCTTATTTTATTTACTTCTTTAATTTTCTGATGCTTTCTCCTATCAGTATTTATTACCATATAAATCTCTGAAGTATATAAGTTTTTTTTAGCAAATATACTTTATTTGGTTAACCTGACTTGAACAAAAATATTGTTATAATGTGTAGATTGTGTGAATTTTAACAAATAAAATAAAACAAAAAAATATGTTGATGTCCCTTTTATGTATTATTATTTTCAATAGTAAGTTCATGAAGTGATTATTCACGTGCATGGCATATAAGCAATTAAATATTTTCAATCATATTCAATAAAAAAGTAAGTTAAGTACTTCAAATACTATCGAAAATTAATAATTGTTGTATTAATTTATAATATTTTTTAAGAAAAACTACATTATCGAATTAAGTTTTCGAATAAATGATGACGAAAATCTCATATCATTCAAGGTTTTTCATTGGTTTCATTACTGTTAAAATAACCAGTATAAAATAGATCTCAAATATTGAATGCAATTATTATTATAGCACTGTTTTAAAAATCTTTATCAAGAAATATTAAAATGTTGTTCCTTTGTGAAAGAAGGTCAAGGTAACTATTCTACAGAAAAATGTATATATGTTGATTAACCTGAAATAATCAATACAGGATTCACTTGTTATAAGACAAGATGTTTTGGCATCATCAGAAATTTTTTCCTCGTTATAAAAGATAATAATTGAACCTATCCAGCTTATATAATTAACGTTTTATGTCATGTTTTGGTGGATTCCCTTACGAAATTGTTTGCTTTTTTCATGAATGCTTACAGTAAATTTTCTGAGTATGATAATAATTTTGCAAAATTATTCTTTGGCTTTCTGCATTTGCTTTGCTTTGTTTGTCATTCATCTGTCATTTTCTGCACACTAAGGCCAATTAGACCAGAATTAAATCTTTGAAACATCATGCAATTTTATAAATGAAATTATAACCAAATAAATATATGTTACATATCTTGAACCATTGGAAATAAGAAATATGATATTCTTGGTGAATCATCATTCGATATAGATTTTAGTGATTAAATAATATTATTTCATTGCATTACTCATCTTAAACTTGACAACAACTCGTGTAATATTTCGTTGAGAATAGAAAATCATCTAATGTGATTGACATGCAAATCAGTGCGTAAAATATAATTTAATGACAAATCGATGTACATATTTTATTTTATATTTCTAATGTGATGAACTGGACACCAAAGTATAAAATAACATATTTTGTGTGCTATTTAGAAGATAAAATATTACAAAAGCTAGTGTATGATGATTGATTCAAACTGATGAGCCATGCTATGACCAAAATTAATATATTTCAAAGATTTACATGATCATCACAGATTAAATAAAAGTCGCTTAACTTCTCAATACACTTTTGCGGTTTGAAATTTTAGAGTCAGACGATGCCGACATTAAATTATTTATACGGTAATACATCCGAGATTAATTAAACATTTTGTTGCATTATATACTTTAACGTTCAAAATATATCACTGATATATATAAATAGAATAAATATGTGTTATAAAGTTTGGAATACATGCGCATCCATTACGTTGAGTAAGTTTTAAGATAGCAAATTAGAAAATAATTTGTAAATTTTATTTTATGATAACATAAATAAGTCAAGAATTTACTAGTCAGGGCTAACTTATGATTATATGTATTTGCTTATGATAATATAAATAGTAATTACGCTACAAATGTTAAATGATATATTTCGAATTTAAGTACAAAATACACAAAGGATTATAATATATATACAATAAAAATATTAATCTGTAACCGGTAAATACTTTAATATGCAAAAGAAACACCTTTTATATTTCCTGTAAAATGGAAATTTTAAAGAATTTTATATATTAATATAAAAATTCAAATAAAAACAAAACGTTTATAAATTGGGATAAAAATTTTCGATATTATACAAATTATTAAATTTTGGTTCAATATGATTAAATTCTGTAAATATTGGATTTACAAATAAAATAAATATTTTAAATATTTTTTTTAAATTTAATCCTATTAATGATATGAATGTAAAATATTATTGAATATTTTATTGTATATTAAAACTTATAATACAGTTTATTATAAAATTGATGAAAGTTATTCTCAATTGATTGATAATCAATTGTTTTGAGAATTTCCTTTTGCTGTCATACCATTAAATATTTTAGTTATATTGAGAATTAATCAGATATTAATAATTTAATACTAGTCATAAGATTTTATTAAAAAAATTATTTGAAATTATCAACATAAAAAATATATCTTTAAAATAGTAAAACATTTCTTAGCCAAAGCTGTCCCAATAAAATAATAATATCCTAGACATATGTATAAAATGCTCAAGCAAAGGAAGTTTTACAGAACCAATATTTTATATTTTTGGTATGAGTTCCTGTCTTCGACATTTTAAATTACTTCTAAACTCATTTCCTTTCCTGATGCTTATTTTAAAATAGACTTCTTTTGCGGTGGATGCATTGTCAAAGAAGTCACATTTCAGAGCCTTTGTGGAATTGTTCTGAAGCAAAGAAAAGTAAATTTCATGACTGACGATGTGTCTCCATCTACCACAACTAGAAATCACGTTCGAGTCGGTGTTATTTGCGAAATCTTGATGCATTTCATACAATTTCTTTCCCAGACTTACCCGAGCATGATGCACACTGGGCACGTCCCTTCATTCAGTTTCGTGTTCCTCGCTTCCCTAATATCTACTTTTTCATGCTTTCTTTGGGGATTTCTGCCTTTTTTCCTTTCCTATCAGTCATTTTTCTACAGAAAGCTTTATCACTCTGGAGGTTTCTCTTTATTGTCCACTTTATCGTTGGGTATTTCTCATAAAACATTCTACAAAAGTTTAAGAATGGAGCAAGGAAAGGTCGATAACAACTTCTTACAGAATAAAATAACTTTTCTACATGCATTTCTTTGCATCAGATAAAGACATGTATTCAGAATAATAAATTATCATAAAATTTATTTAGTAAATCAGAAATAGTCATTTATTATTCTTCTATTTTTTTTAAAACTAAGTATTGCTTTTCAAATTTGATAAAATAAAATAATTTTTTACAATTTACTTATTTTACTTTTATTATGAAGCTTTTGAAATACAATTTGCTATGATGCTTTTTGAAAAATTATTGTTTACAATATAAAATAAATAATACTTTTTCTATGTATCTGACTCTCATTTGAATTTTACTCTTCACATAATTTGGAGGAAATAGCTTTTCAAAATAAAATTCTCAATTTAATTATTTAAAAAAATACATTTTTAAATAGTTATAATAATTGATACAAGTTCAGATATAATATTTTTCATATATTTCTACTTTGAATGAATTTTACAAAGAATGACTTCTTTATTGTATAATTACAGAGGATATATTGCTTATAACATACGGATAATTCGTTTTGTATTTATCATAATATACGTTCTTACAATGATATTAATATAAAGCAGTCTAAAATACTGATTATGAACATCAGCACAGTTGTAACTCTGTATCTGCTCATAGGAATTAATTTATAAGATTAACTCTCTGTTAATATAGCAAACTAATTAGATGAATAGAACTCCATGAAGTTAAGCTTCTAAATACAAAATTATTGCCTTTTTAAATTTAACAAGGAGATATCAAATATTGAGACTGATGGATACTGATTTGATGAAATTTTATAAATATAATTTTAAGATAGAGATTATAGGTGTTAATGTGGATGAATTCTTTGCATTTTTATGTATTTATGCAGTTATTTTTCTTATATTGGTGTCAGAAATCTTTATTAAGCCATTTTCAATGACATTAATCACAACTTTTTCATATAATTTTTAGCCTTTTTATAAATAAAGCTGATTTTATGAATTTCAATTTTATATAAAAGTTACAGTTACAATTTTCTCATATTAATAATGATTTCTACAATATTATTCTAAAGATATTCCCCAAGTTTTTTACCTGTTAGATACATCAATACATGAAGGAAAAATTTTCAATATTGTAAATGAGAGTTTAGATTTAAATCATAATATATTTTAGAAAATTCACAAACCAAGCTGATTTAATGGTGTTATGAAAAAACAAAAAGAAATTTTATGTTGATATTTTTAAATTTTCAAAGTGTATTTTCAAATAGGATTTATGCGTGAAAAGTTCAAAGATCGGCCAAAAAATGTGTGAAAATAACCACATATATTGTTTTGAAAAGTAACATAAAAAAAGTTTCTTTTTTTTCTTATATATCCTTACAAGGCAATATATGAAAGCAAATGCTTATAGGTTTTTTATAGGAATAATATAGATTCATGTTTTGAAGGCCTAACGTTTCTTTTCGAAATGAAATCTATGTAAATAACAAACATTTACTACTCTTATTTTAACGACTGGTTTATTTTATTATTTCTAAAGTCAAATTTAAATTTATTTATATACAGCTCTGAAAAAATCAGGATATTTGATTTATTAAAATATTAACGTTACTCATTTATCTCAGATATTTGATTACTTACTGTCCTTTTGTCTCATAAATATTCATAAAATGCTCTCAAGAGGCAAAGATAATGCTGTAACTGACGCGTTATAAGACATTTACCACATGCTGCCGTAATAATTCTCTCAGGAGGAAATATAGTTATGTTCCATTTCCTGAGATAAATGAGATCACAGAAGAGAGCAGCTGTCGATTACATTAATAGTTGGTTATTATTGGTTATGGTCAAGAATTATTGATATTAAGGAATGCATATCAACTCGCCAAAGGAGTTAAATATAAATATACATAGTATATTATAAATAAATAAATACAATTAAAAGCAATAATTCAAAATAAAATATACATAAAATCAAAAAATGAAGTACTAATTTATATATATATATATAAAATATATATAATTATAAATATATATATATATATTTATATATATATATATATAATATATATATATATATATATATATATATATATATATATATATATATATATATATATATATATATATATATATATATATATATATATATATATATATATATATATATATATATTACAGTAAGCATTTCTCTTAAATTTTCACCAAAACACCGCTCACAATTTTAATGAATTTATAATCCGGCATGACATTTAATATTTTTAATGAAATGTGCTTTTTAATGAAATGTGCCTCTTTATGTGAAGTGATAGCATTGTGACTTGCTATACCTTTAAAGCATACAAGATAACTCACTGGAAATATAACAGATTTCACAGAGTAAAATAGATTTTACCAAGTAATATATTTTTAGCGTAATTTAGTAATAAATGGTATGTGGGTCGTAAAGTATAACAAAGTGCTGTCATGCAGTAATATACCCTGTAATTGTATATTTCCGTGTGCTCCAGCAATATGGTCGTGTTTGATTAGCAGTATCTTTTTATGTGTGACAGTGCTATTTAATATTGTTAACTACAATGTACTTGTATTTACATTCAAAAAGAAAAAAACTTTTGATAAAGTCGTAAATAAAAAAAAACAAATTATTTTTCTTTCAGTAATTTATTTTTATGTAATCATGTTTACTTATAGTCAAAATGATTTAAGCTGTGCATAAATAAGTGAAACATTTATTTTTCTTAAAAATATTTATAACTAAAATAGAGATGGTAAATTCAATATCTCGTAAACTGAAAGTAATATAAAATTATATTTTTAATGAATCCATAAAGAGATACTTAATTACAACCATCGAACAATCATAATTGTGAAATTAATTATAGTTTCTATATAGTTTGATTACCTTCATCATAATTAAGTATAGAATTTTAAAAGAAGAAAATAAATACATTTTTATTTCTCTAAAATTTATGGAACTTGGCAATTGAAAAATTCATTATTGACATAATAAAATAAATTTTACTAAGTTGAATATACAAAGAATATTTGTAATCAAATCATTAATTTATTGCCATCGAAATATCTTCCTAAATATATTATTAAGTAAATTTAATATTACTTGAAAATATGTTAGAAGAATTTAAGTTTATTTACTAAACTAACTTCGAATCTAATATCTGAAACAAGTATTTGGTTTAAAATGAAACACAAATACTAAGGAAAAAATAACTAATTTGTAAAAAGACAGGAAGACA
This sequence comes from Latrodectus elegans, assembly GCA_030067965.1. NCBI lineage: Eukaryota > Metazoa > Arthropoda > Arachnida > Araneae > Theridiidae > Latrodectus > Latrodectus elegans. Next base: position 98,394,905 of record CM057810.1, on the reverse strand, counting down.
CACAGAGACAAGTGGAATAAAAACTAGAAAACTCCATTAAAAGGAGACACTGGACGTATGCTAAATAGAACAGAGTTGCTTTATCTAACTCCTTTTATGCATAACTTCAAATTTAAATTTGGATGAAATTCTCAAATTTGAAAGGAAGTCGTCTAAGGAGATTAAGGATGATGAGGAAACCTCTCAAATCGGTCTGATTTTCTGAAAAAGAACAGCGGAGAAAAATTTGGATTACAAGATTTAATTTGTAAAATGTTTTTTTTAAATAATTCCTTGCCAAATGAAAAGATTTAGTGGCGTCATAAAATATTTGATAAAATATGCTTATGAGATTAAAATAATATTTATTTCAGAAATGTTTAAGTTCTAAACAAATTAGATCATTATCGTGGAATACACGTAGTTGTTGAATATAAATGCTAATGTTTACGTTGAATGAAGTTGTTCTTGAAGGCAAGTATTCTTTTTATATTAGAATTATGTTCCTATTTGTAGACTAATTGGGTATTTTAGAATATATTAAATGTCGCGTGTATGCATAAGTGACCATAATATTTCCTATTTTTATTTTTTATTATACAAAAATGAATTATTTGAACTGGAATATATTTGTTGATTAAATGGGATATTTCAGACTTCTTTAATCATTATAGGAATAGGTATTCTTACAACTAATTAATATATTTCAAAATACAGAAAAATAAATTTGGAATACATTTAACAGAAATTAATAAATGATATTATGAAAATCAGTAATGAAAATGTATTTAAATGTATGATTTGAATATACTCGACATATCCTCAATATTAATATATAGAGAAAAGGATAAATAAAACAATAATTAGTTTAAAATTCAGAGAAAAATATTAATTTAAAATTGATTTTTTTACTTTGTTATTATTTAATTTTAAAGAAACATTGTTCCATGATATAAAATAATTGGATTCCATCAAACTATACAATTCGTGGAATACATTTAATTTACATTAAATAAACCTTCATGCAATTTTAATAAAGTAATCAATCGATTGTACTTAGCAAAAAGAAAACCAGCGTAGAAATTCATTATAAGAATCATATTATTTGAATTTTTATTTCCATTAATACAGAGTATGATTTGTAAATTTTTTGCCATCTTTATTTAAAATTTTTCAGCAATAAGACTTAGTATAAGTTTCTTTTTAATTAACACATTTAAAATATAGTTTTGGAAATTAAAACTGAATAGGATAAACATAATGCAAATATTCACTTATACGTATAGAAATTTTAATTACAAGTATTCTAATTAAAATTTCATTTGGCTATTCCCTGAATATATATATATATATATATATATATATATATATATATGGCAATGCAGCAGCATTCCCCACGAAATTTTAGTGTTGGCTGAATGGCAACTAGAGCAGTGGAAACAGAAGTGAAAATATGTAAACGACCAATGGGCGTATTTCCTTTTCAATGTAACTGATATTTATACTCTTGTAACGCGCTTGCAATGTTGACTAGTAAATGTTTCAATAAATATTGAAAAGCAAACTCCGGTATGTTGTAATGTTATATTGACCTAAACATCTCCAAGCAAAAAACAACAGTAACATATATTTAATATATATATATATATATATATATATATATATATATATTGTATATATATATTGTATACAGTATATATTATATTATATAGCTGTATCTGAGTGAGTGCAATATAGGAATATTATGCATTTAAATAATATAAAGAATACTTTTAAAAGGTTAAAGCAATTAAAATTTGTTACATGCTTTCAAATAAATGATTAAACGAAAAAAATGAATTATTTCCACACAGCAAACATTTTTCTTAAAATATTTGTGATATATATGTAAGACACCTTACATTGTGTATTCGAAACTGTTCTTCATTTCAAAACTTTTATTGTTTTCTTCTAAAATCATCTTTATAAAATAATCTTTTTTTGTGAAAAATAAAAGCTGAAAATTAAAAATTAATATTATAAAGAAAATTCGATCTTCCATTTAGCTTAGTATATTTCATGGGCAGAAAGTATATTGGCTTAGTATATTTCATGTGTTGAAAATAGATTTAAAGAAAAATATTGACTCCATTTATATGGTTTGGAATGTTCTGTCTTCATTTACTGATAAAATATCATGACTCTTCAGCAGCCTGTTCAACAAAGTCTTAGTGGGTGGCATATGTTTGGACGGAGAATTTTAGCTAATCTTAAATATAAGTTATCAGTTGTTGAAAAAATAACTCAACTGTAATCAATCACGGCTTTACAAATACTTTATATATTTTAATTGACTTTAAGGGAATCAATCTGGAAATTTCAACAAATTAGAGCTCAATGTGTTAAAAATTAAGTAAAATTATGGAAAGGAGGAATCAGAGTCTTAAACTAACAAGTGTTTAGTTTACACTTAATTTTCATAAAGCTTACTTGTTGTGAGTAAATTGAAGCTTTATCTTTATACAAATATATCATTATAAATCAAAAGTATAATGTACTTTAAGAAAATAGTTTTAAAATAAAAATTTTAATTCTAAAACGCGTAAAATATGCATTTAGATCCTACATAATATATATAAGTCATCAATTTTATAAAAAAAAAATTAGGAAATTGTACAGAACATTTAACTTCCCATTAGAATGTGATTATAACAGAAAAGCTAAGTTTAAGCTAGAAGAGAATAATATTTTTTCTTGCTCCTAAAATGGAAACTATACGAATAATTATAATGGAGAGAAATTAATTGATATTATTGATTATATTATGTGAATGTATATATATATATATATATATTAAGATTAAGTACCTATTTATTTATTTTTTTGCAGTAAAAAACGTAAATTTTAAAAATCATGAGAATATTTTTTCACGAAAAGAGTAAGTTAAAACTTACCTTAGATTTTATTCCAAAAGTTAAACATAAATCTATGGAAACATCATGATGTGATTAAAATCAAGTGTTTCTTTTAAGTAAAGTTTAATTTTTAAATAAATAAAGAAGTATTAATATAGCAAATTTTTAAAAATTAATTTATGTTCAAGGATTAAATCTATAGAGATAGAGAAATTGCACGCTTTCTGCATCGTCGAAATCAAAAAAGGATTTTAAAGCCTGTTTTTGTATGGCCATTTTTCTGATTTCATACGAATTCAAACCAAATATTTTCAAGTCTGGATTTTATAAAGTTATTTCGTCCTTATTTTTTTTTTAATTTTAATTAAATTTTTGTTTCAAAAATAGAATGTTTCCATAGCCCGTGTACAATTATATAATCTTCGGAAATATGGAAACTTTTATTGCAATATACAATTTAATACTATAAGAATCATATTTATAATACTGGTAAATGAATAATTTATTTCATTCAAACATATAACGCAAGTAATTCACTATAAGGGAGATAATAGTATTAGAAATTTATCAATTATAAAGATTTATAAAGCAACCACTCTATGTTTAAAAATAATGAAACAAAATAACTATTTAAATATTAACATTCTAAACACAGTATGGAATTTTCTATTAAGTTGAGCGAATTCCTCTTTGTAAGAACTTCTCTTAAGATCTTAATCCGAATCTTTCAATATATATAACCATTGTACATAAATCTTAAAGTTAAAATGTCAATTTATTCTTTAAAAAACATTTATTTGGTAGATATGTTATAAACTCCCTATGAGAATACTCTGTCATTAATTTCCTAGACCGTAAATATTGATTTACAGTCCCATAATCTTTGACACTAATATAATATTTTTTTAACTCTTGTAGTACTTGTGTGTTGTAATGAGATGTTTTAGTTAATAATTTGTTTTATACCAGTCTATTGAAAACTGTTTATTAATTTCAATCCAACATTATATGTTCTAATTAACGAATAATTTATAAAAGTCACATTCACGCCCAAAACATAGAATATTTTTATATAGATATAAATTACCAGTTATTAACTGTTAAATATGGGGAATACTTTCCGCTCTTTTATAAATTAAGTGTAATTTCTCAAATAAAATCAACTTTTGGGATAAAATAATCATCGATATCAAATACGTATAGATTTTTTTAATAAAGCTGTTTAATATTTAATTATGACATTCTATAACATTTTAGAATCATTATTTTTATTTTAAATATATAAGAAACTAAATTGATTTTTTTTTTTTTTTTTTTTTTTTTTTTTTTTTGTAAAAATGCTAAGAAAATGTAAAAAGAAATACAATTTTGGAAACATTTATTTTTATTTACTCTTAAAATATTTTAAAAAGAAACTATTTATATTTTATTTACTTTTTGGGTTAACATTATTTTGGCTTAATTTATATATTAAGAAATTTCTTGTGACTTATTCTTATCTAGATATATTAAAACTGCGAAATATTAAATTTTAGCAAGACTCTTATATACTATTTTTCCACTTTTAAGGCACAAATTTATTTTTCTCCTCGTCACCTTCTTTTTTTTTCCTTCCCTAATAATTCGAATGTGTTTGTATGATCGACTGAAAGAAATGACACCTTCATTAATCTTAATGTATTAAGTGTGTTTATTCACTGTTTTTAGAAACAAATAATTTTCCATAAGTAAACGAAAATTTGAAATGGATTAGAAAATATTTGAAATGAAGCATTGACTACTTATACTATTAATTTAATTAGTGATATTAAATAGGTACGTCATTTAAGAACTATTTATGAAGATGATTTAAGAAATGAAACAAAGTCAAAAGGCTAATACAATATAAATTAATTTTTACAATGTGTTTCATACAAATTAATTTTTATGTTAATTTAGTCACTTTTTTGGGCTAGTCACAAGGATTTTATTATTTTAATTACATCGGGCGTTTGTGTTTAAAGCGAAAATAACGAACTATTCAGGAAAACTTTTTAATTTTAAGGAATATTTCCATAAGAATCTTATATGTTAACCACTCAAAATTATTGCAATTTTTTTATTATCTACAAAAAACTGAAGATTACTCGTAAGTTTTTTTTAAAATACTGTATTTAATATAAAAATAATAAAATGTTATTGTAACAACATTTTTCAAAAATTATAATGTATTTCATTATTTGCATAATATGAATCATGCATATTTTTACACTGACGAAATAATTTGAATGTAATTATTTCCTTGCTTTTACTTATACAAAATGATTGAAGCTGAAAACTTTGATTTAAAGGTAAATAGTATACCTAAGTCAGATTGTGATTTGACTTAGGTATACAGTTTTAGATATTTTTAAGTCATATTATTTATTTTTGATATAAATTATCAATAGAAACATAATGCTTATTTAGTGCAATAAGAAACATAATAGTTAGTTTAATAAATATTTCGTTTCTGTGGCATTAGTTCTATATAATATACAATTAATATAGGCATCTTAAATAAAAATATGAAACACGGAATCGTAGTGTAAGACCTTACTGTGCATTTCAAAAAGCAAAGACATAGCAAATTGACAGAACTCACTATTTCTATCCAAATCAGATAATTTTAATTAATTACCAATGTTGTGTAATAGACAATTAAAATTAATTGAAAATTAAATAGGGCATTCGGGAAAAACGCGGTTTCAATTTTCAACATATTTTGATTAATATTCTAAAACCTTTCAAATTAAACTTTCGGCAACCGAAAATAGAATTGAAAAATATTAATTATAGCTTATGAAGATAAAATTATTTTAATATAATATTATATAACTAGTAATATTGCAATTCTTAAAATGTTGTTGAAAATTATTTTTTATAATTAAAGAAATTAAACATTTTATTATTATTACCTCCTAAATTGGCTGCGAATAAATTTTAATTCATAAAGTACTTCAGAATTAACAAGAATATACGAAAACAATTTTGAATAACAAATCTTCCTTTTAATAAATAAAATTGTTGACATTTGCTGTTTTTTTTTTTTTTTTTTTTTTTTTTTTTTTAAGTACTGAAACATTTAATTTTACATTTTCATTTTATATTTTGTTGCATGATAAAACATTTGCCAACACTTATTACCAATATTATCAAAGAAGTACAATAACTTCTGATACTATTGCTTATCACATTCATGTTAGAAAGACATTTTTTCCAGTGGAATAGATTGCTTGCAATTCCTCTATTCCTAAAAGAGTGGACAAACATTCCCAGGCGATAAAGAGAAAGCCATCACGAACACATTATTCCAGACTTCCCTCATACCAACCAGAATATTCCTTACTTCTGAAATGGCGGTTATGTGCTATTTCCTGAGTGAAATACGGTCACAGTTGTGGAGCTGTCAGTTGGCTTAATGGGCCCACAATATAGTTCGGGAAGTAGTTGGGAGTGCCCTTATCTGTTATTCAGGAATGCATTGCCAACTGCATTTACTAAATGGTCTGCTAAGGTCATAAGATAAGTGATCTTTTTCTTGTAGATATTGGCAAGAACTTTCGCAAAATGTTTATGTACATCAATTGGAAATGAATGATGCATATTTAGTGAAATATTTCATACGATCATGTATTTATGTCATTAAAGTGCGTTCACAAACACAATTTATAAACAACAGAATGTATTTAAGATGTTTTAGAACATATACAATACACATATATGCATAAAATACAGTTTCATATTTACTTATGTAAATATTTGATTATTATTCTATGCGTAGATACAATTTAAGGTATTTAAAAATCACAAACACGAACCACTTTCTTTTCATTTTGTTGGTACTATATTTTTTATTATCAGCTAGAACTATCATCTCTAAATTACTTATGCATATTAGTAAAAGGTATGTAATCAATGGTTTAAAATGCATCATTTATGAATATTAAGTAAATTATAACGCTTAAATTGTTTAACTAAATTTTTAATTTTTAGGAAACTTAAACTAATTTATATATTTTTGATATTCTAAAATTAATAATAATTAGTAAAATTTTATAATATTTTAGATAAAATAATATTATAATAATTTAAGTGTGTGTAGTGTGTGAAAAAATTATATTTAGAATATTTATGGATTATTCCAATAATATTCTTCTTTTTAAAATTAAGCTCATGAATTAAATACAAATATTTTAAACGTTTGAAACTACGCCAGGTGTATGAAAAATATTTTATATATTAGTAATTTAAATGACACCAATGAGTACCTAGTGAATCCAGAAAAAAAATATTCAATGCCACGTAAACTGCAATCAATATTACTTGCTAATCAGGCTACAAATTGGAAAGGATTACAGTGGATATGATAGAAAATTAAAACATATATATTTATGCAAGAATTAAAGACAATAAACACATATCCACATCTTACCTTAATTTATAATTATATTATGCAAATTGCACATAGAGTAAATTAAAGTTTTTTTTTTTTTTTTTTTTTTTTTTTTTTAAGTACAGTAAATTTCTCCTTCAGTTCAATTTCACTAATTTAGATATCAAGTACTTTACAAATAATAGTATAAAAGATGTGAATTTTCTATATGAGATTCTATTATGAAGATTACACTTCATCAGACGTTGAAGGATTTATGTGGCAATGGACCAACGTATTGCCTTATATCTAGATAAAGCTATTACTCAATGTTAGCAACATACAGACCAAGTACAATGCTGAAGTTAATTTAAGGATTAATTCTTAGATGTTCACGTTCTCGTCCTTGTCGATCCACCATTTCCAAATTCCAATCACGACATCCCTGTACTGATATTACGCTGAATATATATATATATATATATATATATATATATATATATATATATATATATATGTATTTATGTTTATGTATGTATGTAATGTATGTATACATGCATACATACATACGTTTATACATACATATAATATATATTTATATATGTTTTACATTGTTGAGTTATTCAATGTTTAATATTAAAAACATTTCTCTTAATTTTTTACAAAAGCACCACTCGCAATTAATGAGGTTTCCTGCACAATAATCTTCCATGTATTTGAGCCTCTAAATACATTAGCATATTACTTCAAGAATATTATTTCTAATAAAATACATCTTAAATTTTAATCTAAAGTTTCCAATGCATAACAATTTTGGATTAGTAATTTAATTTTGTTCAGAAAATAACTCGTAATTTAAACATTGTATATACATAATGCATAAGTGATCTTATCATCAAGTGTCTAGTAGTAAATTAATTACAATTACGAAGTGAAATAAGGAGTTATAAATTACCGTTACCTGGAAATAAATGAAATAAAATGGAAGCTCCTCAAATTGTTATTAATAACTGTTTCATATATATTACTAAGCCAAATACGCTCAAATATTTCAAGATAAACTATGTCGGGTATGATAACTAAACTGAGAATTTGCATTTATGTATATGTATACTTAATATTTATAATAATTTGATTTCACATTTAAAATTTAATTTTAATTTTTTAATATTTTTTTAAATTTAATTGCATAGGTTTAAAATAAATTGCAGCTTATAATAAGTAAATGAAATGAAATATTGTTTTCTGAATCATATCCTTATTTTTAATTCTGATGAAACATGTTTTTTAAATACTACTGTGCATGAATATTGTAATTTTCTTATACGAAAAAGTATGCTAACATGTACATTTTTTAAAAACAAATTTTTAAGTAAAAATACAAAATCAAATAACATTTATGAATAAAATAATGTAATAAAGTTCTGCAATATTTATATAACTTTGTCTGATACCGTTTATTTCATGATAGTAAAAGACTACTGTGCAAAATAAATTAACTTTATGTAAATTTTAGAAATAGTCCTGGTTTATTTTGAGCTTTTAAATGACTGAACATAAAATTTGCTTTAGTTAAAATCCTTTTGCTTTAATATCTAAGATTAATTTATAAACTAAAGAAATGAAATGTAATTTTGTTTTATATTTTAAACTATTTATCACTGAACTTCACCTGATTCCTGTAAACTTTGTATGTGTTTTTGAAGCTTCAAATGTTTTCTTTATGTAAAATGCGATGGCTATAAATAGTATAAATGGCGTTATATATGAAAAAGATGATCAGTATTGCTCAAAATGAACCCTGTACATCCCTCAGCTTTACGAATCTGTTCGGAAGCATTACGGTTTCTCTTGTTCAGAGCCTTTATGGGATTTGTAACCAATTACCTTTTGATCTGAGATGTAACCAATTCTCTCTGTATTGTTTTAAAATGATATCAGCATCACAACACCCTTTGATATCTATGATTCCTTGTTCCTCTCAAAGAAGGTTATATAATTCACGGCTACATAACATATTACCATTTCATGAGCGAACAAAATTACTCCTGTCTTCATTTGAGTTCCCATCTTTACAAATCCAAATAAGAGATGATCTAAAATTTCTTCCTTGGAATATCCCTATTATCAATATAATCAAACTCTTTACTAGATACAATGAATCAGATACACCACTTTTATTTTGAGGCAGATGTTTTCACACATTATTTCCCCTACATCTCTGTATATACGGTTGGATCCAAATCAATTGTTATGTTGGTTGCGGTATTGTTGTTGGAAATACAGTTTACTGCTCTGAACTGCAGGCATCATATTCTGCATATACCGCCAAAGCTGTTAATATTTTACGTGCTTTAGAAATAATGCAATACAGTTTTCATCAAAAATGCTGTATCTATACAGATAGCATGAGTGTGGTCATGCATTTAGAGCATTTTAATGATAATTGTCATCCAATTATTGTGGAAATATTGAATATTTTAAATATATTAATTAATAAAGAATTTGACATCTTGTTTTGTTGGGTTCCAATCATGTTGGTAGGGCTGGGAATGCACTTGCAGAGAATACTTCTAAAAACTGCTTAGAAATTTTACATAAAGCATTAACAATTTTTGACATTAAAGAAATATCAATAATTTCATTTCCTCCCACTGGCAGAAAATTTGGAATTTGCAGACAAACAACAAATTATATAGTATATTCTCTTAAGTTCCCAGTTGCTTCCACGTGAAGAGTTGATGTAAAATTCATTCACCTTCGCCTCGGATATGCTAGATTTACATATATTTTTGCCTCGGACTACTTTCGATTTGATACATATATAATGCACCATACATAATAGATCACATTTTAAGTACAATTCCCAATTTCAATGATTTAAACATGGTGATTTTTAATACTATAAATTTAATTTTATCAGACTTGATTGGGTTTAAACCACATAAAAATTTGTTTGCATTTTAACGTGCAATTTGTTTAATGGATTCTCTATTTACGATTTTTATCCATCTTTATCTTTGACATAAGATGTTTTGAATTTTTAGTACATTCCATCTTATATATTTGACTAGTCTTTTGACACAGAATTTCTACTTTTAGTTTTAACTACAGTTCGGTGCAGAAACATTAGAATTGGACCTTAGAGTAGTAAACCTCACAAAATCAAATCAAATCATACATAAAGAATATATACAATGTATATATATATATATATATATATATATATATATATATATATATATATATATATATATATATATATATATATATATATATATATAGTGCACTTTTCCAACATACTTTATAGAATACAGAATGAAATATAAACAAAATTATTTAAATTACATTTTTGAACTTTCATTTTCCTTTATATAACTTATTTATTATTACGGACACATTTTAAACTTTGTTTTACAGAAACAAGCGTTTTATATATTAATTAAATTATTCATAAGTTTGGGATAATTTATTACATTCTTTTATTTATTTATATTATTCTTGATTATTATAGTTTAGCATTCTGTGATTGGCAAGCGGACAGGATATTTTAAGTTAGTATTGATAAAAGTATTTTTTGTTTGAAATATACTTCTTATTCTGTTCTAACATACCTGTGAAAAACACTTTCAAAATTATACAAATGTATAATAAAAGTATCCTAAAATTGTAAATATTGTTACGAAATCTTAAAGATTTCAAATTTTAAATAAACCAGCAAATCAGTATTTTCGTCAGAGATCAGTGTTAGTGTACATAACGCAAGTAAAGTTTACAAAATTCCGCAAAATATTTAAATGAAAATTTGCATAATTTATTTTTTTAAATATATGGTATTAGATTTTAATTATTGCTCTAAAAAGTTTAAAAAAAAAATTAAAAAATTTTCTTAGATTTTTAACGTTTACATTCTAATTGAAGGAAGGTGATTTATGGACAAAATTTATTTCAAATATTAATAAGGTAATATTATATTTATTTGAAATTTTCCATCCTTGCATCTTTAATCGATTATACAAATGACTGTATATTTAGTGAATCCGATCATTAATATATTTACGAAGATATTTAGCTTATATAATATATTTTTTAAATATTTGATGTCAATGGAGCATGAGTTTTATTTCCATATGAGAAAGATTTTTTTCTTTTCCAGGTAAACTTTAAAGATAAAAATTAAAAATATGCAATCTATACAACAGTAGGAAAATTATATATATATATATATATATATATATATATATATATATATATATATATATATATATATATATATATATATATATATATATATATATATATATATATATATATATATATATATATATATATATATATATATATATATATATATATATAAATCTCTCGCATTTCAATAAAACATTTTTGTTTGTTGGAATGTATCTGTACTTTTATTTTGAAATTAACTTTCTTGCTAGAGAGAATTTCATTTAATAGTCTCTTTACTTTAATACGCCATCTCACACTTGAAACACAGTTTTATTTCGCTATAGAAATAAGCGCATTTTTAGATTTTAAATATTTTTTAATTAAATTAAGTAGATTTTTATGATGAAAGATTAAAAAATTTAAGTAAGAAGTTAATTCTGATTCCTAATGGATAATTTATTTCTAAATGAATGCAGTGCTTAACCATATTTTTCATAATTAGTTAATGTTAAATAGTTTGAATTTACTAATGCTTATTTATTATTTATGCTTATTACTAATGCTTATTTCTTTTTCACTATCTATTGATCACTTATTTTACATGTTTTATTTTATAAGCATAAGATCATAAAAAAATTTTGCTTAAAATATTTTGAATGATATTTTCGAACTTGGTTATGGTATAAATTATAATTTTCCAATCTATTACATTATAATAAGATATAAATCGTATACTTATATAATTCATAAGGCTTTAAATTTCTCAGTTTTAAGAGAATTTTAAGCTGGTGAAAATGGTTAGCAAAACAACAAGACATAAATGAGAAATATCTCTCTCTATAGTTTTTTGTATAATATAATTCTACTATTATAATAATATAATTCTCTTAGAAATTCCTATTATACTTTATTCATAAATCACTGCAATAAAAATCCTCTTACAAGATCTTTTATATCTTATTCAGTAGAATTACACTATTTATTCCAATTTCCTTTGAAAAATGTTTTAAGCATGTTATTGCAACCTTAAAAAATTTGTTTTAGTTATGATGCACAATTGTTAAACAAAGTTATTTATAGTAATTTCATTTGGGGTGCATTTACTATAATTTTTGGGATTATTAACAATTCGTTTCAAATGTCATTACACACAAACACTTAATGTAATGCAATCTTAACAGACCGTTTCTATTTTGTATTTTCGTAGCTTCGTACACTAACGGATAGTAACTTTCATGAATATTTATTATACTCAAACAATTAAGTGACTATATCTTCGGTTTCAAAATTTATCAATGCGATTTATTTTTAAAAATGTATAATAGTGAAATTGAAATGAAATAACATTACATTTAACGTTTAAATATTTTCTTAGATTTTGATGATCCTGTCGTTTGAGGTATTACAATAAAAGTTTATTGGTTCCTATCCTTTTTAAGTCTAAAGTGATCATAAAACACGGAATTTAAAAATAATTTTATGATTTTATTTATTTACACTAGTGATTCTTTGTAGTTAAATGGCGAGATAAAATTTAGAAGCACATTAAATCTATGAATGAGCTGCTTTTACATCGATATCACTATTAATGAATGTTTGATTTAAATCCCTAACGTTTCATAAAATTATTTCTCTTTGAACTAGGTTCATTCATTTGTAGTGAGAAAAATTGAAGTGAAGTAAAGAAAGAATCGAGAGCCTTTAAGTAATTAAGTTTGACCCCATTAAACATGCAAGTTGCCTGAAATATTTAGAGACATTTAATGAGGCTTTGCTACCTATAAAACTTACTTTCATTAAATTAAAATAAACGTAGTACCATTTCATAAATTTTGGTGTTTTAGTATAAAGTTAATCAGCATTTTCATTTTATGACGACATAAATTAGGAATTAATGAAAGGAATTGACAATAGTTTAATGATTATTCATAAATGTTTGTGTAACTTTTCCTAAGGGTATTTTGTTAAAAAGATCAACTAAGATATTCATAATAAATTTTACATTAAACTATACACAATACACCAAAGATATATCTTGTAGGTAATTAATTTTGAATTTGTTTTTAAAAGATTTTACATGAAACATTTAAAAATGAAGTATTTATTTTAATTATACTTTCATATGAAATTTTAGAATAGACAATATTAATGTAATTTTAATTTTATATTTTCATGAATTATAATGATAGTAGACTGTATTATATTTTGAGCAGTTATGGATAATGCTAATTACACAAATTCAAATCGGTAGGATTTATATAAATTTTTTAAAATTAAATTTAAAATAGCAAAACAGATAGTTGCTTTATTGAGACTGACGTCTCTACACTCATAAATTACATGTAAAACCTAACAAAAGCTTCAGCCCAAACTAATCATTAATTTATAAATTGGTATCTTCAATGATAAAAATACTTTTTTATAAGCTAGCCTAAGAAACATAAGTATTTACTTAATTTTTCGTGATAAGACTGACCAGATGTCAGTCTTAATCCAGTGATGATCTCAAATCATCTCACTGGATTGTGATGATCGCTAAACTATAATGCCATCATATAAAATATGGCTTAGAAAGTTGAAACAAAATTGTAGTTACACATGTCTTAAGCCTCTGCTTTATTCTAAGATATCATTTTTTCGCGAAGATGTGCATCGGAAAAAACGTGCAGTTGTTATCTTAAGGTGCTATTTATTTTCACACAATAAAAAAATCTTTTGCTATTCTTTTTATAAAGTGAAGTGTGAAGTAAAGTACCCATCCTTCTTGTGGTGTACCTTGGATATTGCTAAATCAGCTGCAACTTCACCTCCTTCTTTGTATATCTCGACTATTTTGAGTAAATTGAGATTTTTTATTTCCGGCAATATGTATAAGATTTTATAATTGCCTCAGTGGGATTGCTGGATGTGTTTAATTCGAAAAAAGATTTAACTTGGAAGATAAAAATTTTGACGTTAATCATCTTGATTCGTGCAAATTTCTTGTATTTTTAATATAAACTTTTCAGAGTTAATAGAAGGCCAAAAAACTAATGCTGTCATAAAAAAATATCGTGGGCATTTGTAATAAATAAATATCTACATATGAAATTAACTTATTTAAGAAAATAATGTATGAATATGTATTGATAATTATGTCATTCGTTCTTTTAAATTAATTCTCTTCAGTATAAGTTACTGTTTAAAATTATAATCAATACCATGCATGATTTTACATAATTGTTCATTCAATAATTTCAAAAATAATTTTTGTTCATCATTTTATTAAAAGAAAGGCTGTACCAGAAACGTGTCCGTTTACCTGCCAACTCTTTCTGGAGGAACTATAACAATGAGATCCCTAAAAATCTTAAGACACAAATTGGCTTCATCCAAGCTACCCAGAGAGAATCGGATGCTTTAAATTTGAGTAGAGACTATTTAATTTTACTTCCTCCTACTTGTTCTATAGATTATCTGACTTTGAATATAAATCTTGATCTTATTCAAACAGTTGTTAAAAAAGAAATGAGTGATTTACAACTAAGATCTTTCGCGATAGAGACTATTGAAGTTCGCTATCATGAAAATGAGTGGTGGCATGTTTTCACTGATGGCTCTATGTTGGAAAGAACACGTGGTGTAGGAGCAGGTATTTATTGTGAGCTTTTCAGATTTTATTTATCAATGGATACTCTTTCCACAGCCTTTGATGGTGAAATTGAAGCTATTACAGTGGCTTTCCAAGAGCTATCGATTTGCAGTCACTTTTTTAAAAGATATGTCATTTTGACAGATTCTAAGAGTGCGCTTCAAACTCTTTTGAATAATCAAAATAGTTCCCAAAGAATTTTAGAATGTAGACCTTTGCTTAAGGCTCTGGCACATAGAATTCCTTTCCAGTGGCATTTGTAAATAATAATAATTTCAAGAATGAAGATGCTCAAAACTACCATAAAAATAAGCATCTATCAACTAATTTTTAATAAGAAAATATTATTTTTTGATTTTTAAATTTGTTTATAAATGCACTGATAGACGTATTTACTTAAAAAACAAACAAAAGAAAAACAAAAATCAGTTAAGCTAAAACCAACCGAAATATTTATTTAATATGTAAAAATCTTCGAAATAAAAAATGAAACTAGAAATATTTGTATAACTCAATTTTACATCTTTGGGTAAAATAAGTTCATTAAAAGTACACATTAATATAAAATATTCATAATACAAGCAAAATCAAGTAAAACGCTTTAAAAACTTTATTTCCTATATTTATTTTATTTAAAATATACTTTTTAAAATTCTTTAAAATTATATAATAATTACTAAGAATGGCTTGCAAAAATATTGCTATCAATCCAAAATTAGAACCTAAACATGCAAACATTTGTAAAAGTTTTGGAACATCAATTATCTTGGTAAACTCATAGAAATCTAAATAATTTTATTAACTTAGTATATTTGAAATATATTTACTAAGTAAACAAATATAAAATTGTTAATGCATTTAAATAGAGTAAAATAAACTCATCAATGAATTTAAAGTAAGGTGATGTTTTAAAATATAGTATTAAGTATTAAAAAAAATTCATTTCTCAAATAAGTTTTAGATAAAGATTTATATTAGTAGAAATTAGTGGAATGCGATATAAAATCAGAATGTTTTATGTGATATTACATTTTTTTATATATTCTTTAAGAAGAAGAAAATAAATTCAGTTTCATAAATAATAGTTACTAAATGCTCTTTCCGTATATTAAAACCATAATTTTCGACAAGCTAATATTTTACTTTAAGCCACATTTGCGAATTAAATTATTCATGTACTCCTTTAACTACATAAAAATTATAGTTAAAACTTTGAGAGGAATAAATTTATTTTTGGCAGTTTAAACATTTTAACCCTTTTAATAAAAATGTATTTATATCCATGGGATATATACAGCTTCCTATATAATTAGGCAAATGTCATGTTGTTGATACATATTACAATTGAAATTCGATATGAAAATATCACTCAAATAGGATTTTTTCTGCTTGTTATTTCCAATTTAATAGTTTGATATTGTTATTTTTGTCAACCAAATATGTAAATCTGTACATATAAGTTTTGAAAGATTGTTAGATATAAAATGTGTGGTTAGTTTCTTGCTTAAAATTATATTATATGTATAAAGAAATTATGTAAACGTATGCCTTGAAACTAAGTAACTCTATGCATTGAAAGCTATATGCATTAATCCATCCATATCTAAAATACGTTGGTATGATTCTAAAATACGTTGGTATGATCTAAAATACGTTGGTGTGTATATTAACATGTTACTGCCTTATATCATTGCTTTGATGTCGTAAGGATGCTATTAGAGGAATGTAACAAATCAAGCGTTTCTCATTCGTTACTCGGAAAAGGTTTAAAATTACATAGCATTACGCACTATGTTTCCTTTGATTGATTATAAGCCTTCACTAATATATATGAAGCTGGATGTAAATGCAGCTATACTATTGATGTTGCATTTTAAAAACTTTTTTATATAAAAAACATTAATTAAAAATAAAATTTAAACATTTGTTTGATTTTAACATTTGTGAAGATATTAATTACAAATTTAGTTTCATATTGTATTCATAAATTAATAATTTGAAATACATAATAAATTGTGAAAAAATAATAAAATGTAAGATATTTTTATGTTAAAATATTCTCCGTATTTTATTATAACCTACTTCACTCGAATATAATTTGAATATTATTTAATTTTTATTATTTTTCAACATTTTTACATTCAAACTATTGTTTAGTTAAATATATAAAATTGCATTAATGCATTCGATCTTGTTTCTGTTCAATAATTTATTTTTTTTACTGGACATTTCACTTTAGGATTGAAATGATAAGGCACACTTTCTTTCTTCTCATAAAAATGTTATGTTATTATAATCTAAATTATTTTATTTCCTTTAACTTCTAGAATATAGATTTGATTTACGTGATGTTGACGTAAACTATTTTATTTTAAAATTCATTCGTATACCTTAGGATAACAGGTAAGGCTGAATAATTCAAAGTTATAAATGTACTGAAGTGCGTATAGTTGCTTTAAGTAATTGATAAAGTAGATAAGCAGCGGAGAGTTTATGCGGTCAGAAGCATTTAGTAGATTCCGTTGATGAATTCCTCGTTGGGAGATGTGCGACATTCTGTAGTAATGAAGTCTGACGGAAACATACCATTCCTAATCACGAAACAATGTCACAGTTATGAATTCGGGTGCCAGAAATTAGGTTTGGAAGATGGACTTTGTCAGATGCAAAGGTATGGAACTTATAATTATTCCGAATAAGAAAAGGATGTAGTTAAGATGAAACATACTCAAGTTTCTCAAATTAAATTAATTTACCAAATTGCTTTCAATTATTAATTTTAAAAGGATATTTAGGAATTAAATTGCAAATGCCTACCTTTAAAACAAAGTTGTCATCATTTTTTAGTTTTAATTACACATTTCTAATATAAGTATAAATATTCACATAAAATCAAATTCTCTTCCATCTTTTCTCACATTCAACATATGTTCAATTGGAGAGGAAATTAAATTTTATCGTATGAAATTAATAATTAAATTATCACATGTATAGAAAAAATAAAATTCTAGTTTTATGTTGTTTTATCATGCATGTAATTATCTTAAAAAATAATAACATATCCTGCTGTAAACAGTTATTTTTTTTTCGTAAATGTTGCACGAAAAATAATATAGTAACGATATACTTAGTAACGATATCGATATTTTATGATATTAATTTTCCTTTTACATAGAATCCTGAGCGTTAATGATATCTATATAATATGCTTGGAAAAAATATAAATTCTTTAGAAAAATATTATAATGTTGTACTAAACAGTATAAAAATGTTTAAAAAAAATTTTTTTTAATAATTAGCAAATGCTAAACATATGTATTTAGGTAAATAAGACTTTGAATATAAAAATTGTAACAACAGTTTGCAATCGTGTTTTTACAATTGTAAACAACAATGGCTCTTAGGAACTTTCTAGTTATTATTTCACTAACAAATGAGGGCTGTTGGATTTTTCAAATACTCATAATTTTTCTGTAATTCACCTAATTTTTTAGTCCGTTTTTGTTTCAGTTTTCAGAATTCATATTCTATGTGTTCATAATTTCCCATAACTTTTTCGACATTTTGTTTGAATAATCTGAAATTTGACTATTTCGTATGATATCCATTTGAGTATAATTTAGAACCAGTACAAAGATATTAGGTAAACTAGAAGAGATTTATGAATTAATCTATTTGTCTGAAATAGATTTTTATGATAACTTTCACCAGTGTATTTATATTCTAGAAGTTTTGAAATTATTCATCCGTAGTTCTGCAGAATTTGCACTTCTCTCCAAGATTTTATTTCGATTGGTAAATGATATACAATGTGTGTAATTTTTCATCTTATTCTTTAAATTTTATAGAAAATTTTGCATGTTTATATTATAAATATAGTTTCCCTTTTCGAAGAGAGAAATAATATATTGGAGATGGTAGCGATATTTAATTAAAAATTTAGAATCAGAATACAATATATATATATATATATATATATATATATATATAAATATATATATATATATATATATATATGTATGTATATATGTATATGTATATATATATATATATATATATATATATATATATATATATATACATATATATATATATATATATATATATATATATATATATATATATATATATATATATATATATATATATATATATATATATATGTATATATGTATATGTATATATATATATATATATATATATATATATATATATATATATATATATATATATATATATATATATATATATATATATATATATATATATATATATATATAAATATATACATATATTAGTTTATAATTACTATCAAAAGGTTAAAGGTTAAAATTAATTTGGTACTTTTTGAGAGTGAAATAATTATTATGTATTATTATATTTAAATTTAACTTCAACAACCAAAGAAAATCAAAATAGTTTTCTGTGTCATGGAAACTCATTTTCTTGTAACAAGATTGTTATGTTTCTTCATTATACTGCATTTCTTCATAACTAACCATAAATCAGTTTTAATATAACTAGCCTGAAAAGAGAGTACTTGGTTGAAATTTTCATATCATTTGCTTCGAGATTTATGACATTGTTCTGAGAAAAATATGGGAAAAATGTGCAACATGAGCATGGATTCCGAAATGTTTTTAATGACCTCCGCTTAAATCGATAAAAATAATATCTGATCATGAGTTTTCTTATGATTTCAAATAAAACGTGCAAATATTGGTTTTAACGTCCGATTTAAAATTTTTGAATGGAATAAATTGTTAAAAATGCTCATTAAATGTTTAATCCATAAAATATTTAATGCACAAATTACTGATACATAAAACATTTAACATGGTTATTTCTGCCACATATACCAATATAATCTTAAAATTTAAAACATTCAAACTAAGTTATAATTAGGTGATGAATATTTCATCTCTTTTAGATTAAAAATCAATAGCGTTAACTATTTAAGATAATTTTTAAAATTTGACACAATATAATGTTTTTTTTTAATATTTCTATTTGAAACACAATAATTATTTAACTAAACATATCGATTGATTAATTTCTGAATTAAACAATTAGAAGTTATAGTACTTCCTCAAAAACTGCTATTTATATTTATCTCCATTTCTTTAAAAATGTTTTCAATTTACACTGTCGAGTTTTGTCGTACATGCGTTTACAAGCACAATTTTTACATACATGTTGATATGTTATGTTGTTGTTATTTATGACACTTGGACAAGCCAAGTTCGCTAGCCATGGCTATGTAAAATTAAGTCGGATTCTTTCGTCTATAAGAAATTAAGTTAGGTATTTCGTATAACCAGAGCAACAGCAAGGAATTATAATTCAAATAAGAAGGTATTTCTTCTATGACTTCTCAGATAGATGGCACCGCCAGAAGAACCATTCCTTCAATATTTTGACTTTTATCTGGAGAGGGAGGATTTATCCAGACCATTACACTCATGGAAAGTGCTCAATGACCAGGACTTTCTTTTCCATAGATTTAACGAATACGTATATTGAATGAGCTCAATGTTTCTGGCGGAATTATATAGATAAAAAATTACATTATATATAAAATAATAAAATATAAAAAATTACATTAGTTATAAATAATTACATTAGTCTATTGATTCAAGATCTTCATCTTGGATCAATAGACTGATGTAAATATTTATAGCAATCTTAATCAAAGTTTTTATAAAATACTTAGGAGTATCCCTAAATAAAAACTAACTTGTGTTAATAGTGTTATAAAAATTCACTGTTAATTAATTTTTTTAAATTGATTATTCTTTAATTTCTTTTTGTCTTTATAATAATTAAATATTTTCTACAAAAAATGATACTGCCTTTTGAAGCAACACAAATCGTTTATTAAGAATTATGAAATTATATATATTCTGACGTAGAATATTATGTATGTTAAGTCTTTTATGTTATATAAATTTTCCTATACTAAAATTTCAAACGTTATACGATAATTGGAAAAATGTTTTAGGTACAATTTGATATGATATATTATAGTTAAATTTGGTGAATATTAAAGCAAATAATTCAAATGGAGTATTAAATATTTAATAAAAATTATCTACACTGATTTTGATACTACATCACTATGCTATTTTTAATAAGAAAAGTATTGATTTATTAGTTTATTTTAAAGTGTTTTATTAAAATACTTGCAGTTATAAATATGAAATCAACATACTTAATAACTTTTCATTTAAAATAAGAATATCCAGTTATTATTTCTATTGAATTGGAAAATCAGTAAATAAATCCTCCTTTTTTCAAGAAAAAATGCCTCAAGTAAATGAAATTTTACCTTAAGCAATGATGGTAAAAGTCAAAATCTTTTTGAACTTCCGAAAATGAACATAAAAGTAAATTTATTTATTCTTGGTTCAGGGAAAATAAAACTGCGTAGTTAATTTGATCATAAACTGTCTTAAAATAAAGGATTTTGAATAATTTATGGCACTAATTTATTTAACTTTGTCCCTTCATCTCATTTTAAAGAATGCTTTCGGTAAGAGTGAAATGTCCTATAAAATAATACAACTTACGTTTTTATCTAAGACTGCCTGAATTAAATATAATGTATCTGAATTAAACTCCAAAAAGTTTCTAATCATTCGATTTATGGAAGAAATTTATGATACTTTTATAAGATAAATTTCATATATTTATTTTATAATTTAAACAAAAATTTTGGAATTTTATCAAAATCAAAAATTTTTGTACTGTGTACGGGAATTTATAAAATTAACTTTAATAATAAACGAAACAATGATGGGTAAAATAATAATCAATGGAATTATTTAAAAAATATATATTGAAATAAATGCTACAGCATTTTTCTGTATAAAAATTTAGTTTAGATCTATCAATTTTTTATAAAACTTAAAGCAAAAAAAATTAATAATCATTAATGTTGTAAGATATTTATCAGTAAAATGTCTAAAAATATATAAACATACTATTCTGAAGTTCTAAATAAAATGTAAAAAAATTGCAATGCATGTATTATTAAATCTAATTATTTTCAAATACGATGCAAAATAATATATTATAACAATGTTAATACACACAAATATCATAATTTCTATACAAATAATTTTCTCGTTATTTTTAATTATTCTCATTACGACAATTTAAAATGAATTTTGAAGAAATGTTTGCTTTCTCAAAATATATTTAATACAATTTATAAGTAATGTTTTCAGCTAATCATCTTAAACTAAATTTTAAAATACCTATTTTAAATTTGTAAAAAATAGAAAATACTTAATAGATAATTTATCTTCCCATATTTTAACTTATTTATTAGCTATTTTTGCAATTTTTGTAAAACTAAAATTCTTTCTAATGATAATTTTAGAAATAACGTGATGTTTAAATCATAAAAATTCAGTAATCACTCTGTTTTTCTCAATGGTTCACACATTTGATATATTGCAAATTATATGAAATAAATTTTATTAGTAATAATGATATAAATCTCAAGATTTAAAAGTTACAAACGGAAATATCTTATTTTTAAAGCTATTATTTCTTTACAAATTTTAATTGAACGAGTAAAAATAAAATAAAAAAATTTCTTTCCATATGTCAAATAACTTTAAGTTCTATGTAAATTCATCATATAATATTGGTACTAGAGTGTAGTCATTATATTATATCATTATATAATATGTGAAGTTCAGTAATTTAATTTTATTTAATGATACGTTAAGTTAAAAATTGATCTAAGAATGTCATTATTTAATAATATGCTGCATCACCAATTCAATAAACTTTATAAAACACAACAAGTATTTAAACATTACTAATAAAATTTTAAACATATTTATTTTATTTTAAAAGTAGGTTTTTTATTAATATTAGCTTTTTAAAAATGTTTGAATTAAAGTATAAAAAATATCACTTGTTTATATTTGGAAAACATAATCTTAAACATTAAATAGGAGGTATACAGAATTGTCTCCATTATTCTATAGTATGTCAATTTCACATGTGAGCGCATCACAACAGTCGCTTGAGCCTTTACATCTGAATGCTTTTTAAGAAAGAATGTCCTATGGTACAGAAACAGATCACGTCTTGTAATGAAACACGTGCTATGTGTCCAAACTGTCCAAACTGCGCCTTATCGGTGAGTATTCTCATTCACCGGTAGTTTCTCTACTAGTGATAAAAATAGTCGAAGCTCTATTTTTCCAACTGAAATGAAGGAAAGATCAGAACTAAGATAAAGGATTTTATTTTAGTTCGAGTGAAAAAAAATTCGAAATTTCTGATTTTGAGGTCCTTTCGAATTGAAGTCTGTGATAAATTGTTTTCCTCACAGAATGTTACATCTAGGGTGAATTGAAAAAAGTAGTGCAATTTCAAAATCTACTTCAAAATGAAAATCTATGAATAGAAATGAAAACTTTCATTTCTAATTTTATATTTTTAATATTAAATTTTTCTGAAGCTTTGACGACATATTTTGTGTGTATCTTTGTTTCTAAAGTGTATTATTATTTGTAGAGATCCATTGAATATATTTGCATTTCTGTGTATTCTTCCAGTATATCATTCTTCAAATTTTCCCACATTTTAGCATTTTTATGGTATATTTTTATTAGAGATACTGACATTCTAATGATTATAATGAAAAAGTATAAATTATAGGCTGTTGATCTGAAATAGTTCTTCATAATGTTTTTTACAGTACGAAACAGGATATTCTGATAAATTTTTATGCATCAATTTTTTATTTATCATTTATAATGAAAGTAAAAAACATTTCATACTTGTAAAAAAAATTAAACAAATTTCGCTAAAAAGAACTATTTACACAAAGAAACTGAACATTATATTTTATAATAAAAAATTTTTGAATTTGAAATTTTTTCCAACTAAAAAAAATTAAAGTTTCTCATAATAGTAAAAATGTATTTTTTCAGCAATATATTTTTTAATATAATTTTAGACATAACTGACTTCTAGATTCACTTATAATTTATCTTATATTTTTATTTAATAAATATATTACTATTGTATGTAAGATATTTCTTATGTATTTAAGATTTAAGTGTTTAGCCATTTTAAATATTCTGCTCCCACTGATATTTTTACTGGAAATACAAGACTCCAATGAATTTAATAAAATGCTCTTGTTTTTATATTATGAAGCAGAAAACACGTGATACTTCACTTTACTTTTCAGTTGAAACATATGTCAAAAACAAACTAAATAAGAAATTTCTAAGAGATGGAAAAAATATGATAGTTCGAAAAATATTTACTGACATATTTAACACATATATCAAATCAAATATATTTCAAATAATGTCTAGGTAATTTCAACATGTTAATAAACACAAACATTTTTAAGTATTTCAGTATTCCTTTAAAAATAAAAAATGAGATTTTTGTCTACTAAACACCCATTTCGAAAGTTGGCACAATTTAATTTTTAAATTTAAATGCTATAAGCATAGAATATTTAGGGAATTTTAAACTTAACAAATAGCTGTCACTATATGATATATTTTAACTCAGTGATTTAACTACATTTTTTAACTTTGGTAGCTTTAATGTCTAACAAGAGAAAATTATTTATCATTTGACATTGCTAATTCATAGTTCCTTCTAACTCTTTATTTCAATCTAGATTCTGTATTTTAATTTAAAATCTAAAAATAAATACTTGCTAGATAATTTTAAACAACTTTGAATTTAAATAGCAGAAATACGAATATGTCCAGATGGAATGTTAATCCAATTATTCAAATGAAAATAATTACTAGAATTCTTTTGCTTAAAACAGTTTCAGATATTTCTTTTGAAGACAATAAAGCTGTTCTTTAACTTTTATGTTTTTGTTTAAATTCAAAATTGTTTATGTACTTTTAATGGTTATATATATATATATATATATATATATATACATATATATATATATATATATATATATATATATATATATATATATATATATATATATATATATATATATATATATATATATATATATATATATATATATATATATATATATATATATATATATATATATATATATATATATATATATATATATATATATATATATATATATATATATAATAAGTATACGGAGTTTAAACTGAAGTACTATAAGGGTAAAATGGTGAAAGAAGTAATGCATGCAATATCACAAAAGTGTCTAATTTAATGTCTCTATAAAATTATATTTTGTAATCGATGGTGATCCCACGATGCAGCTATGAGGCTATGAAATGTGGACGCTTCAACTATTCAGAACTTTTAATTAGAAGAGAAACGCTACTTAAGGAGTGATAAAACAAGTTGAAAGGAGTTGATTTTATTCTTATGTCAATAAACTTTTAGCAAACTAATACCGAAAGGAGAAGAGTTTCCACAGACTACTTAAAAGCCCAGCATTTTATAAAAGAAATAATTAGTCTGAAAATATGCCTATACATGCATTTTTGTTAAAGTTTGGGGTTGAATATGCAATTTATGTTCCAAAAAATGAATTTATAAGTCAAATATATCTTAGCTTGATGTTTTTAAAATATATTATCATGCAATATACTTTAAAATATATAATTTTCTTAAATTTTATTGTAACTTGTTTTCGTTTATAGACATGGGAAAAATTCGTAATAGTTAATTTCAATATAATAGGGTTTTATTTACATTCATAAAGATATTAATAAATAGATCATAAGAATTGATAAAAATGTATAATTGCTTAGGCAATTTTTTTTAAGTTTAGTAGCGTAGTTATACAATAACAGTTTATTATAATTTTATAAGGTTTATATATTTATTTTTACTGTCGCCTTAAAATTATTTAATTTTTTAAATGATTTATTAAATGAATCATAAATTATTAAATGTGCTCAAATAATTTATATAAGAATACGTGATATTAGAAGTAGTTTTGCATATTTGTTCTAAAATGTAAACAAAACATTCCATCACAAATGGTAAAAAGAGTAAAACTCTCATTATTTAATTACACTGTAAATTCTATGATTCGGATAGTTTAATTACACAATGCCTGCATAAAAATATTGCAAAAAATTGTTTTTACTTGCAATCAATTCACATCCATACTTGAAGTGTTAATCTTTCTTGTAATTATTTAAAATTATGTCAAACAGTTGTTTTTAAGTTGTAATAAGAAGTATAAAAAATAAAATTTGATTCAAATATATAAAATAAACATATGTATTATATCAATATAATATAATAATAGAATAAATATTATAACATAATATAACAATGAAATAAACATATGTAAGGAATCATTAAATATATTTATGAATAACTTGTATACAATAACTTTAATGAAATAATTTTAAGAGGCATTTCGATCAAATACAATCCACGCTGCGTTGGTCTAATCATGATTTATACGAAATGAATGCATTTTAAAACTATTTATTTATGTAATTATTGATATGTGTCTGAACAACAGTTTGCGTCACTTTCAAAATAAAAGCATATTCAAGGCAACAATCATGTATTATGTACAATAATATTATGATGTAATATGTTAACAAATAAGAGATGAAGGCGGATCTTCAAAGACAATTAAATAACATACTTTTAAGAATCAATTTCTTTGCAATGAATGAAATAATATTTTAAAAATCAGTAACAATAGCAATTTTTAAAATCTGGAGAATAAACAAACAATAACAATATTACCGTAATGCTGAAAAACGTTATCACACACACATTTGCGCTTTAATAAAATGGTATTTAGAGCAACACTTTCTTGATTTAAGATAAAGGGCATTAAAAGTTACATCTTTCAAATATGAAATACGGAATTATTTTTTTAAACACTAAGATTTTATAATTGTTAAATCTTTTCAGAACTTGCAACGTTTCTAATGTCATTGCCTTATTTTTAACTTTATTAGTCTTGTAATTGGTTCTATGAAAAATGATATTTAACTAAAAGAAGTTTAAAAAGCGAATATGCAAAATGCATGAAACTAAAGATATTTCGCTCTATTTAACATTATTTCTTGAATTCAGAGAATTTTCATTAATAGTTCCTCTAAAATATCAATGAGGGTTTTATTAAAAATAATTTACTAGTCTGGTTATTGGTCATTTCGAAAGAAAATTTAGAAATTCATTAGCATTTTTAACTAAATTATAGGAATTTTATAAATACTAAATTTCTATTACCTATGTTAGCATGCTGCCCCAATAGTTATCCCTCTAAACACGTTCGAGCGCAAAAGGTATGATTGAGCAACAAACAAACCAACTGAGCATACAAGAATCATTTTTTGGAAAACATGTTTCTGAAAATATTAATATTGGGCATAAAATGACATTATTAAAAATAAAAAAGATCATTAAAATAAAACATTAATGATAAGTGAAATCAATGTGCATTTGTAAAGATTTATTTATAAAGACCACTATCATACGAAGCTAAAACAAATCACTCTTGTTAAAATAATTCCTTCATTTATTAAAGAAACTTTTACCACAGTTAATAAATTTGGATTAGTCATGGTAAAAACAAAGAATCTAACAAAAACTCAATCTAACAGAAGAAAGAATATTATTCAACCAGGTATTAGCTTTTATATATATATATATATATATATATATATATATATATATATATATATATATATATATATATATATATATATATATATATATATATATATATATATATATATTATCTTCTTGATTTGGCTTAGCAGTTTATCTTCTTTTGTCTGGGTATTAATTTATTGCCATATGAAAAATTAAAAAAATTAATTTAAAAAACCATTAAAAGTAATCAAACAGTACATACTGTTTTATAAATAGGAAACATTTTTGGAGAAAAGAGTAATTGATTTTAATCTCTAAATATCATATAAATAAAACAATTCTGTATCTTTATCACACAAATACACACCTTATTTATCTATATTTCTAGTTTGTAGAGTATATGTTTAATTCTAATTAACAATACTGTACAACAATACTCTACAACAATACTCTTAATGTTTTATTCTTTTTTATTGTGTAGAAAATATAAGTCTTGAATTTTCACTTTTATCAGTGAAAGTAATTCTATTTACTTTAATAGTAAATAGTAATAGAAAAAACAGTAAATAGTAAATCTATTTACTATTTTTTCTAATTATTTAAGTACTTTCAATAAAGACCTCAAATGATTAAATATCAAATAGAGCATAACATTTTACCACGCTTATGCAGTTTTTTTTATAAATGATAAATGATGAACCATAAGGTTAATTTGTTCTTTTGACTGATCTGAGGTTTGTTATTTTAAACACCATGAATAAGCGTACATTTTTTAAAGCAGAACTTCAGTATATCTATCTTGTGACAGTTAGATTAAAGATAATGAAACAACATCATCAAGGTACCTTTTTTTGCTCGAAATATTTTTCCTTTTTCTAGCTATTTTATAAGCAATGACAAAATAGCAACTGTAATCCCAATGACTGACAATTTTTTTATATGTAGATGAATTGATATTTTTCTTCCTGATATGTGCCTCCACATCACGGTATAATCTATAATCTGTTGTCTGGGAACGAAATATAATAGATTGTTTTAGCTAAATATGCCTTAAATTCACCCAAAGAACATTAACATTCAAACGAGCTATTGAAATTCTTTCTTAGTAAGATACTTTTAGCTAAATGGAATAGTGAAAATGGTTTATCTCGTAATACTAAGCACAGTAAAAATTCTTTCCTACTGTATAATAAATACTGACATTTGAATTTTTCAGTATTTATCTGTTAGCTTCAAGTTTGTAATTTACCTGTTTTGTTTCAACCTAAAATCAAATAATGTATATGACTGTTAAAAAAAAACACCTCAACATGGGGAATATTTGATTTTCTCGTGCCGTACATTTACTCTAGAACGACATGAATTTATTTGGTGTGACTTAGACACAGAACTTACGTATTTTTTGTGCAGCCAAACAGCTGTTCTCGGCTTTTGTTTTCTTCATTTATGCATATTAACATCTATGTTTTTTAGTTAGCTTACTTCTAAATCCCTAGCGTTGTGCATTTGTGGTAAGGGTGGTTGTATGTGTACAAAATAAAAAAAAATGTAGAAGACACACGAGCGCGAATTATTTGTCACATTCACCAAACTAATAAATTTTAAAAAAAAATTTAATAGATTTATTTTTAAGTAATTTTTCTAGGTAAATAGCTTATCTTATGATTAATAAAATGATCGAAAATCATTTTACTAAATAAAATTTATGTTTTTGTTGTTTCGAAAATAGTCTCTTTAAGACATTTTCAGTGAAAAATAACTTGAAAGATATTATTCGTATATAATTAACGCATATTATAAAAAAGAATTTAAAACAAAATTTCATTAATTACCAAATATATATTTTACACACTTATGTAAGCAGCATCATAAAGGACAGTGTTTTACCGCAGTAACAATATAAACTTAAAACGAGTTCAATTTCATTCTTTTCATTTAAAATGATCTAATTTTAATTTTAAGATCGGAGTTAAAATATCATATTTTAAATGTTAACTCAAATATAAGTATATCTGAGGCATAGGGATTAAAAATCATCAAATTAGTGAACGTAAAATTGAAAATCATTTATGTTTTGATTCTAGAAATCTATAAAAACTATACTATATTTTTAAAATACATTTACCTTATTTACATTAGAAAACTTAAATTTTCAGTTAACTATAACATGTAAACCTAATAAATTTGTACAAAAAACATTAAACTTTAAGTATCGTAATTTTTAACTAGTAAGTATGATTCTTTGTTAGGAATACTATTCAGAAGTGAGCTCAATGCTTAAAAGCAGTGAGTTTATAAAATTAAAGTTTAATGATAATTATGAAAATATTTTAATTTTTTGGTAACCACACTGTAAAATTAGTATAATAATTCAGGTTAAACAGTCATATATCAATATAGAGAATGTATTCTTTATTGCCTTTTTTTATTCTTCATAAGACAAGGCAAGCAAAACTGAAAGGAAATTAAACAAAAAGAAATTATAATGTGAAAAGAAGGTTTCGGTATCAGAAAATTTCAAGACAATATATTCATAAATTCTCAAAAACATAAAAAAAAGAAAAGGAAAGTACTAAATTTACTGTTTTGAAATTATTTATAAATTATTAAATATATAATTGTTTATAAAATAATTGAATTTAATTAGGTAAAAAAGTATTTATCATAAATGTAAGCATTTATACCCGTATATAGAAAATACCAATACAATATGCAAAGATGGAAAAAAAACTATAATCTAAAAATCTTTAAAAATGTTCTTTTTTGAATCAATACAAAATTTATTTGGCAAAATTGCAAATTTGATTTAGATTACGTAATCAACCTATGAAATCTCTCTAAAATACCTACGATAAATATATCATATTAATTTTAATAGACAAAAATGAATGCAAGTTAATTTATTTTAATCTCTGTTACAAGATGCTAAACTACTTTTATTATGTCACCATAAAATTTCTTAGAAATCACAAATGCTTGGTATATATATATATATATATATATATATATATATATATATATATATATATATATATATATATATGTATATATGTATATATATATATATATATTATATATATATATTATATATATATATTATATATATATATATATATATATATATATATATATATATATATATATATATATATATATATATATATGTATGTATGTATGTATGTATTAATTTATTTTGCAAATCTTAATACGTTTTTTGCTTAAAAGAATTACAACAGATAAGAAAAAAGCAAAAGTTAAAAAGAAGACTTAATTTAACTTAGTAATTCATATGAATTAAATATTATTTGTCCTATTTAAATTCTTAAGTTTTCACAGTAGCATTCAATTGGAAATAATCAATTTTCAAATGTTGAGTCGCATATATTCTCTTTCCGATAAAAAAGAGATTTATTTAGTAAACATTTCACTTTTGGAAATGTGAATCTGTATAATTAACTTGAATAATAAATTGAGAGAGAAATTATCTTTCACCTGAACTCAAATATTTGATTTTTTAGAATTAGAAGCAAGACTAATGCATTTTAAAGACATAAATATTTTTGCTGAATATCTTAGCTACATTAAATTATATGATTATATATCAGAAGTCAAAGTTTAGAATAAGATAATTAAAATTAATTTATATCATTTGGAAATAGTGTTCAGCGTTTTATTTTATAACTTCTTTCATCGCTCTTCAAAGAAATTTGTTAATTTAGCTTAATGTCCATACGCCCATACTTACTGATTATGCATGAATATATATATATATATATATATATATATATATATATATATATATATATATATATATATATATATATATATATATATATATATATATATATATATATATATATATATATATATATATAACTTCCTGTTTTATTGTTATTGACATACATTTGTAAATTTTAACATACAAAAAAGTAGTTTGAACATTAAGTATTTAGAAAAATTACTTTAAAAAAACGTTTTTATTTCCTAAAACTAAAAAATTAATTTACTAATTAAATGGAAAAATTTTAAAATGTTTAATGCTAACTTGTCTCTAATTTAAGGTCATTTTTAAATGGTAACACAATCAAAACTTAAAATTCCTTTCTATCATTTCTTTATACTAACATAAATAGAATTTCCAATCTAAAGTGTTGATAAAATAAAAAAAAAACCTCATTAAAAAGCTTATAAAATGTGTACTTTATGTGGATTCTTTTAATTAATGAATTTTTAAATACTATGATATGAAAAAATTATTTTATTTTTGCAGGCTATTGTTTTCAAAATATTTTCTTAATATTTTAATATTTCTAGCTTGCAAATTCATGTTTACATGTCTCCTATTTAACAACTTAATGTAAATTTTCTTATCTTCAATATCAAAAAAAAAAAAACAAACTTCTTTAACAAATATAAATAATAACTTTTTTTCGCGCAATATTGACTTATTGCATCATTATTAAAAGAATAATAAACTTGGTGAAAACATTCAGGAGAAAATAGGTGAATCTAAGTCCTCAGGATAAGACATGCGATCCTCTTTCTGAAATATATTAGAGAATCCAATCACACATATGAGTTAATTACGCAATATTTATATTTCAAAATTCCCTAATAATAAGGATGTGTGTTTTTTAATGTTTTTCCATTGAAAGTAAAAAAATCGCTATTTTCCTAATCTTAAATTAAATTGAAACAAATAAAAGAATAAATAAATATATATATATATATATATATATATATATATATATATATATATATATATATATATACAATAATAAAAAAAGCAATCTGTAAATGTTTATTAATTAACTTTCTTTAAACAATTAAATATTACATTATTATAAAGTATTGCTGAACTTCCTTTAAGTTTCATCTTTAAATGTTAAGTCATCTTCAAAAATTAATTTTTATATATGTTTTCTTAAATGATGCGGATTGTAGACATATGTATTTTAAAAGATTTGAAAATAATGTTATAGGTGAAGCGTATTCCGAATAGATTTTAAAAGATATATGTTTAATACCGTGGACAAGTTTATGGTAGTGCTCTTCATGGCTTAAAAGCAAGGGTTAAGTTTTAGCAACTGAGGAAGAAAAGGTAACGAATGTCACATATCTGCCTTTTGTATGGAAGACTTTCTGGAAGAAAGTTTGAAAATTTTAATGGTTTGTTCCCCTGTGATATACGAATGCTTCTCACAGCCTGTATAAAATGAGATCAGAAGTTAATATATGTAACGCATGTTAAAACAGCTTACAATGGGTTTTAGAAATTAGACTGCCCTACTTGGTTTCAAAAAGAAATACGTATTTCACTCTCAGAATAATTCAAATAAAAATATTCCATAATAAACGAACCAAAATCAGGAAATACATTAATAGTCGTCTAATCAATTTATTAATGTATTGAAAAATATGAAAGTTTTATGATTTTTCAAGATTCAGTTTGTTCGTTATGTGCGTTAAAATTGGAATTTACAAAGATTATGTTTGTCATTTTATAAGTTTATCAATCTGTGTTTAAATTTATCCTTAAAATGACGCTTCCATCGATGTTGTATAGATATTAATGCCTTGCACAGTTATTTTTTCTTTTACGCTTTGCGATTCTATTTTTGATGGCATTATGAACCCAATCAAAACAAATATCAATTAAATTATTTAAAAATTCATATAATTAAAAGTTTTATTTAAAGGATTTAAGTATTAATAACGTTTAATGGTTCAACTGTTAGTTTTAACATTTTATAAAATAACGTGTATATAAATGGATAAATAAGTATCTTATGTATAAAATAAATTATCTTTATCTAATATAAATTAAAACTAAATTCTGATATATTTACATCCATTTAAAACATTTAAATCGAAGCATTAACAAATACATTTGTAATATAATGAAAAACAAGCTATTTATACTATCCCACTTACCAACCAAATAAAATACCCAAAGCATTTTTTCTGTAATCTAGAGTTTTCCATTCAAATTTTCTTTAGCAAGACAATCCAGCAAATGAGAGGCGGATCACGTCCAAATTTGAAACACGTGAAGAGTGTCCAAACTGTCCACACAACCGCTTATCGCCGAGTATTGGACATTGATTTGCAGTGGCTCTACTGTTGATAGAAAGAGTGGAAACTCTCTTTTTCTCTCAGTGAGATGAAGAAAGGACTTAAACTAGGACAAAGGAATTGATTTTAGTTTGAAAACTAAAACAGAGATTTAAATCGAAAGTTTCTTTGAAAATGAATTTCGTGATAAATTGTCTTTTCCTCAGTAGATATATGTCTGAGATCAAAATTGGTTTAAAAAAAATAACTATTTCAAAGTATGTAATAAAATGAGAAAAAAGTGAGCCAAAAATTCTTATCTAAGTTTCCTCAAACAAGCTAAATCTTTCCGATTTCATGAATTTAATATGACATGAGTTTGAAAATTTAATCTCTTTTTCTAAAGAAAAGAATGATACACATTTTCTTTCGAACTAAAATAACCATTATCTCTTTTAATATAATTTATCTCTCACTTGTTATGTATATTTTTTTAAATTAATTTTCGAAAACAATAATTAATATAATAGCTCATAACAAAACATATTTATGTTTCTTTCAATTCAAATCACTTAAAAATGTATTTCAAAATGCAGAACTACTTCAAACGTATTGATATATTATTGAACACACTAATTTCATGTTATTCATTATTTGATTTAAAGTTTTAGTGAATATATATTGACTATTTAAACAATTCTTTCAAAAATAACTGCTCAAATTTGCTAAGTTTTGACTTTAAATTAAAACATCAAATCTTTCCACAATATTAAAAAGATGTCTATCAAAAAAAAAAAAAAAAAAAAAAAACATTACTGAAAGGTAACACAACATATTCATTGACGGTTATTTAATCACACTCACATTGAATAATGAAAATGTTCTTGAAATTTATAAAAATAATCATGTGGTATAAGTCCAAAATCAAATACTCCTTATAAATGAAATGCACATTTACAGAAAATAGTATTTATGCATAAATTAATCAGATTATTTTCTCTGAGAGAAATAAACATACAATAATAAAATAATTAAGAAAATATATTAAACAATTTACCAATATGACTTTTATTTCTTAATAAAGCATAAATAGAATTTTTTTGTTTTCTTAACATAAAATTTTTATTCCAAAGCAAGAAATTTCATTTCCCTTATATTTTGAGGTATTTGCTGAAAAATATTTACAGATATAAGATAAAGCACACATCAAGATAAAAAGAGTAGTTACTCCCAAGAAATGTATCGCCATTTTGATGTGATATGCGATATATTTTGTAAAATTGTTTTGTTATGATTTAAAATGCTGTTGGTACAAAACAAATATTATTTCATTAACTTATATTTACTTATATATGCATTTAAATAACGAAATGTTTTACTATTGTAAAAATGTTTTCAATTTTCCTATAACATTTTAAATTATTAAATAAAAAGTTAAATATTTTTTTTTTAACATTTTTATATAATTTAGATTTTTTAAAATTAATTAAAGTTAATTTTATTTATTATTATATTTAATTTATTATTGATACTAGGTTTTAAAGAAGTAATATTTCATTAAATTTTATACACATTCATATACGTTCTAAGAACAAATTCTTTTGGTCTTGTAAAAAAATAAGATATTTTAATAAAAAAATTTGCTACATCAAAATGTTCAATCTGGCAAAAAAAAAAATTCCAACCAGGAAGGCACGTAAATATATTGACGTTAAGTATAATGGCTTTTTATAATTTATGTAGCTATAATTTATATAAGGAAATGGTAGATATATTTAAAAATATCTTTACAATAATTATAAAAGATTTTTTTAGGTGTGATAAATAATACCTTATATATATTATAGCAATGTATAAGTAAATGCAGATATATAAGTCTAAGTCCATGTATCCGCATATTTTGTGATAAGTATAAGTAACTTCATCAACTTCTTTTTATATTAGTAACGTGCCACTTCATTCTTTAATTATAACAGTACCACTTCATCCTTTAATTATAACAGTACCACTTCATTCTTTAACTATAACAGTACCACTTCATTCTTTAATTTCCTGATCCCATTACATTTTATGTATTGTAACAAAAAGAAAATTAAATTAAAGTAGTGTAATATAAAATAAATAATAATATAAATACACACATTTTTGTAAAATTGTATATTTTACCAATCTCAGAATATCAAATGTCAAAAAGACACACACACACACACACACACACACACACACACACACACATATATATATATATATATATATATATATATATATGAAAGTCTGTCAAAATATTTTATTTATTTTTGATTTTAAATTTCAAATATATAGCATTCTTTTAATACTTCTTTACTTCTTTGCTATTATTTAAATTTTCTTATGGAAAAGATTTTTCTTCAAACAATTCTTACATCTTGAAGAATACGCTTTTTATCTTTGTTTTCACGTACATTCAAACTTCTTTTGCTTAAAAGTATATTGAATATTATTTTACCCTTAAGCAAAGAAATTGTTAAGACTTTAAACTGATCATTTTAAGTCTAAACATTTAGCAGGTTTAGTTACATTGGATATAGATTAAAATTTTAAGCAATTTTAATATAAGAAAATATTTTTAAAATATTACTTAATTTGTTACAGGTATTCCAAAACGTTATAGCACTATTACAATCCTATGCATAGTAATTAAAATAATGAAATCTTTATATGTATTCCTAAATTAATCCCAAAAGATTACTATAAAATAAATTCAATCATGATATAAACCTTTTTTCTAAATTTGTTATTTAGATTTGGAGTTCTGAGAAAATAAAACACTTTTTTATTTTGCATTCAGATCTATAAATTAGTCAAAATTGGCTTTACAATTAAATTAAAAGTAATTCCTCAAATTTTCATTCAAAGTTTTTTCAAACATAAAATGCTTTCATACTTCTATTAAGTTCTAAAGATTACTGAACCATTTTATTAGTGTTTAAAAATCTAAAAATTTAAATACTTGTTTCTAAATTTTTCAGAAAATTTAAATACTTTATTCTTTAAATTACTCAGGACTTGTGTAACAATTTTAGGACAATCACTTTGCACGAATGAAAATATGATTTTCACAAAATATTTTACGCATAATTCAAGATATTTTGTGCATAAGTTTACTTTTATAATGATAGCATATTTAATGTTTACATAATTAAATACATATAAATGCTTGAGAAATGAGGCATCTTGTGAAATCCATGAAATAAATACTACAAAATAAATGACTTAATGGACCATTATAAGTCATATCTAATTGTTTATTAAAAACGTAATAAATTCATATTTTTAAATCTGTTCTCTAAATATTATTTAATTTATATTTTAATATTTAATTTGGTATTTCATTAGAAAAATAAAGATATATTTATTTAAGCATATATTTCGTATCCTATACAAGTTTTGATCTTAGCAGACGAGTTGTTCTAAATAATTAATTTTCCCTTATTATTAAAATGCTGAACTGATGAACTCATTTTTTAATACTCAGTATAATTAATGTTTCCAAAGTTAATTTAAAATCATTTTACATCATCATTACCAAGGATTTATTGTAACGGTTTACATTTCTAAGTTTGAAAAGAGAGAAATTATTTATTTTTTTTTACTGTTTCATATTGTTGAAATGGCTAATATTAAAAAAAATACATTCGCTATCTTAAATTCATTATAATAGTTCAATAATATCTATATGTTAATCTAAATTTTCATTTTTATGTTTTACTGTAAACATGTTTGACTTCAAATAATTCAATATTGCATGCATTAATCCGAACTTCATATTAATTAATTTTATAATTTTACATATATTTTAATGTATATCGTATTTGTTTAATGATTTTTTATCAATTTTGTTAACATATGTTACATAAAAATATTCAAAAGCGTAACATATTATAACAAATTGTCAAAATATGCAACAAAGTCCCATGTAATATAGGCAAAAGTTATTTTTCTTTGCACAAAATCTAGGAGACTTCCGAAAATGTCATATTTTTGTTGAGTGAAGTTTATCCGAAACATTTATTGGAAATGACCTGTGATAAAACTGACCTCGAACAGAAATAGCCACGGTGATAAGACTCTCAATTGAGAAATGACTGATAAGATGGGTGGGAAGAGAAATTCCTATATCTGGCTTAGAAAAAATATGAAATGTCTGAAAGCAAAAGAAGCAACAACATGTTGAATGATAATACGTGCCTAGTGTACGATATGCTTCTTTCTAAAATTTGAAATAGTAGGAAATTCAGAAAGATTTCTTATATACTAATGCCTTATACGTGTATTTCCTCTTAATAAGCCATATTGACTCATAATCATAAACTTCACACTTCTCATTTCTAGAAAATATTATGATTTTATAAATAAATAAATACAAAATTCTATAATGTTTAAAAATAATTACAAATGTATACATTCAATCATAGAAAATATGCACAGACAGCATGCGTGGAACTAAACGCCAATTAAAAATGAAAAATTAATAAATTTAAAAATTCAATTAAATTTAATTAAAAAATTTAATTATATTCTAATTTTTATAAAAATTGTACATTTAAGGAAGTATATTTATATAAAATTTATTTATTTCCTTAACTGTACAGTTTTTATCCTAAATTATCTAAGTAATCCAAAATTATCTAAAGCAAATTACTTAAATAATTGTTACATTTTATACTAATAATTGCTAAATTGTGTATTAACATTTTAAACTATTAAATCAAAAATGAAAGAAAATAAAAAATAATATTTTACAGATAAAAACAAATAATGTTATCAATGAAATATTCCTTGGGAATTAAAGGTATAAGACTAATCGTAAAGGCATTTGAAGCTATATTTAAATTTGTATTTCTATATTTATATTTATTTTTATTTCATTTCATTTATTTTTTAACTTTTCTGTCCTCATAAGTTCGCTCTGGGTAATTTTTTAAGTATTGGTAAAAATATTTATTCATTTTTCAAAATACTACTGAATAACTCTACTATTAACTTGATATTCCAGATACAATACACTGTTGTTGAGTTTAAAATATAGTTGTAAATAAACATGTTTACTGGTATAAAAATAATGCTATAAAATATTGAAAATCACAGCCAAAGTCTCCCATAATTGAATTTTTTTTTTTGTTCTAAAAATATTTTTCACAGTTTCAAAAATATTTTCTGTGGCTCTCGATAAATTCAAGTGTAACGACAAAATATCATTTTTTACCTAAATTGCACTGTAATAAATATTTCGTTTAAAAATATCTTTTTTAAAAAATTAATATGTTTTATATGCATAATAATTTCTGACATAAACTAGCATAATCAAAACAAACTATTCAAATGAATGAAATAGAAAAAAATGCTTTCTTTACAAATATATTCAGCAACCTAAATTTCGAAACTAGATTTCAAATATATTTTACATAGATTTTTATAAAATATAATATTTTTGAAAAGAAACTAATTTATTTTTACCTTGTGCAAAATATGTATCTATAAGTGGAAAAATATTTGTAATATATTAAATATTTCAATATAAATATTTACTTTAATATTAAGAACTATTAATAACAGAATTAATATTAAGAACATATTAATATTGTCATATTTCAGTTAATTAATATTCATGTATACTGTATTTAAGTAAATTTTCAATATTTTGCAGTTATCTTTTAAAGATAAAATTTAATATACCAAGGTCAACAATATTATATTTCAAAGAAAATACAGGGAAGTAAACATATTTACAAACTAATGAATCTTATACCATAGAATGATAAAAATTCCTGATAGAAATTTTTCTCTTATACAAATATTTTTTTCTTATCAGAATTATTTTTTATCAAAATATTTATCCAAATTCATGCATCATGTAATTCATAGAATTTCAATGAGTTCTACAAGAATGATGGTAAAATAGTATTTGCACACTTATAACTTACCTGATTATTCTATTAAACATCTCCTTCATAAAAATAACTTTTATTCTTATTGTTCATTCTAAATAAGTTAAATGTTGCCATAAAACGTTAATTGCTTCTGCCTTTAACACTTTTATCAGAAAATTAGAATTATCAGTGAATAATAAATGCTTTTTTTTATATCTAAGTTATATTGATTTTGTCTTGAAAAATTTAGGTGTTGTAATTGCTAAACAGAACAAATAATAACCATAATAGTATATTATTTTTAAAAAAATTATATTTTATGTAAATATTTCATAAAATATTTTAAATACCGATGTAATATTATATATGTACATGGTTGTCCAGAAAGTTCGTGCCAATTTTAAGGAAATTTGAAACTTAGCTGACTTAAATTTAGGTAAGCATTTATTAAATTATACAAGGTACCATTCTGTTTCACAATCTTTCTTTGTTATTCATGAAACTTGAAAATTCCGTCCTTCCAGAACCTCTCAGTATTTTCGTCAAAAACTGCTCTAAATAAGTTTTTATTTCAATCAATGAATTAAAAATTTTCCCATTAAGGGAATTTTGTAATTATTGGAAAAGATGAAACCCGAGAGCACGATACGGTGGATAGGATAAGACATCCAAACAACAATTTCCAGCAAACTCCAACAAGTTTGGTCGAGTTGTCAATGACAATGAAGACGGGCATTGATGAACTACAAAAACCTTCTGATTCACTATTTCTGGGCGTTTTTGTTTCGTTGCCATCTTCAATTAATCTAATTGAGAGCACTATTTTAAATTATTGTTTTAAAATTTGGTAAAATCTCATAATAAAGAATTATTTTCCAATCCCACCAGACACAGAGCATTGCCTTTCTCAAATGAAGATCAGCTTTTTGGGTGAATAACGGTGGTTCACAATGCTTTTACCAACTCTTTTTTATGCTGAGAATTTCTAAAATTAATCTTCAACTGGACTCCTGAAAAAGGGAAAAAAGTTACAGCATCTGTAGTTCGCAGAGACCTGGAGCACCAAAGACAAGCTGAGAGTAGAAACATGCTTATGGATGTCTGGAAGGTTCCACTTATTCATAATTGGTATCATAGAAAATTCCCTGCTGTCGTCTTGATTTTTGAGGGAACGCGAGGAAAACAGATTTGTATTTCACGCTTCGCCTGTGATCACCTAAGAGGTCTCAAATATGTGCAGGATCAAAAGACGTTTAGAGTGTGCTCAAAATGTAAAGCTGAGCAGACATCGCCTGAGCAGATCTTGAGCTGCTTGAATTTTGACTTGCATGAGTCTTTTTCTGTTATGTGCTTATACTTCTTGGATGTTTATGGACTTAAAGAGTTGGACTAGAATTAGAATTGGAGCATCTGGAACTAGTAGCAACATAAATTATCCATTTTTCATTCCCCGTTACAAATTGCTTCAAAAATGGTGTTTCCTCATTACATCTGGAATGCAAGTAGAAAGTGCAGATGTGATCCAATGGATGTTCTTCCTTTAAATCGCGCTGAATCAACATTTCAAAAGAGTTTACGTAGCCAAGATTCAAAATGTAGTCGTGGATGGCTGATTTTTATTTATTTAGCGTGCT
The DNA here is from genome assembly GCA_030067965.1 of Latrodectus elegans. NCBI lineage: Eukaryota > Metazoa > Arthropoda > Arachnida > Araneae > Theridiidae > Latrodectus > Latrodectus elegans. The sequence continues at coordinate 98,353,665 of CM057810.1, read as the reverse complement.
TGCTAATTGACATAAAGTTAAGCGTGGGTTATTCTCGATTTTTTTATTCAGATTTTTGTCTGTGATTTATGGTATAGCTGGGGTTTCTTGAACTTAAAAGTCAAATTTTCCTGCTTTAAGCCCGGCAAATCACTTCCGAGTAGTTTTTTGACTACAACACTTTTGCCATAAGCAGTCATTATTTTTTGTCGCTTTTCTGACATTTGTACGCTTTCGGAAGAGAAAAGTAATAAATGCCGTTAACTTACTACATTTGCTGTCATATTTTTATATGTATAAAGCTGAAAAAAATGAGTTAATCGTAATGAAACTTATTTTTTACATTTGCTTACTACATTACTACATTTGCTGTCATATTTTTATATGTATAAAGCTGAAAAAAATGAGTTAATCGTAATGAAACTTATTTTTTAAATTCAGTGATGATCGGCTAACATACAGTTTGCATTACTAACAAATCGGGCAACGAACACATATTCCAATAACATATTCGATTTCAGGTTTCTTCTCACGATACCGACCGAAAATTAGTAGGAACATTCTAGACAACCCAATATACTTATGACAGGTGCTTATCTTTAAGTGTTGCAGAAGAGGGGAATTATTTTAAATGATTAGAGATTAGTTTCCATGGAGTAGTATATAACAGGAAAGGGTTGCAATTGTTCAATTGTTTTGTTCTAAAGAAATTTTACAAGACGATTGTAAGAAAGTGTTCCTAGTACTCATCTTGCTATAAATCAAACACGTTTTATAGCAAAATTATTTAAAAATCTCATACATTTTTTATCTGTAACATAATTCATAATACAAAAACTCTATGGCATAATTCTCAAAGTTGTAATTTAATATACTATTCTTTAATATTGTAAGAAATAGAAACATACAATAATATTATTTGTTATGAAAATTGTGTTTAATATGATTGCTTTAAATCTTGTCTACAAAATTATGTATCATCTCTTGCACATCATTATATACTATTGTTGCACAAAATGTCCAAGAAATAATCTGTACTGTTAACATTCATATTTAGAATTGTCAAGAGAAAATATCTCGTATTGCAAGAATACATACATTTGAATTACAAAAAATTGGAATGCCAATTGGTAGTAATCAATTGAAATTAGCAGAGCAGCATACTAATTGAAAGGCCGTGGTAGCATAGTGTTGTTAGGGCATAGGCCTTCCGTCCAGCAGGATGGAATTTGATACTCAATGATGCCAAAGTTCTACCGATTACATGCGATATACGTGATCGTTAAATCTGTGGAATCGAAACTCCTGTGGTCGGTCAGGGAACAGTTACCATAAGTTCAAATGTCTGGAGAAAATTTCCTCTCACTACTGATCAATGTCAAAATTGAGAGAGTGGATCCTCTTGTGGTGCCGTCTATCACAGGATTTGAAGAGCAAAGTCCCACTTCTATCTTCGTGGTGTTCTAATTAAACGAAATACGCACCCTATTGACTTAAATTGACATAGACAAGGCATAGTGGGCTTGGATTGTCCAAATGTCACATTAGTAACAACACATAATAGTTGATTAATCTTATACCATATAAGATCCTATATAATCCTTCTAAATGTAAACATAATTTCGCCATTCTTAATGTATTTCTAAATACACTATTCTTCACTAGTTGATAATATTATACGTGAAAAGAAATGTCTGGTAACATGTATCTTCTTATAATTAAGTTTATGATTTACTGAACTTTAAATTTTTAAATTTTATCAAATATCATAATTTAGAAAGAAAAAAATAGGAAAGGAATCCTAAGTAAAGAAAGAAATAATAGAGAAACTATAAAGCATAATATCTGTGCTAATACCTTATTTATATACCAAGAAACTTTTCTGATATAATTGCGGTTTTTAGCCACGATTTGGATTATTTCATGCATTGTATGATTTTCCAATTAATTATTGCTAAACATTGTATTTATAATTTTAATTTGTCATTATCTGAATCTCAATGTATTACCATTAGAGATTTAATTTTTTATGTTTTAAATTATCATTCTTACTAATTATTAACGCATTTTCTTAATGATTTATTAGTTCTAATAAATCATTAAGAAAATGCGTTATATATAATTTCAATTTTCTTAAATTCGTGCTAGAATCCTTTAGTATCTTAACAACGCTATCAGTCTGCTACATCAAATTTATTGTATCAGAAATTTTCATCTGTTGTATCAGATCTATATAAGAAATCGTCAATATATAATATTTTATCAAATATTTCCCACACTTTGGATTCATTTTTGTAAATTTTAAAATATAGTGGAGCAACCTCCAATTGTAGTGGACATAATAATTTGACTTGTCACTCCAGTTGGGATTCCGCATATTTTCTGACCTTTAAAACCAAAGCTATTTCTAATCCAAATTATTAAACAACAAGTTTCTCGAAAAATATCTGTCGTTCTCTGTAATTTAAGATTTTTTCAGATCTTCTCAATGTAGATTTTATTTTACATATATGAAGTGTCAAAATTATATCTAAGATACTAAAATTTCAATTTAGATAAGATAGTTATCGGAAGATTTAATTTTGGTTTTTGGCGATATATCATAACTCAATCCTCACTTTTGCTGTTTGCTCATTTTTCCACATAACAGACCTATGAGGTATTGAATAGCAATTGTACTTACTTTCTAAGTAATCGTTCTTTAATTTTATTCCTTTTTCAATTTACTCTTTAATACTGTTATAATTTTAATTTTTGGGAAGGTGACTTTTCTTTTTATTTTCTTATCCAAGCAATGTTTGTCTTCAATCGATAAAATTATTCGTAAGTTATGATTTATTATATTTTCATAAAAATGTTTCATATATATATTAATTATATATTTCAAGTAATGAAAAAGATTGAATGATATCTATATCTACTTTAAAGTGTTTTCATTGTCAATTCCAATTCCTACTGAATCCAATTTCTAGAAATCATGTGAATGAAAAACTTTCAATTCCTATTTTAACACAAATAAATTATTAATTTTTTATATATTTTGTTTGATTTTACCCATTAAAAAAGAAATAATCTCAGGAGAAATGAATAAGTTCCTTTTTATTTTAACAGTGTTTCTATATTTTGTATCTCAGAAGCATTCCGCTTCAAGTAACAAATTTACTTTTTCCTTGTGTCGACTCGTTTCGGTAAGTTCCCAAGCCAACTCGTAAATTTTTCAATAACTTGACAACCGGAAGGACTTTGGAGAGGTATACCAAAGATCAAATCTGTAACAATAACCTCAGCTAAAATGTGTAGCGAGTATTATCTTTATTTATTTTTTTATCAACTAATGTGCTTCGAAATTTTTAGTCTCCTTAACATCTTCGTAACAAATATATTGTTAATCGCACTTTACGCAAAATTAGTAATTTTAGTTCAGAAGGCAACGTTTTCGTTATATATGACCTCTCTGATCTTTTGATAATTAATTTTGCTATTTCTGATTTAGTTTCATATTTAACTATTACAGAACAAGTTTGTGATAATACGTTTTTGATTTGGAGTAGAATAAAATGTGGCAAAAACAATATCATTTTGGCGCTCATTTTTTAAATTTATATTTCGCTCTTTAGAATTTTAAATGTGAAAGAGAAGTTAAAAACTTAAATTAAAGCTTAAAAGAGATATTTACAATCTTTATATGGGGATAATTACTCCATACGGAAATAAGATTCGAAAAATTGATAATATCTACAAAATGTTTTAAAACAATTTAGTCGTTTTTGTTGGAATATTTAAGACATTCAGATGATTCCTTCAAAAAAATTCTATTAAATAGTTTAACATGAATTAAAAATTGAGGTTAATGATTGAAAATTATTTGAGTATAAATTTTAGTTCCTTACTAAAGAGGGACCACGGTATTATATTTTCATAGTTTTTACACATTTAGAATAATTTATCATTAAAATAGCATCAAGAATTTCAGATTCCTCTGCTTTAACAATTCTATTATTTCAAAGATATACTCGTAGGAATCTTCTCTGACAAAGAGAGAGTACGTTTTTAATAGCTACATCTTGAAGAAAAAAATTTAAGATAATTTGATTTTATCAAAATTCAATCATAACTATGACTTGAAATATTTAATAAATTTAAATTTCTTATAATGATTTTCAGTTCATCATAAAGTTAATGTAACAAATATGCATTCGATGAATGCTTAATTAGCTTTAAATGTAATAATTTATTAATATGGTTACTAGAAATTATGCCTTTTCGACCATACCTATCTTTCAACAATTTTATACAACAGTAAAGCAAACAGAGCAAATTTAATGGATACTTTTAAACCTAATCAGTCAGAAAAATCCACAGATAAATTCTAAGTTTTTATTCATGACATTTGGAAAAAGGTGTTATCAAAAATACTGCAGAGGGACTGTAGAAATTATTAGACTAAAACCCTAGCTATGATTGTCATGGCACATCATCATCAAAATAAAAGAAGAATTCTTAAATCTTTAATTTATGCCAATTTTTTAATTCAGGAAGTATGAACACAGAACATATTCTTGTATGTCCAAAATTAGATAAATATTATCAAAATCGCAATTAGATAAACAAATTTTACTGGAAATTTATACGGTATTTTTAAGAACTCAAACTCCTGTGTTCTTTCTCTCATTACATTTTTTTAATTTTAAAGATTTTACTTTTTTTGCTATGTTATTTTGTTTTGGATATAACTTTAAAGGATTGTATCGTATATCATATTTATTTGTCTATGATATGTGAGCTACTTAGTACATTTGGATAGATTCTCCCAGTAAAGGCATATGCAGAAACACATTTTTAAACAAGAATCCTGATTTTCTTCTATAAATAAAAATCAGAAACACAGTTATAGGTTTGACCAACAAGCAAGGATTTTTAAATAAGTGAATTTTTTCATTATTTTTTTTTTTAGTTTTGGAGTTAAGTCAATTGATTTTTCCTAAATATTGAAGCGACTAAGACATCAATTTTCCTCTTTATTTCTTTTACCAAAATAAGTCGTGCGATTCGTATAGAATGCTTAAATATTATTTTAAAGTAGGGAAATTCTTTCAGTACACTTGATTAAAATGCATTAGTGATGATACATTTGTCAAAGGATTAAGTACTTATATTCAAATCGATTTTTTTATAATTGTCTTCAATTTACTATAGATTTTAATAAATTATATTGAGAATGATAGTTTGCTGTATATTTTAACAATGACTATAAATTTGAATTTATGTTGACATAAATCAAAACCAAGCATTTTGTTGATTGGTAGGACTTCAAATAAATATTTAGTCATTGTATGTAGACTTATTAAGAAAATATCCTATATTGCCGACAATTACAGTTCTCTTCGTAAAAATAAGAAAAATATATATTTTAAATTGGGGATTTTTTTTTCAAATAAATGCAACCAGTGCAGGAACTTACTTTTGTGTATTTGAAATTTACTTTTGTGTAGTTGAAATTTTACTTTTGTTTACTTTTAAGTATTTGATGCGTATGCTTAAAAGTTCTCTTGGTTTTATACCTTGTTATACGAAAATGCAAACCTCCCTTAATACTAGCAACAATAATTAAAGCATCATTCAGCTGGGAGAATATAGTATATGTTGCTAATTGAACTTAAAACGATTTGTTCACTCTAAACTCAATGCTATTTTATTATTATAAATTAATAATTTTTCTCCTGTTCTCCTTGCTAAAAATAAAGTAATTATTTTAACAGTTATATTTTAAGTATCATTTATATTCATAATCATTTACATTAAAAGAAATATTAAGTATTTCATAACTAGTAACTTTTATAATTTCCTATAATCAATAAGACTGTCATTTCCGAGTAATAAATGAAATTACTGGATCAAAAAAACTATAATTCTGTTTTACTAGATTCATCAAAATTATTTTAAGATGAAATAATTGGTACAATTCCATTATATTCCCTTACGATAATCATTGTCACGTGATAGAAAGAAATTTCACACACACGCACAATAACTGTTTAATATTTTAATATTTGGGTCGCGTGTAGATTAAAAATGCTTACATTTTTAGAAATTACCAAAACAAATAATGCAAATATCTTATTTACATTTTATAAACTAAATTATTATCATTTTTATTCACATTTTTTTTAAACACCTAAGTTTATTTATAACGAAACTGCTTATAGCAATCGCTTTATTGATCAAATAATTTTACATGAGCAAGATTACAGCTTATAAAAGGTAGGAAGTCAGTTTATGCGTTACATACCACATACACACAAATAAGGTGATTATAATAAAATACATTATTTTCCTTAATATATTTAGTATCCCTAGATATTTTTGCTAATATATGTTGTTATTATATTTCCATGTAAATAATTTTGAAAAAAACTAATAAAATAAACAGCAAAGTACATATATAAGCTTTTTTTTTTGTCAAACATAAATGATGAAAATTCTCACTAAATCTAAGAATAAAAAGCTCATAACATGTATTTTTATTTGTTTTTACTTTACTATAAACATTTAATATGATTTACAGATTATGCCTGCTTTTTATATTATAATATTATTGCTATTTTATTTCCTTATTATATTAATTAATCATAATATTTGTCATAAAAATCTTTACATAAACAAAGATATTTACTTAAAAGAATATCCACAAACGTATTCACCTATTTTACGAAAATTTTAATATTTTAACAATATGCTTTTTCCAGTAAAGCTTTTTTTTTAGTGTTACCTTTATCTTACATTTGAGACTCGAATATGAGAAAAATCAATTTATTTTCGTTCGTTCAACATGTCAAATGACAAACACACTATTTCTGAAACTGTTTCACTTTTGTTAAGGATTTTTTTTTTTATTTTAAATTTGACAATCTGTTTGACAATCAAGTTTCCTTTTTAGTTTCGATTAGAATGACAAGACTGACAGTTTTTAAACATTTTGCCTTACTAATATTGTAGTTTTTAGAAACTGTTTAAAATACTTCCTAAAATTGTTTGAAAAGTTTATTCTTTTATCTGCAGTAAATGTCGCTCAACTTTAAGCATTTTAATACTAAGCAAACTTAACTTTTTTCGATTAAATGGAAAGATTTACATGCTAGTGTTAATATTATGAAGGAAAAACGCACTGTGCTTAAGATAAAGAATTAAAATAAATCAGGTATATTTAGTTAAGAAATCAAAGATATTATAAACTGATTTCTTAAATAAAAATTTTTAAGATTCATTTCAACACAAGAAGAATTTTTTTTTATATTTGGTGACAGTCGTTGCTGTATATATAGAGACATATATTCAAAAATTATCAATATCTACACACAGAAAAATATAATCACTTATTTCAAATCTTAAATTCATCAAATGTATAAAAATTTAGTATATCTTGTAGATGCGAAATATAAATTTAACGTTTACAAACTTACTTAATATCATAAAAACGAATTTTGAAAAATGATAAATTTTAAGAAGGACATTTATACATAATAAATTCCACATTGTTATTTTTCAGATAAACTAGCTTCGGGATTGACTTTTAACAATAATGGATTTTATTTATGTGTTGCAAAGGAGGAAACCCTGAAAATTCCCACAATACCAACCTGACCTTTGAGCATGCTGAAAGCAGATGCGCAAAACATATTCATCGTATTTTTATTATTTGGAGTACACGAATATTCTTTTTAAGTATGAAACTAGTTTGTTTATATGCTGATCGTCAGAATGTGTGTGTGATTTTACCTAATATTTATAAGTCCATTTTGTTAATATAATCTTTTGTTCTTCTCATAAATAACTTGCTTTTGATATTATATTCTTGTTTATTTACTAGTTAGATTAGCTTAGTGTATTTTCACACCTATTAATTGCAAACTTTTAATTTATAAACAACGCTAAGATTAGTTTGTATGGTAAATATTTGATCCTCATTAATAACTAAACTTTTCACTTGGAGAATAAGCACTCATGAGACTTCAAAGGCAAAGTATTATTTCAGACAAACTTGAAAATTGTGATATTTGTGTCCTAAAAGGAAAGAAAAAAAATATGAAACAACAATTTCTTCAAATTTAGTTAGAAATATATACACGAAATATATATTTACTACTATTTAATAAAATCTCGTCATAAAATAAGAAAGTTCCTTTACCTAAAAAACGATGTATTTATTCAGCAAATCTTAACCCTTTTAAACAAGGCTTAATGATTTAGTGAGTGGAATGTATGGGCTATTTAAAACATTTATAATATTAATGAAGGATTGATAATATCGACATAAACTACAGATTAATATTGTCAACTATAAATATTGACTTAATTTCGATCATCCATAATTTATTTGTAATATATATTTTCAAAGTATAATTCTGTTTATATATCAAACCATAGTTACTTTCTCAAAAAAGAAAACTTGCTGTTTCACTTTTGATTCACATTTGACGAAGCTAATTTATTATAATAATATATAAATTTCATTAATTCATGTAAATATGTAATAACAATTTCAGTTGTTGATTTTGTAAACAATATTAATGTATTATATACAAAATCAACAACTGTATATAATATAATGAAAAACTTATTTTAATTATCCAGCAAAGATACATTTTTACAATTGTTTTAAAGCCCGCAATTTATTTAAGCTTCTTATTAGTAACTAACTCTAATTTTAGTCAACAGAAAATAAAATTGCTTTCTCATAATTAAAAAAAATTATAGAAAATAATAATCAAGCTTAAAAATAACAGAGCATAATACTTTATTATTTGTGTAAATATATTGCCCAAAAATATTGTAGACTATAAATTTTTTACCTTGTCTCATTCAGAAAGAGATACTAGAAATGCAACATAGATCTAAGTTTTTTTTCGGAAGAATAGCGATAAAGAAATAAAGAAGACTTGAAGAGACAAAATAATCTATCCCAAAGGATGAAGGAACGTGTGAGATACTTCCACAGCAAACAAGAATTTAAGAAGAAACTAGATTTTCTTGTGGTCGTCAGATAATTGTGAGCAATGATGCAGTTATTGGATTTATGAGAAATAAGATTTGTGTAGGAAAAAAATACTTTTACTCCCTTATTTAAAGACTAATTCCGCATCAAGTCACTATGCTTTAACCTAAAAAATGTATTACACATTTAGAAATTCTATCACTTAAAATGGTATGTTTTAGCAATTTTTAAAATATAATAATAAAACACTATTCCATCAATATTTAAGCCAGGGTGCAAAAATGAAATTTCTAAACTGCTTTCACGCAAATACATATTATTGAGCTCTTTTATTCAAATAAAAAAGCAAATAAAATTTAGTATTTTTATAACAATGATTAAAATATTAATAAATTGAAGTTTTTCATTTATATTTACCATACTTAAATAATAAGGAAGATTTAAATCAAAGATATATAGTAAAATGTTATGGCGTGACTGGAAAATAAAAAATAATATTTTAGTCAAAATAATTTAATCAAAAACTTGTAAGGTAATTTTTATGCAAAATTTAATATTTTTATGAATATATATGTATGGAGGTTTTACTCTTATAATTGCTTTTGTATGAAAATAAGGCATAATTGTAACTGCAGTTATTAATATCCTCCTCATACCTAGCAAAAATGTTTTGCTGATGCATTATATTTTGGTCAAACATAAAAATGAAATACTATAACTTTAAACGTAAATATAAATATGATTTTTGCAAATTGTACCATTTCTTTTTTGTTATATTACGCAATTAATACAAAACAATTTAATTTAAAAATATTTCTAAAAATAAAACTCATTTGATTTTAAAGAATTTTGAAGAGGCGATAAGAATTCTTGATGATGAAGAATTAATTCTTAAAAATGTAAAGCCAAGTTATAAAAAGCAGTCTAAAAATCGAATAGTGACAAAAGACTGCGAAGTCACCATTAGCTCAGCAATATAAACATAAATCATTATCACACCAAGTAAATAGAAGCCTTTTTTGCTATATGTGAAATTATATCTATATAGTAAAATTTCTATTTTTATTAGGTTTTTGCATTTTTCCGTAAATTAAGTTTTTATTTCATAAAATAACTTACAACTTACTTGAAAAATGTTTATATATGCTAATGAACTGCAATGGTCATGTAAATATAAACAACAATTTTTTATTCTGAAACTGAGAAAAAGAAATATTTTTTAGGGAAAAAAACAATTTAGATAATTATAGACACACAAACTTTATATATCAACATAATTATTTCCCACTTTAAATATATCTTCTATATTGTAATCAAAATCATAATATTCATATTATAATCTTCTGCTACCAATCCATTAAATCTATTTTTTTAAAAATTCTACAAATTTTCTTCATTTCTAAAGCATTTATTACCCAAAAATCAGCGAAAATTCTGAATATATCTAAGATACCTAAATTTATTTCGATAACTTTAAAACGTTTTCAAGAAAGAAAACAAGGTTCTTGAAATCTTAAAAATTTCTACAATTATCGGAAACTATACTTAGTAATAACATATATATGTACATATAGTTTAGATTTTTTTAAAATTATTTAACCTTGATTTCGTCCATTGTAACCGAAATAAATTTCTGTTAATTTGATTTTTTTACTTCAACAAATATTTTGATTTTGGTACATATATTAATTAGAAATTTTAAAAAATGCAATGAATTAACTATTTTCACATAGTATGATAATTTTCTGAATTAAAGGTTATTCTTACCATTGCAACCGAGTTTCAATTCATAACATTTAATAAATTTTTCTCGCTATCATAAATTTGTTTGATGTACACTTTAACATATTTTTGAAATATATATTTACATATTTTGATAGCTAATGTTTTTGCAATTTCCAAGCTAATTCTTTCAAAGAGCATTTTTATTGAATGATTGTGTGTAGTGTGATTGTTTATACTTTAATTGTTTTTATCGTTTTTTTAAAATCTGAGATAGCATAATAATTTTGATTTTTTTAATATTTTATATGGATGTAAATCATCCTTACGTAATTTTTTAAAATATGGTTACATTTTTTTAATATTCTTAGTTTATAATGAATATATACATTTTAATTTTTGAAATTTGCAAGAAATATTATTCGGTTGAAGCAGAAAATTAAAGAAAAATATTAAGAACTTTCATTAAATAATTTTAAGAAAATATTTAGTAACGTTTGCTATGTTAAAGAAAATATTGTAATCACTATTCCAATATATTAGTTTGAAGTGAATACAATTATTGAGAATAGGTTTTATTTGTAATAAAATTATTTTACCTTATACTATTACTGTTTTTTGTTGTATAAGTCCTAAGAAAACAAAAAAAAATGTTATTAATATATACCAAATATATGCTTATTGGTTTCTCTATTTTAAATATCTCTTTTATGAAAAACATTTACTTTTTACAGATGGGAAAATGTTTGATAGATAAAAAAGATTTATTTTAATATAATCGCCATTTTGAATGTAGACCTCTAAGTATTCCATTTTTTAAAACAAAAAAGAATAGCAGTCAATAAAAAATGAATTAAAAACTCAAAAATCATTAAAATATACTCTTTGTTAAAGATGTGATATGTGTACCACTTTAACATGGACTTATGGTTATGAATCATGATAAATAATATGAATTTATGGAATCTTTCTAGATGTAGATATTGCACATTATATTATTATATTAAATACACTTTAAAATAGTTTTATTTTTACGAAAAAATAATAATATTACAGGAAACATAAGTGCTGTACGTAGCATGTTTGTTTTTTTTTTTTTTTTTTTTTTTTGTTAAATTATTATTAGAAAACAAATGTATTAAATGTTATAATACTTCTATTTTGCCATGCATTTTTCTTAGATGTATAAGATCCTTATAATAATCCTCACTAAGTATCTTTACTCTTTTTTGAAGTCTTCTATGTATTAAAGATACTTTTATGTAAACGCAATATATACTCGTAGAACAAAAAATTATAATAGTTCATTAAATGTCTTGTATTTATATTTTAAATAAGAATTCAGTTAGAAATTTAAATACAGTTTAAAATAAAATTTTATAATATTTTTATTAATTTCGGTATTGACTTCACTATTTTTAAGCGTATTTTTCAAAGACTAAGATAATTTGAATTTAACAGTCATAAGAATGTGAATGCAGATAAATGTACATGAGTATTTTTAATTATACGTTATAGCTTATTTATATTTTATATATGTGCATTTCATATTACAAATACGGAAATAAAAATGCATATAATGAATGTTGCAACACCAACATAACTAGTGTATTTAAAAATTCATATTTTATTTGTTGTATTGTTAAGCATGTAAAATATTTTCGAAAGATGTCAGGTAAATCATAAAAGAATTTAAAAATATACCTATATGGAAAGGAATTTTAATTAAGTTACTTTGATCAACTTTAATTCGTAATACATACCTTAAAATTATATTTTATAGCATTAAAATTCAGAAATTAGAGATTTAAAGACCCTGACCAAACCTGGAGCAAATAAAACAGTCATTTTTAAAAGAGATTATCCGCGAACCATTCTTGGGGGTATAGAAGTCAACAATGCTTGGAAAGGAAGATGTTACTTTTAGTTAAATAAAATATATAGAGAAAGTGATGTTGTAAAGTTTAAAACAATTGGCAGAAATTGGTTTTTTTATATTTAGGAATTATGTTGATTCTTCATTTAAAATGTCTTTTTTTAACATTTTGTTAATAAGAACAGTTTTCAACCCAAAATGAAGTGGACAGAATCGGTGAAGACTGACTTCGTGGCTAACGAAGTAAGAAATTTACTCACAAGTCTTTAAGAATTAGAATGCAATAATGAGACAGTTTAGAAGAGGACACTCGTCCACCCTGAGAAATCTAGCCAAATGTAATGATGATGAATTTGCAAAATATTTCTGCTGTTTCATTTAAGTTTATTTCAAAAGTTTAATTTAATTAAATATAGTAAAATACTTTTATACAGAATAGCAAATTAGTAAAAGAAACTTAGGACATTAAATTTCAAAATAAGTATTAATAATTTTAATTTTATTCTAATGTTTTTAAGAAAGAAGATTTTAGTAAATGTAAACTATCTTCCGATAAAAAAATCAGGCTTAATAATATGCACCAAATTTGATTTTATGAATACATTCTTATTACCCCATTGAAACACAAATAAAAACACATTTTCCTTGATTAAAATCAAATTAAAATTAAAAAGCCTTAACAAAATAATGAAATTTTGTTTTCAAAAATGTTTTATGATTTAAACATTATATTAATTACAAGAATGAAACATCTTATACCATATACATAATACATTACAGAAATAAATTATATAAATATGATTCGTGATAAAATGCATAGACCTTATTTGAATTGATAAATTTGCGATTCCATTTCTCATAAAAATGGTTATACTGTCTGAAAACAATCTGATTCTAGTGTTTCTAATATTACAACAATTCGTTAGAATGATAAAATTTATGAACATATAAAAGAGGGTCTCTATAGCGAATAATAATTCAGCACACGAATTCTATAGAATAGTTAATTTAGACTGGTGTAAAAATCAACGTTTCTTCATAGAAAAATACAAGATCAATATTTCCATGTTTTCCAAATAAAAATATTGTCAAATGTTTTGTAATTCAGTTCAGTTTCCTATTGAATCGATCGAAATATTCGGACATGTGTTCTTCTTGAAGGATTTATTCGACATATTAAATATATATATATATATATATATATATATATATACATATATATATTAAAGACGTACATGCAAATCAAATTATTTTATTATTGAATATTATCAATATGGAATATGAACCAATTATAGATGTAGTAATCATTATTTTCCCCTGTTTTACCAAGAATCCATTTGTTTATAGTGTTTAATCCTAAATTAAAATTATTAAAAATAAATTGTCTTATAGTAATTTTGAATGAATATATCATTTTAAATTACCTTGTGACAGATAACACAAAACTCAATGATATCATGCTCTGATGGTTCATGAAGATTATTGTTGAAAAATTGTTCTGAATTAACAGTAACCCCAATATTGAACCTAAAAAATTATAAGAGTATTCCAGCAAGAAAATTTTGATTCTTCAGGTGATCAGGAAACTTGGAAAAATCAAAGGAGGAAAAGGAAAAAGGAAGACGTGCTCAGTAAGCATCATGATCGAGTAAGTTTCGAAAAAGAAATTTTTCCTGTAACAGAAGAATGTATCATGTTCCATCAATAGAGCTGACTAAAACGTGACTCCGTGTAAGCCTGATGGAATATATCCCTGGTTAAGGAAATCTTACCTTCTGGGAAGAAAGGATTCAGCAAAATGTTTGTAAAAGCTTTCTCTACCACTTTGCTTTTTTACTAAGAAATGTAAGCAAAAATGATATGTAAATTTATATAAAAAGAAAATATAATTCTAATTAATATAATTTTTAACATAAATATGATATAAACTGAATAATTTGGATAAAATCGCTAATATTTAACCGCAAATATTCTCTTTTGTCTACAAATATATTATTATAAAAATTTATTTATACATTGAAATGTTTTAATTTGATTATGATTGTTTGAAATTATGAATTACTTTAAAAATTCAGTATATTTATCCCTACTTTAATTTGTTTTATTCTGTTAACTTTATTGTTCTAATAAAGTGTCGGAAATTAAAATTATATTTACGTTTTCTTGAAAACTGTTATAAGAATGTGTAATTGTGTATATATGAATTTTGGAAGTGATTAAAACTTCTCACAAGTACCAGGGAAGATAAAAATATTATTAAAAGTATATTATTTTCCCCATTATTTCAAGTATGCATTTTGCTAGCAAAAGAGTTGAGTAAATAGATTATTTGATAAAATAATCTCTTTTTGTCCGTTATTTATAATTTGATGTGGTCCAGCAAATATTTATCTACAATTCTGAAATTTCAAAGATAACTATCTATAGACAATGTTTTCCCAAATATTAGAATTAAAAATAAATAATTTATAATTCACTAAAACACAAGTGACAAAGAGTTTTACGTCTTAAAATGAATTCGTATTAAAATTATAATAAAAATAGATGAAATCTAGAGAAACTGCCTACATACTGAGTGAATCAAATTGGTAGATAAATGTATTCAGCTGTATTGGGTTTAGAAATATTTTACTAAGAAATGCATAATGAAATATTTTACTAAATATTTTACTTTGCAAAAATATATTGTACACAAGACAATCAGTTACAGACTCGTTAAAATTAAATTGTCTGTCTAGAGTTAGTAAATTATTTTACTTATTACATTTAAAGCTATTCTGTTTATATTTAATACATAAATTAAGATTATAGATTTTCAAGCAGTGAATTATTTCAAGTTAAATCTTATGACTTTTTTTTTTTAAATCATTGTGCTTCTCGAGAATTTACAGTAAAATAAATGATAAAAGTTGATGCATATAAACGATAGTTAAATTTGATGTTTTGAATAAATAATTTGAGGTATATGATTTCCAACATTTGCACATGAAAATGCTGTTCAATATATGCAGAATTGGTAAATAAAAATAATGATAATAACCAACTTGATAGTGATAATATCTTGTAAACTGCTATATATATATATATATATATATATATATATATAATTTAAATAAAATAACTTATCTTTGAAAATCTCCATTAAAATGAAGGTTTCTCTTTGATGTATTTATAATAGAAACTATAGTTTTGATCATTGTTTTCTTCTTCGGAAGCTTGTTTTCAGCTTGCTACAGGCCAAGGGCATTTCTAATAATCTTTACCATCTTGTCCTATCCATCTCAAGTCTCTTGCAACTTCTTTATTTATTTAAGTAATTTCTCATCAAATCAAGCCACCTAATTGGTGTCCTTCCTCGTCTTCTGTTTAGCATAGGATTAGCAAAAGGAAACTATCTTACTGTTTTTGCATTGCCTAATCAAAATAAATGTCCGTGCCATCGTAGTCTTTAGCAATTATTATCATGGGCTGGAACAAAAATTTTCTTACGAAATTCATTCAATGGTTTAAGATCTTTTTTATTTAATTTATTAATTACTCAGCATTTACTTTCAAACAGCAGGATTTGTTGTATTAGTGTTTTATAGATGCTAAATTTTGTTTTTAAATTCATAAATATAGAGTTTAGAAAGACCATGATAGCATTTATGTGATCAGTGCCAGGTAAGCTAATACACATTTTTCAAAGTATACCATATTTCCATTTCTCACGGAAATGATTATATCTTTTCATTGGTATTAAATGTTCTAAAGAGAATAACATAAAAGTTTAAGTAAATTATGTTCCTAAACCTGCAAACTTAAGTCAATACCGGAAATAAAATGAGAAATCTAATTTCTATATATTAATTATTCCTGTATTTTTTTCTGGAAAAATTATAACATATGAATAAAAGGTGCTACATATTATAACGTACTTGGGATTCTTAGATCAAGAATATCACAATTTAAAGATATTAAATTACATTTAAAAGCCATATGTTAAAAAATACAGTGATTGTTGTTATGGCGTGACAAATGCAAAAAGAAAAAAAAGAAAAGATAAAAAGACAAGTCATATAGGTCCAAATGCATGGAGCACTGACTTGGCCACATCTTCAGCTTTTTCCTATAAAGGTTGTCATAGCAGCAGTTAAGGCCGGTGCTGAAGAGGGTCAAGACAACAGAGATGAAGTTGAAGAGATGCCTCTCACAAAAATACAGCAGTTTCCAATATTACTCAATTCACAACGCAATCTAAACTGCATGAAATACAGTTTGGACTATTTCAATATACAAAAATAGCTCTTTTCGCAGCAACGTTAGTACGCTATGAGAAACTGATATGAAATGACTGCTCAAACTTGTCGGTAGCCTCTACATGCAGCATCCGAAAAGCTAGGATACTGGAAAGATATTTCCGAAACACTCTGCAACATTCCAGATGCATCCTGAAAGTCAGCAAAGATCATCTTAACTACAAATTTAGCAATGTATCGACAAATTTGGCTAAAAAGATTATGTTGTCAGAAACGCTGTTAATTTGGTGAGTATCCTATAGAACCAGTATATTTCCAAAGAAAAACGTAGACAATGTACGACATTAGACAGCACTATAAAAACTCATCTAATCAAACTTTTTACACTAAACTAATTGTGATTTTTACATTCTGAAATGCAGAATAAGAACAAATTAATACAACAGGATAAAAATATATTACATTATTTACAGAATTCGTAACAGTATATTATTGGCCTTAGAAATTTATTTTTATTTACATTATACGAGGAATACTCAGTTCGGAATAGCCGCAAGCTATTTATCTGTCTGTTTCATTATTAGTTGCGTCTCGTAGACTCTACATTACATATAGCGTAGAAAAGATACAAGAGATATTTGTTAATTTCATAGCTTTTTCCTACCGGACTTATTAGCTAAATTTGTATCCTCATTAAATGCATTCAACGTTTTTTTTTACAAGTATAACTATCTGTTGAAACGAAGTTCAAATTTAGTTATATCCAGACTTCCTTTTACTCATGTCAAAAAATATTGAGTATTTTCTTTTTAAGGAAATAATAAAAACTGTGGAAAACACTCCTTTTCAAATATTTCCATGGACATATTCTTGATTCAAAAATTCAATTGATTTGTAAATCAAGAAATAAGATAGTATATTTTAATAACATTGCTTTCATATTGTTTTAAATATTTTTTAATGTTTTGTTTCTGATAAAATGCTTTTGTTTTCAAGTTACATCCCAACACGGATATTTAAAATTTTACTTTAACCCGTTAAGTTCAACAATCATTTTCATTTAAGAGTAAAACAATTAGGTAAATGTATTTAAAGAAGAAATTTGCCTTTCTATGAATCTTAAAGGTCACAGGTCCCGTATAATCCATGATTCCAAATTCTGAATTAGTTTGGCGATGAAGAAATGTTGTCAAGATGACATATCTTGATGTGAACTATGCCATAAATACTAGGGCTACCAAAATAGAATTTTCTGCATAATTCTGATGTATTTTCATATGTATGACGTAACAAAAACAAGGTTCTCAGATACATTAGAAAATTTGCCAAAAAATCGCAAATCTCAGAATTTGGCGCATGGATTATACGGCAACTGTGCCTCTTAATGAATTGAAGCCAGTTTACACACACATTGTGAAACGAACATTAATGTCAAAACGAAAAATAATGAATCAACAGCTGAAATGCTCCAAGATTTTTTTTAAACTATTTACTTAATAACATATATACAAGTTAATTAAATGTGTCTCAAGGAAACAAATTTTCCTTTTTTATTTTTTTTAGTCAGTAGCCAACAGTGAAATACAAAATGAAATCCTCATTATCTTTACTTTATATGTATATATATATATATATATATATATATATATATATATATATATATATATATATATATATATATATATATATATATATATATATATATATGTATATATTATCAAATATATCATTTATCAAAAAATATATCTTTGCTTCAAAGAAAAGTAAGAAAAATTTTGAAATCTTAAAAGTTGGGAAAGAATACTCACAGAAACAATTTCTACAGCTTTTTGGAGGTCAAAATTGGCCTAGTATACCTGGAGAGAATTTCAAAGCATTCTTACGAGACGTGACAATGACACCCTAGAGAGTCAAACAGGAAGTTACTCCTCTTCCAACCGTTGTGAAATTGCCGTTGTTTCACTCTTATCTAAGCTAAAGAAAGAGAAATGTAATAGGATTTTCCAGCACTCAAGCATGCATTGAAAAATTTCAAGCGGAATAAAATCGCGGAATATGAACTCAAATCATTTTTCTTTTAGTTAATCACTGATGACTTTTTTTATATTTTTTTGAGAGTAGTTAAATAGTGAGAAAGCATTTTAGTTTTATTGAAGAAGAAAAAATTAAGCATTTTTAAACTTTTCAAATGAATAAGTACTTTGACTAAAAAAATACTATAGTGTAAAGTGATAGTAATTCATTATAAAAATGTTTTCTTATAACTTTAGACATATATTGGTAAAATAAATAATATATACAATTAGAGTTGCATTTGAATTCTTAAAATTTTCTTGCGCATAGTTCATTTATGTTTACAGCTTTACTTAATAATATAATTCTTATTGACTTATTTGTTCAAACTAAATATAAATCTCATTTTATTCACTTAAAATTAGATAAGAAAAATTTATTCCACACTTTTTTCACCTAGTAAGCAAATACTATATTTATAATTTATTTATTATTTCTTAAAGCTACATGAATTGAATATCGACAATATTAAAATTTATTAGACATTCTATGATAGTTTCTTTAGGTATATCTTCAATTTTACTCTCAACAATACGCATTGTATAGGTCCACTTAATAAGAAAATAATTGTTATTATTGTGCAATGTTTTTATTGAAGCAATTTCAGTGCAACAAATATTGTATTTATTGTTAGTAATTATACAAAAAATGATTTTATTGAATATTTAACATGCAATTGTGTAAGCTTAAATGCAACTTTTTATTTTAATATTGAAGTCAAATTATATAACTAAAGACCATTCATTTGTTGATAATTTTAACTGTTCTATAAACTTAAATTACAAAATTTTAATTTACATTTTACTTTTAAGAAACTATATTTTCAAAAGATATATATATTTTGATTTTGCGTTGTTTTTAATTGTATTAAAATTGAATAATGTTTTATAAATATTTTGTGTTAATTTTACAGTAACTCATATGTACGAGATATTCTTTTTGGCTCTTAAAAAATAATTTGCAATGTTGGTTGCAATATGACAAAGAAGAAATTATTATAATATGAAATGGCTATTCACATATATTTTATAAAACTATTAAATTTTTCACAAAATATAATGGAAATTATGTCACATTTAATTTTTTTTAATTTTTTTCCTTTTAAGTATAATAAACATTGAATCAGAATTTTCACAATAATTTTACTGTATTTTTGATATGGAATAAAATATCTTAATTAAAATAATTGAAATTATCTATTGTGGGTATACAATTGAAAAATGAATTTTTTAACTATGTTTCTTGGCTATGTCTATTCAAATCACCCTGTATTTTTCATTCACCTGCAAATATTCTTTCAATGTAATCTTTAAGTTACATATATTGAAAAATAAGTTTAAATGTGTCTTCAATATAGTGATAAATGTTATAAATTAGATCAAAAATTATTTCTACATTAGTTTTTTTATAGATTTTTTACAATGAACTACATTTTCCACTATATACTTCTACCACATTTAAAGAAATTTGAAAACATTTCTTAATGACATATCATACAATTTTTCCTTCCTGCATAACTCATAGTTTTGTAAGTAATAATAATATTGACATAGTTTCTTTTTGGTGAGATTGCAAATATCTAGTGATCGAAAAGTTTAAATAAAACACTTTAAAATAAAAGTATCGTGTAGATATACTATTCTAATTTTAAGCCTCTAAACGTATTAAAGTTTAATCTACTTTGCCTTCAGAAATGTTGAATTTCAATTCTTCATATAAGCAAACACTTTTTGGTCTATATATTTTTCTATTGTTGCTTTCCAAATTGCATTTTAATTGATAATTTTCCTTCAAAAAAGAAAATATAAAGTTATCATAATACATTTCTTAATACATTTTCACAACTATTTGAGAACTAATTGGCTTATTAACTTCAATTTATGCTTTACATAAATTATTAATTATAATCTAAATTATTTATTAATTTTTTTAGAAATTGAATTTAAAGAATCATTTTTGTATGATAGTATGGTAGATAGTATATAGGAAAATATAAATTTGATTGCTACAAATTAAAAATATTAATCGATACTTATCTCTTGAAAACAATTTTGTAATGTTTTGTTATTTCGTAAAAAATAGTATTAAAAATTAAAGAATGTATCAATGTGATTTATTCACTTTGATAACTTAAAGATCAGATGATACAATAAATATAATTTAAAAAGATGAATGTTTCAACAAGCTTATAATATAGTTATCTGTTTAATAAATCATAAATTTCATTCTCCTTTTAGAATTATATGAAATCATAAAAAATATCCTATATTTAAAATACAAATATGGGTAAACATTTTATGCATTTCTTTTTAAAGATTGATAACTGAATATTAAATAATTTTTTTTTATGTAATCAAAAGTGCTTATTATCATATTGCAAATAATCTGTTTTGTCACGTTTTTTGAAATCTTTCAAAATAGGATTATCCTAGTAAGAGATTTTAATGAAGAATTTACTTCATTACCCAAACTTTCAATTTTATTTGAAATACATTTGAAATTTTTTTTAATTTAGGTACTTTAAGGATTAATTTATTTTCATTTAATAATCTTAAAAAAATCAGGCACATAAATTGATCCTTGATAATATATATCACGTCAAATAATTAGAATTATTTTTTATGAGTTGTATTTTATTTCCAATTCATAAATATATGGAATATATTCCAACATATTTTGAAACATTTATATAACAGATATTAATTTGTGCAAAGCACATAAAATTGTTATGTAAAAATATTCCAAGAAAATAAACTTATGTTCTTTAACTATATAGAATATAAGTGGTATAATTATAAATCTGCTATATCTTAATGCGTTTTACAACAAATAATAGAATAAAATTTCAGAAAAAAACTTGCATGAATATAACAAGAAAACAAAATTATTGTGCAACATAGGTATTTTATGTTAGTAAAAAATCATTTTAATCGATACACATCGCTTAAAAATTACTTATGATGATAAGAACTATTATATCTTCAACAATTATTTAAATTATAATTGATTTACATAATTACTCAAATTTTATTATATCTGAGATAAAACTAATTATTTTAAATCAAGATACACATTTTAAATCTTATTGTCAACTATAATTAATTCAAACACCTTATTAAATAAATTATTGATATGAAAACGAATTATCATTCTGAGATATTTTCAAATTTAAAACAATTTTCTATTGTGCATCATAAATGCTAATTAATTCTAACTAAATGAAAACATAAAATAAAAATCATGTTTATTTAGAAGCACTTTCAATAAGTAAATGCAAAAAGTAAATATTGAAAAAAATATCAGTTATAAATATTTATCGATTTTGTGTCAAATTTGTGTGATAAGTTATAGGACGCAGTAATTGACAATTATAATTATTTTTTCAAAATTTACCTTTAGAATGGAAATATAGTAAGCATTAAAATTATTCTGAACTATCCTTATATTTTAATTTAGGAATGTTAGCTGGATTAAAACCATGAATTAGGAATTATAAATTTATTCCATTTGAATGTAATCTCGACTCACTCCTGAGCCAATACATGTTTTATTAAGAAAGAGAAATAAAAAACTCATATATATTAATATAGTGTGTAAATAACGTTTAAAAGATGTAAACCTCTTGATTTTTTACTTTATTTATATCTAGCTAACATAGATTTGCTTAATTCACAAAAACAAGAATATTTTTAGTGAATTGAGTAATATTGGACGCTTAGTAGGTAAAATTGCTCACATAAACTTCTTCGGTTTTTTTAGAAAATGCTAAAGTTATAAAGAAGTTAAGAATTTTAGAAAACAAAACACTTCTGAAAAGACACATGTAAATTAAAAATATGTATTACTTGCATTAGAAAATCTCGTAAAATAATACATGCATTATTTAAAATTGGAATATTTTAATAGACATCATCCCTAATCAAAAAAAATCATTAAATAAAACACCAACTGCAATATGGAAAATATATGTATTGGCCTTTCAATTATTTGCAATTTCTGTACACTCCAAATAAACTAAATATAACAGAGTAGGAGACTTATTCATTTTAAATATTATCAACGAGATTTTATTCTGTTAAAAAATGACTAATAAAAATTTATTAGATCATATGATGCAAACAGCTTTAACTTACATTAAGAGGCTACTAAGTTTCCTATTTTAAGGATAAATATATCTAAAAATATCTTTTATACTTAGTTTACCAATTTTTGAGAAAACTTTTGAAATTCTTTCTCAAGAGCTAAAAAGTTAATCTGAGAAACTAAACCAATGAAAAATAAATTTTGGAGCTAAATATCTGTGATTAAAAATATTTCAAGAAAATTACAATAATATAAAAACTTTTTTCTATTTCCTTTAAAATGAAGATGCATCAGAAAAAATTGTAAACCCTTATATTTTTTTAATATTTTTAAACATGTGAAATACCATTTCCCTCAGTCTTGAAAATTTACGTGAATGTACTATAAGAATATCAATAATATTTTTTTCAAAACGAACATATGAAAAGTTTGATTAGGAAGTTTATATTATTAAGAAATAAACTACAAAAATAAAGAAAATTAATAAAAATATTTAAATTATTAAGAAGAATTAATAATAATAAATTGAAAATATTCACTGATAAAAAATAATATTGCTTAAAATTGTGTCAATTTCCTGTAAAAGAATGTCATTTTGTTTCACAAATTTATTCGAATTCTTATGAAAAAAGTCTAAAATGACAGTAACATTACAAATTTAGCACTAATTTATAGAGTAAAGGTGAATGGTGGTATATTTAAATGAATTGAATGATTTCAATTCCAAATCTACATTACCTATTTTCCACGACCATTTACTCTTTCATATTCCTAAATCCAAACCTTCTTCATTTAGATGACAAGACTGTTTTATTTTAATAATATTATATTTCGGAATACTGTGAAATATTTGTGGAATTTTTAACTTTGTGTAACTGAAAGTGTAAAATATTTAAGATTCATTTTTTTCTTAAAATAATAACAAAATCATTGTGTTTTTGATAATAGAATTCTTTAGATACAAACTAATAAGTAATTGCGATACTAGTAACGATAATAGTTTGAATAATAAATGGTAACGTTCAAATAATGTAACTAATTACTTATGCAAATCTAGAGTCAGTCAGTGGTATTTCATATTAATGATAAATTCCCAGCGATTTGTTTAATAGCTAATATTGATTAAGGTTCGCTTACTTATGGCTTTGATGAAATATTGTATGCATATTTAATAAAGTACTTTTCCTTTTAATAATTTGATTTATTGTCAATAAGACTTGGTATTTTGAATATTCCTTTAACCGAAATTTCATCAGATCTAAAGTGAAATTGTTAAATGTGAAATTTCATTTGTACAAAAGAAATTAAAACGCAATCCTTCAATCAACCGCTTAAATTCTAAGTTAGAATCGCAAATCTAATATGATCATAATGTTGACATCATTTGTCATTGTAATTTCTTTTAAATAAGACATTTGATCACAAATTAGCTTAAAATTATAATGTACAGTAAATTTGTTATCAAGGAAAGATAACAGGGCTTGTTGACATACGTATGGTCGCAAAACTGCAGCTCATTTAAAGGATGTAAATTACATTTTCATACAGCTGAGTTCATTATCTCTGACAGATTTTAATAATGATATATGTTATAAAAATGCAGATTATCAGCTTATAACTTCATTTTCGCTCTCAAAGTTTAGTTTCTTGCTGTACCTTTTGTAGTTCCTACTAAAATACTGATCATGAAAATATTATAAAAAAACAAGATATATTCATAATTAATCTTAATAGCTATTTGTTAATATATGGATCAGACTATAAAGCGTATTTTCAGTAATCCACAATTAAATCAAATTTAAAGTTTTCCAGACGTGCAAGCCTTCAGTTGAGGGTATTTATTATGATATACTATGTATAATTACTTGTGAGTGCTTACAAAGAATATCTTGAAAATTTCATAATAAGTAAAAAAAAGAATTATTAGAAAGATCTACTAATTTTAAAAGCATGAAAATTAAAAAACACAGTTTTAAACCTATATAATGGTATATAAAGTAGTAAATGAAATCATCAAACGCTGCTGCATCATTTGTTAATATCGAATACAAAAATGTGAGTACAAGTATTCCATAAAACTATTTTATTTTAGAAAATTATATATTATTTAGCTAAACACATTTTCTCAACAAGAATAAAAAGTTTTAGTGTAGATTTCTATTTCAATCTCTAATTAAGTCTAACTGAAAAACATATTTTTAATTTATCATAGCATTAATAATAAAATAAAAAGTACCAAAAACGTTTTTTAGAAAAATAATATTTATTTTATTTTTCTAAAAAACGTTTTTGGTACAAAATAACCTACCCAATTATTCGTAATAATTTCTTTAATGCCATGAATACCATCTCAAACTGCAACAAATAGTGCAGAGTTCTACAGTACCTAATATGTCCGTACTACACTATCACAAACAAGCACACACACACATATATATGTGTGTGTGTATGTGTGTATAAGATTTTTATGTGAACTTTACTTGTATAATGAAAAATATGCTTTTTACTTCAGGAAATATAGCTAACTCTGAATGAATTGAATAATTTAGAGTGTATTTAAGTAAACATAGTTCATTACATTTTATATAAACTGTCGGACATTGAAAATGCAACACCAATGCCTAAAAACTCTACAAATTACAGGATACATTCACCTAACTAAATTATACAAATGCTGTAAAACGCGAAACTTTGTGGCACACGTCAGATAGGATAAAAGGTGAAGAACCGATTAAGGAGAAATATTGGCTCCATAATTGCTGTTTGAAAAATTATCGTTGAAAGAATGTTTTTTTGTCGCAAAGGACGCCTACAGTTGCAGAGAATGTCCAGTCACCGTCTACGGAGTCAGTTCCAGCAAACATGCGTTTAGAATGGACATGGTGATCAGACTGAGAAAATCAGGTTGGTGCTTACAGATAATCACAGGTAGCAGATGCCTGGACACTCCACAGTTCACCGATTCTGGAGAAGATTGTTGAAATAAGTAACTGTAGAATGGTTACAGGGTACCAGGACAACCAGAATGAAGCCTCCACGCGTGGATCAACGAGTCCATTGGAAGGCGGTGGTGGTTCCGCAAAGAATTCTACCAAAATTCGATATCACGTGCAAGACACCCTGTATGTTCCCATATCGAGCAGAGCCATTTGCCGTTGATTGATTGCTAATGGCTAGAGCTCATGGCCATTGACCCTACAGCATGAACAAAAATGTCAGAAATGGTACCAGATTAGAGCAATGCGAATGACAGAGTCACAAAGTTTTGTTTTTCCAGATGAGCTACGCTTCTGTTTCTTCATAATTTAGATAACTGAATAACTAAACATAATTTAGATAACTGAATAATTTTACATGGTGTTTTCCACATTTTAAAGCAAAATTTCAAATTCTATTCAATTTAATTAAATTAAAAATTATTTTTCTTATATTATAT
Organism: Latrodectus elegans; assembly: GCA_030067965.1. Lineage (NCBI taxonomy): Eukaryota > Metazoa > Arthropoda > Arachnida > Araneae > Theridiidae > Latrodectus > Latrodectus elegans. Next base: position 98,327,266 of record CM057810.1, on the reverse strand, counting down.
CCCACAGAGACTTTTATAATAAAATGTTGAGTACACTGCTAGCCTCCGTAAATGCTAGCCTCTGAAGGAGACATGCAAGTAACATGAAACTTTCATCATAAATTACCAGAGGTGAGGTATGCAGATCATTAGAATTTCAATACTATTTTTTTTAAATATTATATATATATATATATATATATATATATATATATATATATATATATATATATATATATATATATATTGAAAAACCACAAGAAAAATACAAACAAACATCACGAGTGCCTGTGGCGTCATTTCAAAGAGTTACTTAAGACTTGTTGATTTCGACGATTTCAAGTTTGACAATTGTTTTTTTCTTGTGGTTTTTCAAAAAAAAATAATAATATAATAAAAAAATAATTAGTTATGCTTAATAGAAAAAAAGACCTTCAATTTTTGATCAAATATCCGACTTCAACAGAGAAAGGATAGTAGCCAACCAGGATTGGGAATTATATTTTAGGGAATTCGGGAGTCGTGTTAGAGATAATCAAACAACTGTAGTGTGGATATGAGATCATGAGATACAGGAAGGTACGACCAAAACCGAATGCAGAAACAACATCAATCCCGCACAAAAATTATGATACGAAGCTGGCAGCCGAATGGTTAGCGCTCTGGCCTTCGGTTCAGCAGTTCATGGATTCGAATTCCACCTTGGGCATGGATGTTTATAGTGGTTCGGAATCCATTTAAACTGGAGGTACCGTTCTACATAGCCTCGTGTGTAAAAAATGACCGTTGAGCGACAAAAACAAGTACAAGAATTATGATAAAAAATACAAAACCTTAAAAAGCTGTCAATTGAAGGAGAAAAATGAGGACATTTCTATGCTTAAGAAAATAAGTAATATTTATATATGAAACTGGTTAGAGTATTAATTGCTTGCAGACATTGTTGTGTTTAAGTCGATGTTTTCGGTTATACAAAAGAAGGTAACTTTGGTTGAGCATGCACCATTAGTAAAGCTCAATTGCGAAACAGGGGAATGTTTCTGCTTTATTTTGTGATATCGCTGTCTAAACACAACTTACGACGTGAACCTATGTCTATTAAAATTATATATTAGGGGTAATAAAGTCGTATCTACTAAAGTTATTCGATTAAGAGAAATGAAGAAAAGGGAAAATTAAAACCAGGAAGTGGTCATAAATGTTGTTGAAGTCCTTAAAAAAACTTGATGCGAAGTCACACATATCAGGGTTTATTAGCAATATTGAGCACGCAATTTCTTGAAAGACAGGATATTCTTACAGCATGTTCCGAAAGTTACTCATAAACATATAGAAATTCTTTCTTTTTAACATCCGGCATAGACAGGAATTTCTTGATATGTATAAGTTACAATGTCTTTCATTCACAGTCAGTATTTTAAGTAGATTGACTATTGATTCGTCATGGCCTTGGAGTATTTTATGGAGACACTTATATCATTTCTAGTTAAATTATATAGATTATACACAGAATTGTCACACTGGGCATCCCTTTTAAAGAAATTGGTAAAAGTGAGCCTGGTAAATGTTCTATTACGGGCCGTCGGTATAATGACATGTTTTAGAAGTTTTTTTTCAGTTATTACAGTACAGCTGACTTATTACACACACTATTTACATACACGGTGCTGTGCAAGCACTAATCAATGGGTCCGTAAACGTGCTATGATTACTCTTTTCTTAATCCATGACCACTACGTTTGCTGGATCTATTCAATGCGATTTCTAGTTATGATACTATTTAAAGAAATTCACAGCGCTTTATGTGCGAAACCTCACAGCTAATCAGTTACGATCTGCTGTTAAACACGCTGCCCATCGATATGAAAATTTGTAAGTGTTAGCGGGTGATCACGTGAAACATATTTTCATACATCGTCCTGAAATAATTTAACAATTGCTCTACTTGTGCAGTTTCGTCCTAATTGGTTTTAGTTTCTGCAAATTTAACTCATTTTGTTTTGCTCTTACCTATATTTAATAACAAAGTTAATCAGAAGTTCTGCAATAAATGTTAATATCGTTTTTGCACTCCATTTTTGTCATTTATTAAATTTCATTTTATCTAGAAAAAGTATCGTCTGTTAGATATTTAAAAACTATCATTTATTTCAAAACAGATTTAGCACAACTTGTGTATAGTCCATACACAAAATTTATTTGCTTTACGTTCCCACTTTTGACGCTGCAGGATGCCTTTTATAGGAGAGTTTCGATTATAACAACCAAATATATCAGCGTTTATTTTTTCATTTCTGGTATTCTTTATTTGAATTATTATATCATATTTTCGTTATCATTGTTCCTCATTTGATTGCTATTTTTAAACTTCTATCAGCTGTTAAATACTGAAAAATAAATGATTTGATCATTTTTTTAATTAATGCTTAAAAATATTTCGTAATACAAAAAAATCTGAGAAAAGGCTTTTTTAAATGAACAAATTAAAATTTAAAATGAAAGAAAATGTGAAAAGTTGACAAAAAGTTTTTAGTGTAAGAAATTGCACTCAAAACTATTTTTAAAATGCATTACAGCTAATTTCATAATCGAATCTGCATTTCATATTTAAATTAATAAATTATATTTCAGAACATATTAATCTCGTTTAGAGTAAATTTGTTTTTATAGTTGATAATTTTTTTTGGTTTCAATAGCCAGTATGCCCTTAAAACTTATTTAGTTTTGCATAATTTTCCTTAACATGTATATTTAATCTAATTATTTTAATTATTCTCAGTGAAAGAATTAAAAAAATATAAAATATGTATTATATTTAACATAAATGTTACGTAACGTAATTTTGACTTCATTATGTATTGTGATATTGCAACTAAGTTGTTTATGTCACGTATATGTATGTCCATTCTTAAAAACAATTAGTACACAGTAAATTTTTAAATGACATCATTTAAGATATTTTTCCTCATTTTACTACAAATGAATTACATACATAATCTGCATGAAAAGTTAGGTAATCAGAAACATTTGCATTTGCAAATTGTGCTTGCAGTTAACCCAGATTTTCATAAACTTTCCGATGATGACCAATATCTTGCATACGCAGTATCATCTTGTCTACTGATAATTGCATTTTACTAATGCAAACTGTTTTGAAAATGACTTTTTTTTTATCTTAAGTTAATCATTTGTTTCAATACATTTTATTTTGTTATAAGGTTTTCAAAACTAGCATCCTATTTATGTGTTTTTGGCCTGTAAATTTAAATATTCGAATAATGTTAAAAGTAATTTTTGTATGAATTTTTTTTGGAAAACAGTTGAAAAATAATAAGTTCAAAATCTCTTAGTATATGATATATCCATCATATGTATAAAACAATTCCAAATATCTATTTGCCTATAACTAATGATTTAAGGAAGAAACATATCATTCAAAATAAAAAAAAAACTTATTTTTATTTTGATAATTACTTTAAATGACATGTAAAGAAGAAACAAATTAGAAAGGATTTTTATAAATTCGAAATAACAAAAATTATCTCATGGTTGAAGTCGTATCAATCGTCATTTATATAAATCCAACCAAAAAGACCGAAAAATTTGAATTCTTTAAAAGGGGGTGAGAGGTGATTAGGACATTTCTGGAGTTGTGGGAAGTCTGGAACCAAACTGAATCTTGTACCTGACACTGTAGCAAACATATTGATGTATTAATATTTAACATTCCATGGTTTGATTTGCAGCATTATTAAATTTTTTAAAATCCAAATAAAAAGACACAAAAATTTGAATCCTTAAAAAGGGGGAGGGTCGTGATTAGGTCATTTTAGATGACTAGAACTCTCTAAAGCCAAACTAAATCTTGTAGAGAAGACTGTTGCGAACAATTTGATGCATTAATATTTAAGATCCTATAGTTGGAGTCATAACACTCCTCAATTTTTTTTAAAATACAACCAAAAAGACACAAAATTGATTTTTATAAGGGTGGAGGGGTTGATTAGAATTTCAGGTGTCAAGAAATGTCTGGCACCAAACTGAATCTTGTAGAGGAGACTTTTGGAAACAATTTGATGTATTAACATTTAACATCCCAAGATTTAAGTTGTAGCACTACTCAATTATCTAAAATCCCACCAGAACGAATCCCACCAGAATATTTTTGTTATTTCGAAATTTAATATTACTCAATATAATTCAAGAAAACTACTAGTTAATATAATGTAAATTGAAATTAAGTTCCGATTAATAAAATAATAAATTCCAATATCTCTCTTCTTTTAGACATAAAATTAAATGCATTTTATTTACATTTTTTCTGTACCTTAGTAAATGCTTATAGTAAAGTAGTTAAACTAAGTTCCAATAATTTAAAAACACCAAAACCTATCCTTAGTAAAATTTAAGGCATATTTTAAAATCTTTAAACCTATTATATATATATATTATATATATATATATATATATATATATATATATATATATATATATATATATATAAGTATATTAAAGCAACCACACTTTCAAATGGGATTTCGTAATGATTCCTACGAATATATTTGTTTTCGTATGTGTATGTACTTTAATTTAAGGTGTGGAAATTTTATTTAAAGATTAATATAAAACAGGAAAACTTAAAGTAAGTGTAGTGAAACTTCAAGTCTTAAAATATAATAAGAAAACAATAATGTTTATTGAATTGGATTTTAAAACAGGTGCTTTAACAGTTTATTCAAATGCTTGAAAATAGTCCCCATAATAAATATGTTTGCATTAATGATTTAAAGCATTTGATTAAACAAGAAGTTTGTTCTACATACTGGTCTTAATAGATCCGCGATATTCATTGCAGTTGGTGTAGAAATTTTTATTTTCAGAAATTAATGAATATTCATTATCTGATGAGCTGCAAATGCTTTGAATTTAAATTTATTGATCCAAGAGATAGCTACTTATCGTGGGTGATTTTTTTTATCTTATAATAGAGTGCATAGTATATAAAATTCTGAATACTTTTTTCTGAACAAATTTTAATACTTTTCAGAAAAAAATCCTTTCTATAAAATTTGTAACAAAGAAGATGAAAAATTAAGTTTCAATATTAAAAAAAATAAATAAAATATTATAAATTTATGATTTCAGTATTTAAGATTTAATTTCACGTCATTGATCTTCGTAAAATGGGGATAAAATTTACAGTATATAATTATGGAACCGTCTCATTTTATTTGTATTGTGCTATATAAATAAACACACGTTCTAGAATTTAATTTGCATTATCTCTGCAAATTTCCAGGTGTATACATTTCTATTAACAGAACATAATTTTTTGACATTTCTTTAAATTATTAATATATTTTTTTTTCTTTTCGTGCAGGTCATATTCACGGTAGTTAGAAAACAAAAGTGAGTGAAATATCAAGTCATATTGAACATGGTTATATAGAAAGTTGCTTGATTTCCAATGTAGAAATTTACGAAATATGTCACAAGAGCTTAGAATATGATTGCGAGAACATACAAGATATTTGTTGAAGTTTATTTCATTAAAGATAATTAGGAGGACTGTTTAAATCATTATGGATGTATTTTGTGTAATTTCTTGACGGCTTAAGTCCAAGCAATCAACATTGAAAAACTCTTTTTCTTAAAATTTTTATGTCAAATTGCTATCTATATTCCCCATTAAATTGATTATTTTTAAGAAATGTTATAATCAACAAATTAAATATTTTGACTTTTAAAACTAGAAACATTGCAATTAATTTTAAGAATGTTGATTTAGTAACCACAAACACACACACACACACAAAAATACATATATATATATATATATATATATATATATATATATATATATATATATATATATATATATATATATATATATATATATATATATATATATATATATATATATATATATATATATATATAAATGCTTTCTTTCTCTAATTAATTTACATATATTTAAAACTTCCGTTCAATCAATACTCTGCCAATTTACAAATATCAGCATTTTACTTTCGTTTACCATTTTATAAATGTAATAGCACTGAAAGTATGAAAATAACTAGTGATAAGATTTTATCATACATATATCAAGATTTAATCAATAAACCAAATGCACACAATTATTATATATTGCGAGAAACGTCAATACTTCTGGTTAAATTGTCCTTTTAAATGAATTTAATCAACCAGAATATGATTTCTCTCTCATTGTATTGTACAGACTATTTCCACAAAAATTTCTATTAAGGAGTTAGGTATTGAGACGATTACCCTATTGTGAATGCGGACAGCTTATATCTCTTCACGAATTCTGACAAGGGAAAAATCTGGGACAGATAATACGTATTACAATGAGAAGAGCAATAAGATGAATGTATTAAAACGTGAGATTGCTGTTCCAATATAACTTATTGATATCATTGAATTATACTTTGTAACTTCTGAACATAATGTAAAATAAATTCTGAATCAATAAAGATAAATTAAAATTAATATTCTTGTTTTCAAATTATCTATGTATTTTCATAAAAATTTTGTTAAATTGCATATGAATTCATTAAATGCATTGTGAAAAAGTGCAAAGGTATATTTTTAACTACATTCGATCACCTTTAACTTTTAACATTATTTTTACACACACACACATATATATATTTGTATAAGAATATATATATATATACATATGTATAATATATATATATATATATATATATATATATATATATATATATATATATATATATATATATATATATATATATATATATATATATATATATATATATATATATATATATATATATATATATATATATATATATATATATATATATATATATATATATACGATACTATATAATATCCTTCAAATCTTAAGTTTTGAGCAAAAACACTTAAAGAATCAATTTAAACAGTTTTCAAAGGTCAAAATTGGCCTAGTATGCCTGAAAAGAATTCAAAAGTGTTCTTACGAGACGTGACAATGACTCTCTTGAGAACCAAACAGGAAGTTATTCCTCTTCCAACAGTTTTGAAATTATCGTTGTTCTACTCTTATCTAAGCTAAAAAAAGTGAAATGTAATAGGATTTCTCAATCTCATGCATAGATTGAAAATTTTTGAAAAGAATAAGATTCGATGAAGGAAATTCAAAATTTATATCCTTTATTTCTTGAATTACCATTTTCTCCATTTACGATTCTGTTGAGATTTATATAACATTGAGTAAAACATCATATTTTTCATTGTTTTGTGAAAAAAAATGAATGTCGTTAAGTAAGAAATAAACGTAAATGAACCTGATTTCGCAGAATGTAAATTGCAGTGAATCTGTCTTGTAATTTCAGCTGTATGTAGAGAAAATATTAATTAAAATAATACGTTTAAATTTTTATTATTATAGTATTATTAAAATTTTTTTCTTTACTTTTGTAATCTTGATTATAGTTTTATGCTATCAACTTGCTTAACTCATCTGATTAAAATGCATTAATTTTGTATTATTTTATTAATTATCAGCTGTAAGTAGTTTTCCTCTTATAATTTAAAAAATAACTTAATCAATTTAAAAAAAATCATCTTGATAATTTTTTGTATTTTATTAAATATTGCAAAATTTAATAAACTATCCACAACATAATATATTATTAACAAAATCTTTAAATGAAAAAAATACAGCACCAGTTATATATATATATATATATATATATATATATATATATATATATATATATATATATATATATATATATATATATATATATATATATATATATATATATATATATATATATATATATATATATATATAAACCAAGTATGCTTTTGCAACAAATGTTTAGTGCCAGATTGGTAGGTTTTTCTAATTTCATCACTAAAAGGGTGGATTTTTTGGGATCATTATTTAATGGGTGACACAATATATATTTTATGGGGACCATGAAAATTTGGCTATGTTCGTAATTTGGAAGCAGTGACCAGTAGAAATTCCCATGTCTGGCCTGTCAAACAATTGCTATCACTTCGCATGGAGGATATTGCAACCAAGACAGTTTTAAGTGCTCCATTTGGGAATGCGAAGGATCTTGGTGTGGTTCCGGATTCAAACCCACTCGCTTTCTATAACAAGGATGAAGTCCCATCGAAGAAAATGCGCTCTTTTAAAATGTTCAACATGAATATAAAAATTGAACTGAAATTTATATTTTTAAAAGAAATATCTAAATTTTTATAAAAGAAGAATATTCAGTTTGCAGTATATCTTTTCTTTAAACTTAAATATAGAGAACTCCTAAAATATAATTTAAGTTTTATAGATATAGCTTTTAAAATGTACTTTCCGAAATTATCCATACAGATTTTATATTACATATAAAGTGCAAGTTATATAAAATTATAATTAGTATTTCATATCTATATAGCCACACTTGTGTAAGATTTATCTCCACTCATTGAAGAATGTTAGGATGTTTGGTTGCAATAACACATTTATTTTTAGCACTTATTTTGTTTCTCAAAATTGCTATTGACGTTTATATTTTATTAAAATTACATCACACATAAAACTTTTATTAAAATAAATTAATTGTAATTTTATTAAAATTTGCATTCAAATATTTTTAGAGTGAATAAACCAATTAAAAGTGATTTCTTACAGTTTAATTTAAAATAACTTTTTATCCTTTTAATGGCAACTATAATAAGTTTCTTTTTAATACACAATATAAAAATCATAAAAAAGCTCTCATAAATTCTTTCAAAATTCATAATCTGATTTCTAATGAATTTTCTTCCACATCAAATGAAATTTGGAGACATATTGATATGATCAATCAATAAAGCTTTTCATGCATGGAATATTTTGATTTGAAATACAAATACTATTTTCATTTAAATCTTGACTATGAGTGAATGAAAGTTAAATTATATTTTAGATAATTTTTATTAAATTCTAAATTATTTTGTTGCTATAAATGCAATTTTAACTCTTAATGCAGTGTAATCAGACTGTAAATAATGTGCTTGTTTTATGATTCTATAATTGCTTGTGTGTGTAATTTTATTATTGCAGATCAAAATTATTTTTTTGCTGAAACCTCATTACTGCATAAAACAAAATATGAAATTACTGGTATCATATATTTTATAAAATTAAACAATTATTCAAACTTTAAATTTTTTTTCAATTTAATTTATACAGTTGTAATTATTTTGTTGAAGTGTTTGATAGACTCAACCTTAAAACTTGTGTTTTATAAATTTATGTGCATAAGCAATATAAGTAAACGTTTTATAAATAGAACTATTACAATTCAAAATTATAATTGTATGTATAATTCATAATTTTGAATATTGTAAAAATAATTTAACGAAATTTAAAATCACAAATGTTTAGAATATATCAGTTCCAGTTTCAAAACTTTAGTGCGATTGCAGAAAATAATGTTTCGAAAAATTTATACAGCATATTATTTATGCTTATTTTTAATTCAGAGTTGATATTTTCATATTTCATGAATGTTACTTTCATTTTTCAAATTATAAACACGAGGAGACATTTTAAAACTTCCTCCTAAGGGCTGAAGGCTTAAGACCAATTTAATTCTTTTAGCAATCATAAGTGCTCGTTGTCATTTTCAAACTAGTTTGTTTTGTCACCTGAAAGAGATTTTATGAAATTATCCTTAAATGGTTTATTCATTGGAAAGTTTTCTCTGCAAAGTTAAAATACTTTTTTTTTTCTCGAGTTGAGAATTAATTTATTTTAAAACATTCAGAGGTATTTATGTTGCATTTATATATATTTTAGTTCCTTATGGTTGAACATTTCTTTAGTAGTATTAGAAAAACTAATAGAAATCATTAAATAAATTGCTCCTTTTTAAGCAGCTTATTTAAACTTATTTAAAGAGTTTAAGTTCAGACTGTAAATAATGTGCATGTTAAATGTTTTTATCATATAAATATGAAAATAATAACATTTAAGTTATATGTCACAATTTCCGTATAACGTCACAATTTTCGCACAACCATTTTTTGGCAACTATACTTTATATCATTTCCTTACTAAAAATGAAAAAAAGAAATAATTAAACATTTATCGGTAATTGATAAGAACAAAGATATTATGCACTTGGATTTCTTAGAAACTTTGGTTTCACCAATATAATTTCATTAAGAATTTTTAAATAAGCAAAGATAGGAATTTAATACTTATATTTATTTCAAAGAAAAATATTCATAAATGATAGTCCATCAAATATAAATCACTACTCAATATTTTTATAAAGAAATTTATGAATCTGAAATACTATTGAACATGTCTAGTAATATGAATAATAATTAAATGCATTTTTGGAAATCTAAATTATATCATTTTATTATGCTATACCGTAAATATGTCGTATACTTTATTTTATTTAATTTATATAGTATATACATCTTAAATATAAATACTGGTTGAAAGTATTTAACCATTAATTCAAAAAATATTTCCTACTTAACTATAAGTATAATGAGTAAAATCCCATGAAGTATTTCCATTTCTAAAAATGCTTCGAAATTTTTAACTTACAACATTACTTTTATATAATCAATCTATAAAGTTCTTATAAAATAAAAAATATTAAATTTTAAGAACACTTTCTGTAAGTATATGTTGCCAGTAAATAATGAAAACTAAAAGTTAGCATAAACTCTACTTATATATATTTCTCATCCACATTTTGTGGTATATTTTTGAATTAAAATATTAATAAGTATAAATACTTTTTTTAATGCGTATGTTATATTAAATTTATTCAGTAATAAAAATATATCTTTATCTCTCAACACACAAATTTTGAAGAGCGTTAACTGATTAAAACTAGTAATTTTAATTTAATATAATTTTGACACATGGAATTTAATTGCCTGTCTTATTAAATGACTGCGCTCATTTAATAAGACAGACAAGTAAAGAAATACATGTATATATAAAGCTCACATATTTATTAAAGTAGTTTATAAAGGAATCTTAAAAATAAATGCAAATTTCTCTTGGATATATTAATTGTTTAATTAAATCATGTATGTTCAAAACTAAAAATAAAAATAATATAATATTTACTAGCCTAAACTTGGATATTTTAACATCAGGAATTCTCATATATTTTTTATTAAGTGTCTTTAAAATGTAAAATTGGAATTATAGACAATAGAATTCATTTTAATGAAAAATACATGCAAGATTTATTATTCGCTTCAGACAATCAAATAAAATAATACACATCAGTCGCAACAAAACATTCAGATTATTTAATAGACATTTATAAGTACAAAATTAAGTTACCATAAATTCAGCTTACAACATACTTATTCCAAAGTGAAAATTATTCATACATTCTTTATTGACATGCTAATTATTTGTGAGATTTTAGTACATTAAAATTGATTACAATATACACGTTTTGTATGTAAATTCGAAAAGATATTTAAAATTTTACATAAATTTGAATAAAATGCATCATTAATTAATGACAAGTCATGTCCTCACTTTCAACATAAAACAATGTTGAGTACTTAGTAAACATTTCCTCCACATATTACTTAATTAAAATTTTAAATTTAGTGACACATAATGATGTCTTTTTTTTATAAAACAAGACATGTGTACAGAAAAAAACCCTTCTGCGTGTCATACTTTAGTGTATTTAAATCTTTCGCAAAATATTCGAAAATACTAATAAGCTTGCCAATATTCGAAGAAAAAAACAACTTAAGACTCTGTTAATTAAGAATGTTGTTGTTATTCATCTGACAATTTTAACTTGCCTATATTTATTTTTTGGAATTATGTTTTATCAACTAAGGAAGGAATAAATTAAGAGTAACTCCTATGAATATTATTTGCATTTTTCTGTAAATTATTCATATCCCTACAATTAGGCATTTTAAAGATAATCTCATAAATATTTTAATATTTTTCTTAAGTTTTAACATCGTTACTAAATTTTGCACTTTGCACAAAAAAATCCTCAAATAGAAATACAAGAAAATAATTTACTTTTTTTAAACAGATAATAAAAATTAGAACTTCTTTTCTTTAATTTTTTTCCCTTTTCTCATACATTATTATAAATTCTTTAAAGTGATTTACGAATGTGAAAAACAAAACATTTGTTATTTAAGTTAAGATATGTTTTATAAAATGAAGAAAAATTGTATTAATCCAAATACATTTATTAATTAAAATATGCATAAAAATAAATTGTAAAAACAAACTTTTAATAGGAACTCCTTACAAAAGTTTAAATAATAGAAAATTCTGAGAAAATGGAAAGAAAAATAGAAATTGGAATATTATCAAACAAAACATTTATTATAGCATAAAATGAAATAGACATAATAATATTAATGATAAACAAAGTCATTAAAACAATATTTATTATCAACAATATGAACCAGATATTTCCCCTTTCACTTCTTTACATCTCTTCTTTCTATTCTTTCCTTCAATATGTCTTATCGTTTGTTTCTTAAGTTCACTCTCCTGGGTATTAATTGCTATCTCTTATCAGTTAGTAGAGTTATTATACATGTATTACGAAGTGATTTTTGTTCACGTATGCCAGCAATTGAAAGATTATTTATTAAAATATTCTTTTATTTTAGTAAATTTGTTTTCTATAATTTAATTTTAATAATTTTCTATCTAATATTTAGTTTTTAATATAATATATATATATATATATATATATTATTTATGAGAAGAAATATAAAATTCTGTTTTTGACTCACATTTTCCCTTATAATTTCAATTAGATAATTTTAAAAGTTAATGTATATATTTGTTTTATTAAACAACTCTAGTGGTTGAGCTTTTGTAAAACCACTTTACGTATTAAATTAATTTATTTATGTAAGAAACGAAAAGCAAAAATTATTATGGAAAATACATATTGATCATTTTAATGCGATACCAAAACATGCAATGAATAATGCAATTTGTATGAATTGAAATATTTTTCTCAAACAGTAGTTAGAGAGATAATATCTTCAGAATAAAATAGAAATTTGATGAGGAAAATAATATTTGCATTTATTTCTAAGGTTTGAAATCAAATATGTTAAAAATATGAGGAAAGGCATAAATCAGTATTTTGCCTTCTTTCATGTTTTTGGAAAAGAAGTGTCACTAAGCACAGTAATATATTTTTCACGTTTTTTCTTAAACTTTTTGTGCATTTATTTATTTTCTTAATTTTTTTTTTGTTTTATTATTTTTATCTTGTTTTGCGAAAAACCCAGAAATATATATTTCTAAATAAAAATATACTCAAAACAAGCATAATATTGAGAAACACTTTGTTTCAAATTAAATTTTTTTCATAAATTTTCCCGAAGAGTACAATTATATTACAATTTTCTTTTTTCTGTAAAATGGAAAGTGAATTCAAATGTTTTTCCTAACAACTAATACCTATATTTTATGCATAAAATTAAAATGCATTAAAATTATTTTAACATTAGTACACACACAATATATGTATGTATATATATATATATATATATATATATATATATGTGATAGATTACATTTTTTTAACTTTCATTCTATGTAAATGCTCATTTTTTTTTTTTTTTTTTTTTTTTTTTTTTTTTTAAAAATCTTAATCACGAGGATATAAGAAAAATGCAGAAACTAACTTATTTCAAAAATCAAGTTATATTTTGCATTCTTTGAGATGAAAAGATAGCAATATTTTAATTCTCAAATCGTTAAAATACTATGGAAACGTGTACCATACTGTAAGTCATTTGGTTTTAATAATAAAACTCATCTAAGTTTGAATTCTCAAACAGTATAGTTAAATTCAATTTTATTCAGTAATGTTTTATTCAAATATTTGATAGTAAAGAATATATTAATTTTTCGTCTAGTATTAAATGACTGTAAGTTTTAATTGGTTCCTAGTAATTTCTTACAAATGATGTTTCTATAATGAAGTCGTTTTCTATTTATTTTAACTCAGGGTGCAGAAAACGTTAATATTCAATATTATATTATTCTAGTAAGTAGCAAATTTAATTATAATATTGCTGTCAAATTTCAGTCAATTAATGATACAGTGAAGCATAAAAGATAACAATCATCTTTTTAATTCTTTTAAGAAAATAAAGAAATTAAATAGAAATATGTGGATATTGATTGATTGATTGTGACTCGAAATTTTGAGTTGCATGATGATAGGTGAGTAATTCAAATCATTTAAGCTCTAGATTTTGTCCAGGCCTTGCTTGCACTGTATGCAAATTAGTATAGTTGTTTAATAGTAAAACTGCGTAGTTTCAATTCAAGTTAACTATAAAACTTATCGTTCTTGAACATTATTTACTTTTTCTGCACAGCATTGATCATAAGGAACTTATTTGCTTATTATAAGGAATAGAAAAAAAGCGAAACTAAATTTAGAAGAAACAGCAAAAGTATCTTTTTACTTCAAGGCAAATTTCTGAATAATTATTGTGCAAAATCGTCAATTCAATCTATTCATGGCATATCAAACAACTAATAAGAGAATGTTGTAAAATACTGCGATAAATAATTATGTATTTTAATTTAATCAAAATTAATTTAAATTTATGCATACAGTAAAAATACTTTCCATGAGTATATGATTTTAAAATTCTATTTAATTTATTTTATCTTTATTGTGTTTTCTATAGTTATTCTCTTTAATCTTCATTGGAATTCCTTTAACTTATTATTATTAATCTGATCAATTATGCATATATATAATTCATGCTTTGATGTTAATTTTTGAATATTGTTGAAAATTATTAGTAAAGATAAATTATTCAAATGCTATTTTGGAGCAAATGTATATAAAAAATAAACTTTCCGAATCAGTTGATACACTAATTTATTAATATTTATGCTCTAAGTTGAATGACAAATTTGAAATATTAACTAGATACAATAGAGCTCATTTATTTACGTCATCCACATTTAAATTCAACTGAATTAAAATTATCATAATGTCCTTTATGTGTATTCAGTACTAAATGTAATGAATTTTGAATCAATTCAATTTGAAGAAATTTAATTAAAGAATTTAATAAAAAATTAAATTTATTTAAATTTTAAATGGAATTAGAAATTTAGCAGAGCTCACTTAGCACTTGCTTAAAATATCTAAGAATATGTAATTTAATCTATTCAGTCAGATACAAGAGTATATGAAATCCTTGCTGAAGCACATTTTAGGAAACTCTTTGCTCTATTTCTAGTAATGAACAAAAGACGGTAACTTTTCCACTTTCTACTGTACTTTTATCTTCAGTTATAACTTCCGCAAAAGTTTAATTCTTTATTACATAGTGGAACTCAATTTTAAAAAACTGGTTCAGAAAGAGATATACTTGTGAAGTTACTAGATTGTCCAATTTAATGCCTTCTTTGTAGGAAAGTGTGATCTTTTATCGTTGGTGATGGTAAGACACTTTCATGATCTCATAAAAGCTAACTGCCGCATTTTATCTTGTGTTTTAATCAGCAAAGCAGCGTTATTTAGGGTATGTTAAAGCATCATTCAGTTTTATACTGCTTTTGTTATAAACGTTTCACCTAAATTAAATTCTAAATAGAGCCGAGAGATATTGATTGAGAATATTTCAATATGAAAATCTTAAATTTTATGAAAAATTTTATATTTAAAAAAAGCAAATGAATGAATATATTTTACACTATTTTAGTTTTCCATAATTTAAATTTAATTTTCTTTTTAGTAAATTGCTACTAAAAATGAGTTAAAGGAAAATTTACACAATTAAACAATAAAATTCATTGCATGATGATAAAAAATTAAAATTCTAAATTCTCTAGAGTAAGCATACTGTGATTATATTATGTAATAGAACTGGAATATATATATATATATATATATATATATATATATATATATATATATATATATATATATATATATATATATATATATATATATATATATATATATATATATATATATATATATATATATAATGGAATATATTTTTAAGTTACCAAATTAAAAGATCATAATCAGCTTAAAAGATTTTACTGATTTATAGCCAGAGCTATAATTGTCCACAAAATTATCATTAGCGACAAATTTTTTGTCCAAAATATGAATTTATTAAGTAGACATATACTGACAAGACAAAAATATTTTTAGAAATAAATATTGGTTAAAGTTAAATTTTTGCGGAAATACATTATTATAATTACGATATGTAAAAATAGGTTGAATTTCTTCATTTGTTTCCGTAGGGAATATTTATTATCATTGTTCATACATACATTTTTATGTTTCGTATTTGACTTCAAAATTGATATTAAAATTGAATATATACACTATCTTCAATATTATAAGCGCCATTAGCAATCCGTTTTTTTTTTTCTTTTTTTTTCATTTTTTTTATATATATTTTCTCTTGAAACTACATCACGTAAATGTATTATTTAAGTTTCTACACATATAGAAATGCTTACAAAAAATTTAAATAATTAATGAATTTAATAAAAAAATAGATTGAACTAAAGTTATATTTATATACGTTTTTGAATATTTATAAAATAAGCTATCCTTTTTATTATATTGTAGTTTATTACATTGTAATTATTAGCTTATTTTTTCTCGTACATTTAAATTATTTTCCTATGAATTTGTTTATAAGATATTGATTAAACTTGCAAAAATTTGACTTTTAACAATTTGATAAGTTTGAAAATAATAATAGAGATTTTTTTTAATTAATTATAGGCTAGTTGCATATTTATGTGTACATTTTATTCGTTTCTTTCTATAAAGGAATGAGCAAACCTGGCCTTTTGGGCAAATGTGTTTTATGTATATTTTTCATGTCAGACATGATTATGTTCTCAAATGTTGATATGGAATGATCAATGCAGATTCGGAACATAGGTTTATATAAATTATTTCACATTTATATAATTTCTAATAGGCTTTGTTGTTCAAACAACATATTTGTGTTTTAAAAATACGCCCAACTAAATGTTTTGAAAACTAATTTTAAATAAAAGTAAAATTGGTTGGTAATCTTAATGAAGAATAGTGTGTCATATTTTTAAATTTTAGAATTATATATGCGAAAGATTATTTTCTTGTAGAGTATTTTGGACAGAGCGCTTCTTCTGTTAGTGATATCTAGTCAAAAGATTATAACGAGAACAAATTGCTATCTTAAATTTAAATAATCTTAACAACCTCTTCATGCGGAAGAAGCATTTAAAAGCTGTCTGTGGTACTTACTTTCACATTTAAAAGATAAACTATTTGTTTTTCATATTGTAAAAACGCTTTTCTGTATATATTTTTATCAACAGATTGAAAAACAAATTAAAGAACATATTCAGTAAACTAAAAAATAGTAATTTCAAAAACAAATTCGGAAAAAAGAAAAAAATTGATCTCCAATTTTATTAATAATAAATGTCCAACACAAGACATATGCTATAAATTAATATACATATTTCAGAAATAACGTTGAAGTTGAATTATATTTCTTCCTTAGCAAAAAAAAATTGAATATTATGTGGCAAGTTAAAAATAGAAATGCGAGATGAAATGAAATATAAAAAAAATTGCATTGAAAAATATTAATCTCATATACATATATAATCAAGAGTAAGAACACGAACACATTTAAATAAAATCACACATATGTAAAAGAAAACATTTCTACAATAGGGTTTCTAAGACAAATAGATAACTAGAGATGGATCATTACAGTTTGCCGCATAAAATAATACATTATTTTTTTAACAAACAAGTAATGAGATGGGAGTTTGCCTATATACGTTTATATTTAAACGAGTATATTTTCTGTTTCAACAAAATAATTATAACAAATTAACATTAACGCCTTTGATTTGAGCTAATGGCTGAAGTAACTATCAAGTAAAATTATATTTAAAAAGTAAGTCTGAAAATATTATATCCTGATAAACACTATGTTTAAAATCTAATTTCCGAAGAGACCAAATTTGAAAGTACAAGTAAATTAAACTGAATTTTTATTATATAAAAAAAAAAAAAACTAATGAAGTTCATTCATTCACATTTGGGGAAAACGAGTAAAACTTTCAAATTAATTTATATCAATTTATTAATTTTCATCTGATATAGAAAGGTAAAAAGACATTTTTATGTCATATTTATTCTAATGTTAAATTTGTCGAAAGTTTTCTGACTTCATTAAATTTAGACTCTTTTTAAATTATTATAATATTATGTAATAAATACAGAAAAAGTTATAAATTATGTTCTAATAAATTGTAAGAAATGAAACAGCAAAATTTTTAATTTTCAAAAAAAACAGAAGAATAAAAATATTTTATGCTTATTATATAAATCTTGTTAAAGAATATCTGAAAGAAATTAAACTTTTTTTTTTATTTTATTGTTTACTGTAGTTTCAAATGAAAAAAGTAATTATTTTAATGAAAACTAAATACACATTCATTTGAAAAAAATTATGTATTTCATCTTGCTTCATAATCAATGTTTTCTGCAGAAGCATGTATATGTATTTTTTTTATATTCAGAAACATGTTTATGTTATAAAGGAAAGTGAAAACAAATTAGTTTCCTCCATAACAATGAATGATTGATTGAATAGCAATTTTTCTGCCAGATTTTTTTAAAACATGAATGATTAAAGTGCGAATAACAATTCTTTCAAACATGGTATTTAAATATGAGTTAATGACAGAAGAAGTGAGTGCATTATTTGTCATGCCTTCCTTTTTACTGCAGTAGCAGATAAACATTTAATATTTTGCAGCGAACAGAATAATAGAGAATTGCAGAAGGATATTTTCCTAGCTTGTGATCCATTGTTTGACTACTCCCAGGAAAGATTTTTGTGGATAATCATATTTTTATCGATGATATAGTGCAATATATGCTTAATTTTTGCATATTAAATGTCAATTCTTACCGGTACTTAATTTAGATAAGTAGCAAAAGAATGTGTTTGAATTGAATGTTCTACCTTACTTACAAATCCCAAACCAGAAATAAAGCCAGATTAGTGTTGTTAGTATTTCTTCCAGATCAATGCAAAATCTTGTTCATGGTTCAATAACTTGTCAGGGTGCATCATATTTAAACATGCACACCATGCTAAACCACACACACACTCCACACACACACACACACACACACACACACACACACACACACACACACACACACACACACACACACACACACACACACACACACACACACACACACACACACACACACACATAGCTCATAATATATATATATATATATATATATATATATATATATATATATATTATGAGCTTGTATTTATCATATCTAACAATAAACTAATAAAATTCTAAAATATGTGTTTCCAAAATCTAAGCAACGTCACAAAATGATTTATCGATTTTATGTAAAACTGCAATGATTTTTTTTTCCTATTCATAAAAAAATTAAAATAATGCTAAATAAAGTAGTCTCTTGTTTTCGAGCAGTCAATTATATTTTTCAATGCAATTTTATTCCTTTGCAAAATCATCCACTGAAAGTGATTTGCTTACGTGCAGCGAATACATTTTATTTGACGATTGCAGATTAGAGAGTTTACTTACAATAACATATATATCTTTGTGATATCAATAATAATATTCATTTCTAAATTATAGACACCAATTTTCTTTGAATGCAAAATCTCTTAAATTAATTTTAAAAGGAATATTGAAATGAGGAAAAGCTATGTTAAAAATTAACAGGGCCAAAGCTTTTGATCATAATAATCTGCTCTCATAAAATAGAGAGGTAATGTTCAATTCGTAGAAATAACGCTACGTTATCCAAAATCACCATTATATTGCATGGCAAACTAATAATGGCGTAGGATGCCAAATTCTCCCGTGATCCATCATTATCGAACCATTCTCTACTAATGAAAGAAAAAATTGTATACTTTTAATTAATTTCAATTTACCAAAAACTCCAAATTTAATTAAAATAAATTGGGTATGAAGTTTCAAATTAAAGCAACATGCTATTGAAACATAATTAGAAAGAAAACTGACTGGTTTTAAGACTATATAGATCATTATGTTACAGCTAAAATGACTTTTTATATTTTACGTTTATGAAATCAATAAAGAAATTATTGTTCAGGTCACTGTGTTTATTTATTAATTTAATGCCATAAATATTAATGAGCAATATAAAATTTGCTTAAGCTTATTTTTTAGTACATATTTATTGTCCTTTTCCGAAATATAAAAATTAATAATAATTTGTCACAGTTCACATAATTTTGTTCTGAAAACGCACATTCCATAGTATATTCATCGAAATATTATAAGAATATTTTTTCTTAGATAATATCTTAATTTATTAAAAGGAATATTCTACTGTGTATACATGTGTAAATATATGTTACGAAATGCTTCATACATATTAAAATTTGCACTTTTTAATGCAATTATGACATTGGTATATAAAAATAGTCATTTCAATGTTTTAAGCATACGAAGGTGGTAACCATGGTAACAAGATTTTAATTAAGATGAGCATTTAATCAAACGTCAAATATATGGTGTAATATAATGTATAAGGATAGTATGTAAGATTGATTGATTCAAATATGCTTTAACGATGTGCAAGTATCATGAAACTTAATAAAGAGAAAGTAGCACTTTTTAAGTTCTAATGAAATCCTGTGAATTCTAATTTTAATTTTTCATTGTTAATAAGATAGAAGAATAAAGCAAGTTCATATAATAATAATCGAAATAAAAATGTTCTCTGTATTTACATTAGCGAAACATTTTACGCATAGATTATTACTTATAAAAACTGGTGCAAAGAGTTATTTTATAAAAATAACTTGGCTTAACCTAATAAACCATGGGTTCTCGAATTTGTTTTTCTCCTTGACCACTTTCAAAGTTCTTCAATTTTAGGTAGACTCCTTGCTGCAAGATTTCTAGTGTATTCCCAAAGCTCCTAAAAATATCACCCTAATTTATGGTGTTAAGAAGGAAAAAAAAATGCAGCACATTTTCTCGTGTCTTATTTATTAAAATAATACTTCTGGTTAAAAAAAAACTATAAATGTTTATTATTACAAACAATCAACAATTGACAAAAAATCAACAATAACTATTATCTACTCTTCTACTCAATACTCTGTTTAAACTGAGTATCGAATAATTTTGAGTACCTACCTAGTAAATGACGCTACCTGCCTACGTTGATAGGTAAATCCATGCCAAAAATTTTGTTCTCTATTATGAAAACCACAGAAATTATCGTGGACCCCCACTTACAACTTGTGAACCCCTGTTTTCTTTTTACGTCTAAGTGGACTCCCGTGTGGTGTCCAATGGACCCCTGGGGGTCCACCTAGACCACTTTGGGAACCAATTTTATAATCTTAGCTGCTTTAAACTTATTTAAATAAATAACTGATAAATCAGCAGATAGATAAAAATATTTGGAGACTTTGTGTTGAAATAAATAATTTTCTACAGTGAATAATTCATAATTATGTCAATAAATGAATTTCCTTTCATTTTATCTTATAATTTATGAATTTAAGTATACATTGAACTGAATAATAACATTCTCTACATTATTAATACAGTGTAAAAGCCATATTTTTCTTTTCTGAATTTAGGTAGCTTAAAATTTTACTACATACATAATTGAAATATTTCATGGACTCTATTTGAAATTTTATTCAATTATAAGCTCATCTGTAAAATGCAATATCTTAATTTACTTAAAATTGTTATTTTCCATATAAATATTTGCGTAAAATGACATTAATATATTTCACATAAGAAAAGATAATAAGTAAAATAAACGCTTTCTCCGCTGATTCAAACTCAAACATAGCTAATATATTTACTCTATGTTAAGATAAAAGAAAAGTTAATCAAAATCAAATATGGATTATTAACTTTTTACTTTATTATTCGCTTAGTTTATGATTTTATAAAAGTAAAGACATTAAAAGCCAAATCAGCATTTACAGTTAAATATTCTGAATACGGAAACTTTCTAAAATAAATAAAGATATTTTTAAATATTAAATTTCATGTAATGAGATAAAGTTTATTTAAGAATGTGAATGGTTTTGAAATATTTACTTGCTCTCATTCTGTTTTTTTAATAACAGGAAAAGTTATAAAAATCAATTTTTCTTAATAGAGTTTAAAGTAAATTGATGCAAAGCTTACAGCATTATCTTCTAAGAAATTATAATTTGTTTTAGTTTAGTTAAAGAATCTATTTTTTGTTATTAAATTTAGCCGGGAAGTTTGAATGCAATTTAAAAAGAAATTTTCTAAGCTTATTTAGAGATTTCAACAAGAGACTAAATTGTTTAATTGAATAATGGAAATAAATTTTGAGGATGTTTAACAAACAAATAAATATAATCAAGTATTAAGGTAAAAATGATAAATTTCCACAATAAGAGATATAATGTATATATATATATATATATATATATATATATATATATATATATATATATATATATATATATATATATATATATATATATATATATATATATATATATATATATTACCTAAAATGTCTAAAAACAATTATAATAGGAATCTATTTCCACAACATGTAACACATAATAGATATTTTTTTAAAATTCCAGAAGCAAATTTAGGTAAACAAAATTGGATTTCGATTATCTTTATAAACTTTTGTGTTGTGAAATTTACAGTTTATGAATATTTGTGCTGTGAAATATACAGTTTATAATTAATAATTAGTAAATCAGTCTACTATAAATATTACTTAACAGAATAATATTATTTATCAAATTTAAATAAATCTTATAATATTAAAGATTATTTTATAGCGTTATGTTACATAAATTTAAAATTAATTAGATTTAAATACAAAAATAATTTTTACATAAATTTAAATTTGTATGTCAGTCAATTCTAATTGTTTGATATATTTTTATTGAAGCAACTAAAAAAATATAAATTACATTTATTATGTTTTTTTTTAGTAAAATAAGTTAGATATACTGGAAAGTTTATTATGAGGTAGAATAAGTTAACTAAACATTTCATTTTTCATAAATGATGGAATATATTCTTCAAAAATGAATATTCACAGCATTTTAAATAATACTCATTCATTGAAGTAATCCCAAAATTATTCAATCCTTGAAGTAAATTCCATCATATCAAAAATCATATTTATTAAATCACAATCATATTCAAGGAATTTACCTTTATAATATCACTTTTATAAAGGTAAATTCCTTGAAATAACAAACTATAAATTATTATAGCTACCTTGCAGTGCAAATGTAGCAAATTACTATCATAATGAATAAACAAATAATGTTAAATTGTTTAGGTCATTTTAATCCCATAATGATTTGTATCTGAGACAGGAAATAAGAAAGGCTTAATAAGGAAAATTATCATAAGTCAGGTTATCATTTATCTGATAAGACTTATGACATTAGAAATAACTGAAATTTTCTTCATGAGTATTACGAAATTGAACAGAAAATAAGTTCAGTGGCTTTAATATCATATTAATTTAATTTTTAATTAAGAAAATTCTAAACTGAAAATTTCTGTTTATTACAAAATGGAAAAGAAAATAAGTTCAGTCAATTTAATATTGAATGAAGTTAATTTTTTTATTTGAATTTTTCCTTTATTTTTATACATTAAAAAGTATTAAAATGCAAGAGAATATAACACATATTTTAAGATTATGTATCTAGTTAAGTTAAGAAAAATATTTATACATATGAAAATAAATTTGCTAATTGCACTACCATTTAATAAAACACATTTCATGCAATAAATAAATAAAGAAAGAAACAAGAATTAAAGCTATTCAATTTATCAGCAATGCGATGATCTTCAACTGGTGTTCATAATTTGTGTTCAATAATTCAATCGGTGTTCAATTGGTCATCATGTGAATGATATATTATGTTTCAATTACTATATATGATAAAACTAAGATATTAGGGATAATTATCTTGTTCATATGAAACATAATTTAAATAAACTGAATCCAATTTAATATTATTTAATGTATCTAAATAGGTGGGTGTGAAACTTTTGAATGTCATCATTTTCGCCTGTAAATGTGGGAGAAATATCTATTAGAATGAAATATTGAATATAATTTTTCAAAACGAATATATAGCTTAAAAGAATAGTAGCATTATCTATTAAATTTTATAACCTATGCTTTAATATATTTAACAAAGGAAAGACGGATAAGCCTAAATGGAAATATAGTCAAATTTGCTTTTAAAATTATGACGAATTTTTTTAACATAGTAAAAAATAAGTTAAGAAACAATAGCAGTACATCAAGTTATATAAATAACAATTTTATTTCTTTGATAAAGAAGAGATTGCTAATTATTAATTAAAATATATACTTGCAATGTTTTTTAAAAAAAATATTTTCATAACTGTTGATGTACAATCGATAGCACCTTTGGGTAAGGATATTTCCATTAACTTCTCTTTCTAATACTTGAATGTCATAATTCAAATTATAGTTAGTCAGGATTTTCCTTTATTATAGTATCGCATAGTATGTAATCCTTTAAAAAAAGAAGCTAATGAAAATATTAGTTCCTATAAATTACATTTAAAAATTATTATTTAACTGATCTTCCTAGGTTTATTCAGTTTTCTTATTTTTGTATAAATAGTAATATATTTATTCGACTACTAGTATAATGCACATCATAAGTTTAAATATGTTTAGCAATTTTATGTATGAATTTCGAATTCAGTCTTAAATGACGATTTATCAGAGAATATATAAAATACAGTGTTAAGAATGCTTAGTATTCTTAATATTTATAGTATATTGATATTAAGAATTTCTTAACTGTACATTTTATTTTGAATATTTTAAAACGCACTTTGTACATAACTTGAAATTTTAAACAATTTCATCAAAATTTATCATTAGGTTGATAAACATTTCCCTTAATTGCTATTAGTAGGTTTACATCATGATTTAAAATTATTTCATATATATATATATATATATATATATATATATATATATATATATATATATATATATATATATATATATATATATATATATATATATATATATATATATATATATATATATATATATATATATATATATAAACTCCTGAGTCATAAAATGTTAACATGAATGGATTTGAATGAACGGAACATTATAATTTGTTTTATTTGTAATTGAATAACATGTTTAAAAATATATTAACAAATTACTTTTATTTAATTTTCTATGTACTTCGCAAAAATCCAAAAATTAACTTTTTATTTAAATTCTACATAAATTAATAATTGTTGTGATCTTATTCTTTTTTAGTATTCTTATGTAATTTTAAAGTTAAATTTTTAAACAAAACCATTTTCTGAATTAAACATAGTTTGGAACCAAATTGCATTTATCTAAAACAAAATGTACTTTCCTGTTGATATAACATCGCATGAATTTATAGGATTAGAAGAAAATTTATATTTTCATTTTAAATGATATAAAATTTTATATTATCTATAATTTCTATTACTTATTATTTTCAACACACATAAATAAACTTAAATGTTAAAAAGTAAAATTAATCTGTAAGGTGAATATTTATTTCCTGCTTGCGAAATACTATACAAGTTATTGAAATTTATTCTTTTTGTTATTTGAGCCAACAAGGTGGGTTTACTTTGGTTAAATATGCTCACAATCTAAAATATGAAGTTCTTGCAAATTTAAAAATTTCTCCTATGCAGATTTTAAATAACGTTAAATCCACATTTTAAAATAGTCATTGTGTTTTCCTGCATTAACAAACTGTTTACAGAACTCTTCACTTAATTTATTTGTTTTTCTAAGTAATTAGCTGTTTTTATTTAGTTTTTCACAAAACTTTTTTTGCGTAACAATTTAAGGGGTTTTAACTGAAGCAATTTTAAATACAAATTAATTCAAAAATAAATTATTTTATATTATTACCAATTCATATTAGAAATTTATCTCAAAAATCTAGCTTTACCATTCATATAAATTTTTCTTGGTTATTTGTACATATTAACATAATAATCTTACTGAGTGTAAGTAACCCTAATGTTAACATTACTCTAAAGTAACATATGTGTATATATATTTTCGTATGTTTGGTTACTTTCTGTAAAAAATTTATTCATTTAATTTATTTTAAAATGTGTCAATTAAGTTGTTATAGTGCGAAATTTGCGATGAATTTTGTTATGAATTTGGCACGATAGCTTTTTTAACTAAAATAAAAGTAATAATTATTAGCTTCTTGTAATTAAACTAACAAACAATTGAAATGAAAAAAGTCACACGGGTTTTATTAACAAAAAATAGTCACGTGAAACATAAAAAATAAAATTTATATTAAGTGTAACTTGGAACGGAATGTAAATTAGTATCAAACACGAAATAATATAATACATAATTTTTCAAATTGTTATAAATTTAAAATTTTTATATTTGTTATAAAAATTGTATAGACTTTTTCGTTCTAACTATTCCGTTCCATAGAAGTATTAAATTATTTAATATTTTTTAATTCAATTTCTTAATTTTACTTAGTGAAATCTGTACATATTAAATACTTTCTTTTTTAAAAGTGCTTCTATTTGAATTTTTAAAAATGCTTTTATGAAGAATTATAAAATTTGCTTGTAAGTTTTAAAAAAAAAAAACCAATGTATTTGCTTAGATTTAGATAAATATAATGGGTTTTAGAAATTATTAATAATTTCCATTAGCAAATTCTTACAATCTCTTCTTAATGTTTTTCTTCTGTTTTTTCAATTGTACACCTTATTTATTTAAATATTAATTCTTAAATTGAATTGCAAGTACAAAAAAGCAGTTGTGTACTTTAAAATAGAGTACCTTGAAATCGAAAGAAATTTATTCGAATAATGGATGTAAGTATCAAAAGTATAAATTTCCATTTATTTAATTGATGTCTTCTTAAGTTTAATAATTACTTAGCTTCCTGTTCCTTTTTTCGGTAATATGTTTGTGCATATTTTAATCAAACATTAATATTTTAAAGTTTTTTAATGATTGATATGGTTACATATTTCCACATTTGTATCCAAACATCAAATCAAATAATTTCAGGCTGAAAATAATTATCAATAAAATGCATTATTTAAGATTAAAAGTTAATTTTTAATATTATTAAGTTCTCCTCATACATATAATATAATGATAAGAAGAACAAAATGTAATTAACCTCTCTCCTTTATGGAAACTGCACTATATTATTGAGCATTCAATTTATTAAGTTAGAGCATTATTTTAAAACTATTTGAAAGTTTTTATGGAAAGTTAGTATAAAAATGTTAAAAGAATATGATTGTTTTAGATTTCATGCTGGATTGATAATGTATGAGTCACCTATAACATATTTATAGCTTTTGTGAATACTTTTTATAAATAAATTGAATTATTTCATCCAATTAAATCTTTTTATTAAACAAGCTACTCTGAAATTTTGTTTCATTTTTAAAAATATATTTTAATTCATTAATTAATGTGAAAGTTATATATAAATATTTTGTTATAATATAAATAAATATTTATTATTTTTTATATATAATACTAAATTTGTATATAAGTAATAATGATTTAATTTTTATTATCAAAGTGTCAAGAGTAAAAGATAGGAATAAATAAGTACTAAACAAATATGTGAACTCTGATTTTCATTTTAGTATAATAACCATAAAAACTATGTGTGATATAAAAGTAATTGATTTTGACTTTAAAATTTAAAATTTTTATTGCTATTTTTTATTAGATAAATATGAGAAATAAATTTTTTATAATATAAGTTAAGAAAATTAAAGTAATATAATTATGTTATTGTTGAAAATATACTCTATTTTTTAAATGTTTCTTTATCTATACTGTTTTTAAAATTATTAAATTATTTTTATCTTAATTAAATATTCGTATTTATGATTATTTACAAATTAAAAATTACTAGATTTGTATATAAGTAATAATCATTCTTCTATAGTATTAAACATCATTTTGTGAAAGAATTAATCTCAATAACGGGATCGAAATTTTATAAATAATAACCAAAAAATAATTTTAGAAATAGTAAATCATATATTTGATATTTTACTTTTGTTTATTTTGTTTGATGTGTGTCTAAGCTCGCTGCATGACTTTAAATAGCCAATACATATACAGAGGAGTCGATTAACAAAAGAATATAATGTAACAAAAATAATTTATAACCAAAAAATTAGTTTAATCTGAAATATTAGAAATTACACTAAGCAATACCTTCTGATAGTTTTTAATGTATTCTGTAATAATATACGTAAATTATCCGTTACAAAGAACTGCTGTTAAAATCACATTGTACAAAATATTAATTTAATCAAAATTTAATTACTATCAAATAATTATTTCAATGTATCTTCTTCATTTCTCAATCAATCAATAAGTCTAAATAAAAAACTGCGGATATGTTTTGTTAAATTCAAAAGACAAAAATATGAATTTAGATAAAATTTTATTTTTAAATCTACAATGATTTATAACTTTCCATAATGGGATGAAATTAAAAAAAATTAATTGAATTACAAACCCTCATTGCAGTTATATTTCTTCAACGCCAAAAGTAATCTTTTTTACAAAAATATACCACATTGCTTAAATAATTTGCTAATAATAATCATTCTTAATAATTGAAATTACCATTATTAATTTGTCATTTACTCATATGATCCATTGAAATTTAACAAATTTAATCACATATAATGTCGATTCAATGATTTACTTGAACAAAATATTAACTTTTTGTGGAGCTTATTTATATGATTTTTTATATTATTAACTTTAATTTATTCTGAAGAATATACAGTTTTAAAGATTACTGAAATAAAAGAAATTTTAACGAAGAATCTGTGGTGGCTATATATTAATGTACGGGAAATGATATCAAAATCTAAAAATTTTACTTAATATCTAAATACATATGAAATTCTTTCTTTTTCATTAAATTTTTTGCAAATGTTTGCATGTTATTAAAGTAGATAATTGTTAATTTATGGTATTTATAACAAATACTAGAATAAAGTTATAGTTAATTTAATTTCTCTAAAATATCCACGAGTTCTTCAAAATATTTTTTACCATCATTTGCCGTGCATTTCTAAACAACAGCTATTAAAAATAGGAATTCACATTTTAATAATGTTTTTATCAGTAAATTTCTCGTATAGTATTTCCAAAGTTTAGAGAATCTGTTTTTCATTTTACTCACATGTATTGGAATAAAGAAAATCAATTTTATGTGCCTTGTTCAAAATGTCAAACGATGAGCTCATAAATCCTTAAACTGTTTTATTTTTCGTTTCATGAAAAAAAATTGTGTTTGACAGGTTTGTGTTACAACTTGTTTTTTCTTTACATATGATTTTGATGAAATGACAAAACAATGGCTGTTTTTTTCTATGTTGTCTCGTTAATATTAAACATATCGTCGTAGTTTTTTAAAATGTATTTCTATTCAAGAAAAATATATTTCTCTTTTATGTACACAACTGTCATCAAGATTTTTTAAATTTTTTTAATATTGAATGGGAATTTAGTTATTTTATTAAAATAAAGAATTTGAATATTTTATGCTTTCAATGAAACATCACTGCCCGTGAAGGTCAAAAGTGCTGAGCAGAAGATTTATTGAATGTGAGATGAAGTCAGTAAAATCAGATATGTGATAAAAATGACTTACGAATTTAATTTGAAACATTGCGTACACACAAAAAAATTTCGTTAAAGGAAAGAAATATTTGTTTCCTTTTGTATCAACTACTAAAAATAAAAATAATATCCATCATTCTAATATGAAATTAAAATTAACACATATTTTCTAATCTGAATTTTAACGATAATATAAAAAAATTCTGATTATCAAAAATATCATCATTGATATTTTTGATAATCAGAATTTTGTCTTGAATAGCAAACATCCTTAAGAAAATTGTTATTAGAACGATTAGTGTTATTAAATAATTATTCGGAGTTGAAGTGAAACAATTTAAAAGTTAAGAAATAAAAACATGCTTATTTATATGTATGTATACACACACAAATATATATATATATATATAAAGTAAAACATGTAAAATATGAAATTGGGAAAACACTGAAATATATGGAACAAATGAAAAGAAGAAGGCACAGGGACCAAGTCTTCATCAGGAGGGAGATGGCCAGCTATGCAGAAAGAAAGAACTCTTTTCTGACATGCTTATTGGACAAATGTCTAAAGATCTTCGAGCAATTCCCCCAAAGAGTGTTCGTCATAAAAGAACTTACGTAAAACATTTGAATAAATATAAATACAGAAAATTATAAATACTGATAAATGAAACATAAATGCAGAAAATTAAAGATACTCACATAAATGATACAAACATACAGTAAAAAAATAAATACATAAAGCCAAAGTCAGCAAATTAGATTGAATTTATATATGAAAAGAGTACATGAGAGTCGCGAAAAGTAATTTTGAAGTTAGAGTAAAAACGTTTTGCCAGGAGTAATTAGAATTAAAAGTTAAAGTGGTTTAGAAAAATGTATAAATGTTGGTGTTTTCAGGATTCTTGTAAGAGCTTCAGTGCTTGGGTGGCCCTTCTGTAGTTATAAAAACTAAGCATTACTTCAATCTTACAAGCGATTCCCTACTAACTACCTATTTTCGAATAAAATTAATTGGAATATTATTATTTTTTTAAAGTGAGATATCAGGCATTTAATTTGATTTTTAGTAGAGTCATAGTTGTTACAGATATTATAAATGTGATTAAGTTCATTATTTATAACGTTTTTGTATATTTTTAAAGAAATATTGAAGTTACAGGAAATCAACTTATTAACATGAAATTTAAATTAATTTGTTTTCTCGAATACATCAATATATGTAGTAGAATTATCAATAGTGATAAATAAATTCAAAAATTCTATTTTAGTATCAAATAAATTAATTTTAATTAGAAAAAGCTCCTCAGGGTAAATAATTTTAGAAATATCTTCAAATTTTAGATTGTTGAAAATAATGAAATGATCTATGTTTTTGAAAGCAAAAGGATATTGATAAAAGTTTTTTTTTTCTCAAAATAATGTAGAAATAAATTTGTCAGTGTGCTGGAATAGTTGGATCCCAGTGGAATTCCACAATTTTGAATAAAAATATTTTCACCGTTAAATATAAAATTGTTATAAATACACATTTTAACTAGATTATTCCAGTATTCAAAATTAATATTTAATAATATTCTATAGATCTGATAATAGTTTTTATAACAATATATTTATTCAAAATTGTGGAAATTTGTCCATCGAGCATGTCAGAAAAGAGTGTTCTTTCGTTTTACATAGCTGGCCATCCCCCTCCTGATGAAGACGTGGTCCCTATCCTTCTTCTTCTTCTTTTCATTTGTTTCGTATATTTCAGTGCTTTTTCCAATTTCATATTTTTCATGTTTTATCTTATTTATATTGGCAAATTTTTCTTTAGCTGCTTTTGCGCTGGCTAGATTTTCTATTATATTGTATTGTGTGTGTATTTATTTATTACTTTTTATATATATTAATATATATATATATTGATATATATATATATATATATATATATATATATATATATATATATATATATATATATATATATATATATATATATATATATATATATATATATATATATTTCTGTGTGTGTTAAATTGAAATTTTTTTCTTATTTAACATTTATAATTAATTTTGACATTCATAATTAAGTGAATTAAAGAAACTTTTGTATGTAATGAAAAGTATAAAACATTCTCATATATTACTTTCTACATTTCAGTATATTGCTCAATTTAGTTTCCTTTTCTTCCTATTCTACAGTCACTTTCTTTGTTATTTAAAATATTTAGTTATCAGTTAACATATCTATAACATTTTATTTAAACTTCACAAAAATACCGTAAAGTAAATTTTTTTAATAAAAAAATATACGAAAATAAAGATAATAATAACCAATAAAGCTATATGTTTTTAGTGCCAATTTATTTATTGAAATTTAAAATAAGAATGAGAGTGTTCTTCAATAATTTTTTTCTCCTTAAGTCTAACCTATTGTAACAGAAAAGATATGCCTTTAATTAATAACTCAATATCTTCATTGAAATAGAAATTAATTCATTTAAAAGTAAAAAAATTTACTCGAAAATGGAAAAGCGTTTTTCAAAAATGAATTCTCGAAAACTGAATGCAGTTATGATTTTATTAAGAAGGAACTAGATAATATTTTTTATGCTATTGGCAGTAAAAACTATCGAGGCATAAAATGTATAAAATTTAATTGTGTTTGAATATGATGGTTTTGAATAACTAATTCCTAAACAAGTAACAGATTATTTGACGGAT
Source organism: Latrodectus elegans (assembly GCA_030067965.1). Taxonomy (NCBI): domain Eukaryota; kingdom Metazoa; phylum Arthropoda; class Arachnida; order Araneae; family Theridiidae; genus Latrodectus; species Latrodectus elegans. Next base: position 98,294,753 of record CM057810.1, on the reverse strand, counting down.
ATGATAAAATTGAAATAAATAATCTTGATTCATTTCTAATTATCTTTTCAATGTGAATAAAATTTTACTTAAAAAATGTTTTCATTTAACCCGGGGCAATGTGTGCACGATAATGCGCAGTGGATCTATGAGGCCCGGTTATTATTTTTTGCTAAATGAATTATCAAGATTATTTTTGTAACTTTTAATGCATTTTCTTCTCAAGAATAGATAATTTGTAAATAAATTATTAGAAAAATATTTATAATTTATTTACTTTTTTTTTTAATATCTATAATATTTTCACCACAGGTTGGTTTTGTTATTCCGACACAAGCTTTTAAACTGAAGACAAATATGGTTTATTTTCCTTTGTCCAATTTTTTAGTTTTACTTGATGACTAACTTGCTTCACTTGATGATGAATGTTTTAACATTAGTTTGATCAAAAATTTAAACTAAATGCTTCATGTGTGCTTCTGTTTTAAATATGTTCTTTTAGGAATTTCTCAGCCAATTCCTTTAAGATATTTTGCCACCTTTGGATATAGTTTAATTTTTAGTTGTCTAGGAAATATCAAGCCTTGTTTCATTTGTAGTTCAGTAATTTTTCACATTTACTTTCAACAATGTCTGAAATCTTCTAGAGTATAAAAGACTAATCATTTCTGTGGTTTTTGTATGATGGAACGAGATGATGAATTATGGGGAACTTTGAAGCAAGCCAGTCTTAAATCTAGATTTGTAGAGCTCAGTGTCATGCGAAACAAATGGAAACAGTTCCCCGAGACTAGATCTGTGGTGACAAAGCCAGTGCAGATCATCTAAGAACCATGACGATCAGAGATGATAGCTATTTGTTTTATTCTAGGACGTGTAACAGGGATGGTAAAGCTTATCAGCTTTTAATTGACCTGAATACGGGAACAGAAACGCTAGTTTTAAGGGTTATTTTTTTCACATATATTCATAACAGGGGATTATTTGCACAAAGATATACGGTTTGCGTCATGCTTACTTCTACCCACAAGATGCTCTGTTTAGCATGGTGTAGAGAGCATAAAAATTGGAATCTAAAGATTACAAACTTATGTTCATATGGAGAGAATCAAAGGCTTGCTATCTGCCTTCGAATGCCTACATGAATTCTCTCTAGTGTCTTATATTATGGTGGCTGAACTTCAACGGTATTTTCAGACATCATTTAAATAGACACACACCTCTCCTAGTATTTTACATAGCCGTTGTAATTGCTGTGAGACATTGAGGTGAGGTCTTGGAGTACTATGCTCGATTTTCCACTTGCGATATTGATGATTAGTTCATATTAAATGATAATGACATGAAATCACATGGAGTTCTTCTATCGGTAAATTTCTAGAAGTGAAGACATTTGCCGGATGAGTTGGCCAATCAGATCTATAGACTTAAACTCCACAATGTAGGTCTGTTGCACTCTGGGATGGGCATTTGCATTTTGCAACAGCCAGCCCCTGAGAGTCACGCAAGATCAGAAAACAGTGTTACTGAAGACTGAGATCAATTTCCAAAAGAAATCATTAACAACAAAATTTTAACCACGCTGCATTTCCTGCATTTCTGTAAAACATGAACATACTCCTTGTTAACATATTTTTTGTTATATTCTGCATCCGCAGTTGCATTTCTTCCAATTCCAATCAGTATTCTGCTCTAACATGCGCGTGTTTTATAAGTGCTTCGTAATTATTTTTACTGTAATATAGCAATTTACATATCTAATTCCATTAAAATCTGTCTCGCAGTATTTCTAAATAAGTGACTATATCTGAAAATTATGTTAACTTTGAACTCCAGCATAAATATTTTGTGTTTCCTGGTAATTTTAGGACAGTGTTCTGAAAAGTAACTCCACTATTTCAAAGATTTTTAGTTTTACTCGACTATTTACCAGCGTAAAAAGTTTGAGACAAAAAATCATATTTTTTTTATCAATTTGAATCCTTGTAAGAATAACGCTCATTCTCCAAGATTTATGTTCATGAATTTTTTTTCATTTATTTTTATTAATGGAGTCTCCAACACTTGAATCATTTTTATGCCTAATAACAAACCATTTCATTTTTTTTCTTCCTGGCAAAAAATACATCACCTCATTTTATTACAAATCTTAATAAAATTATCTAAATTTAAAATAAACGAGAAGAAGAGCAGAACCTGAAAGACTCTAATATAAACAACAAATACCAACAAAAGTAATCTCCAGAAATATAGGAATGCATTCGATTAGAAAGAAGTTGATGCACAGTTATGAAGCTCTGAAATATTTTTTAAAAATAGTTAGTTTCTATGCTGTGTTTTAAGAACGATCGGTTCTGTAAGACCCAGAACCGGCTGTTTGTAGGTTAAATGATATGATTTATCCAAAAACCAAAAACATTTACAATGAAGCAGTCTGAAACAGTCCGAGATATTCAAAATTATATTTTTATAAAGTTATTTACAGTCTGAACAGTCTTTAGTGAAACAGTCTGAAATATATATATATATATATATATATATATATATATATATATATATATATAATATATATATTTATATATATATATATATATATATATATATATATATATATATATATATATATATATATATATATATATATATATATATATATATATATATATATATATATATATATATATATATATATATATATATATATATATATATATATATAATATATATATTTATATATATATATATATATATATATATATATATATATATATATATATATACATGTATACCTTCATACATACATATATGGTATATATCAATTTAAACGAGGACGAGTTAATATTTCAGTATAATACAGAAAAATTATTAATTGTTTGTGGCACACCCAATATCCATCACCAAATACTGATCTTATAGAAATAAATAGACAGTCAAATTTTGAATTAATGCTACTTCTAATTTCAGGATTACTTACCGTATTGGATCATAAATTTGAATTTAACTCAAAGAAATTTCTCTGAGTGTTTATTAGTTGACGACTTTTTAGTTACTTGAGCTTACTTTCATTGTCTGTACATCAAAATTTTTAATTTGTTCTACATACACTAACTTAAAAAATAAGCTCTGCATTCTTTAATTAAAAATTTAATTATCAATGGAGTTTGTTTTCATACAAAGAACGAAATTGATGAAAAATATTAATCTGCATGAAATAGTATAAAAATTTAATGCTAACCTTACTCAAATAAATTTCAGTTATTAACCATATTTGTTTCACATAGATGTGTTATAATAATAAATAATTTCATTCCTTTTGTTTCCATAACTTTAATAATAAATAGTTCCATAACATGTGTTATAATAATAAATAGTTTCATTCCTTTTGTTTCGATAACTTTACTTGGGATGCTTATTTGAAAACACTTCAAAAACATCAGAAGCTCGGAGAGTTAGAAATAAGCTCAACATTGAAAATGTAATTAACATGTAAGCTTTACATGCTTACATGTTTTTGTTATTTATGATAATAAGCAAGTTTTCCCTAAAAGAACACACAAATACTTTAATAAATCAGAAAAGAATAAAATTCATTTAATTTTTTTATGTATATAGATTGAATGATTTCTTTCAACTGCTGAATGCTTATGATTATCATTAATTATCGCTAATAAAATATTCTATTACATATACAGAGAAATGAATTATACTGAGAAGTTTTGTAAACTGCATTTACATAAATTAATAAAGATATTTACAGTAATATAAAAACAATTCTCTTTCATTTTTGCACGTTTTGAAATCACAAGTTTGTATGAGCAAATATGATGTTATGATGTTTATGATTTCTTTCAATTGATGAATGCTTATGATTATCATTAATTATCGCTAATAAAATATTCTATTACATATACAGAGAAATGAGTTATACTGAGAAGACTTGTAAACTGCATTTACATAAATTAATAAAGATATTTACAGTAATATAAAAACAATTCTCTTTCATTTTTGCACGTTTTGAAATCACAAGTTTGTCACAAGCAAATATGATGTTTATCAATTTATTAGTGGGTAAACATTACTCATAATTTTAATAGAAAAATAAAATATTGATAACAGACCATATAAAAAGTATCTTAAGTAAAGCTTATAATTACGCAATACTACTAATGAGTATTACCTTACATAATATCGTGATTTTCTGCTTATAAATATATCTTAGTCAAACTGTCAATCGAAAAGTAAAAATACTTCACATTTTTGTCGTTCTACTTTATAAGAAATGAAAGAGTGGGGAAAAATAGATCAAGCTGTTTTCTTGAATTTTTCCGCACCGAATGAACAAGAAAAATAAGTAAAAGCGACTTGAAGAGACAAAAGAATCTGTCCCAAGGGATGAAAGAAAGTGTAAGATGCCTCCACAACAAATAAGAACTTAAGAAGAAACTGGATTTTCTTGCGGATGCCAGATAGTTGTGAGCAGTGATGTAATTATTGGATTTATGGGGAAAATAAGATTGTCAGAAAACTTTTTTTCCATACTCTAGCTTAAGATAAAATTAGTCTATTGAACTAACATTATTTTGCATACTTTGTAGCAATGTTAAAGGGGAATTTCTTTTTCAGGGCATATGATTATTATTATTTTTTATCTTTAATATATGTACCTTTCTGCAATATTTTTGACTTGTTTATATTTTGTACAGTTGAATGCATGAGCAACATAAAACAGGAAATATGTTATTAAAGTGACTAAATTAAATTAAATATTTTTGTTAATTATTAATTCTTTAAAATCAAATCAATATTGGTAGTTGAAATTTTATTTTTTTTTTGTAATTTTATTTATTACTTACATTTTAGTAATTAAAGTTACATAAAAATGTTTAAAAAATTGTATCATTTAGAAATATATTTTGTAAAGTGATTAAATGAATGTAAAGTGATTAATTAAATGAAAGTGATTAAATAATTTGAAGTAAGAGATTTTAAAAAAAATTGACTGAGTCACATCTTGGAGAATTGAGTTCCTTCTATTGCTCTTTCCAGAAGTTCTATAAGAAAACAAATTAAAACTATGCTAATTAAGGAAACTTAACTAGATGCATATAATTTATGTCAATCGTTTCAAGACAATTGTACTAAGTGCAAAATTTTAGTAATGATGCATTAATTACATATTAAATTTTAATGCATAAATGTTTAGAAAAGACACTACTTATTAAAATAATAACTCAATTTGTTTTTACATCTAATACACAAAAATAAATAGTTTTCCTTTGAATATCAAAAATATAGAATATTGTAGTTTGTATTTATATTTTCAGCTAAAATACTTTACTTTTGACTTCAAACTATTTGGTATAAATACGTTCTTATACTGTCTGATATTGGAAAGGCAGTTCTAAAAAGTCGTTGCTTGAAAGTGACGAATCTCAGCAAACTGAACTAGACATCAACGAGCAAAAAGTGATCTATATTTCGAAATGAAATGCATAATAGAGAAAGAGGACTGGGTTCCGTCACAGTTGGTTGCAAGACCACCGTGTGGTGCGAAATACGTCTGGCATAAAGTCAATGAAATTAAAAATGATTTCACAAACCATGATGCATTTTGGGTCATTCTACAAATGTTGTAAGATTGGAAACGCCTCCATTACAACGCCACATTAGTACACGACGATTATCACTGAAAAAGCAAAAGCAGGACTCATCTAAAAAGAAAATTCTACGCTACTCCATCACCCACATTGATCTCATCCGGCATCACTCCAGACGTTGGCAGCTATATTTTAGCATCAATGTTAGTATTTTTATCGGACTTCCTGAGCGCAAGCCACTAGCAATCAATCAACAACAAATGGTTCTGCTTGATATGGGAGCATACAGGTTGTCTTGCATTTACTGCAGCATTTCGATAGACGTGATTTGCATGGCCGCCACCGCCTCCCATCGGAACCATCTATCCATGCGTGGTTACGTCATTCTGGTTGCCCGGGCATCCCACATATGTTATACAGTTTTTTATTACATCCTTCTTCACCACAACCGAGCGTATATAGGGCATCGTTTTTATATGTACTATAGCTGTGATTTGCCATAAGGGCCAACCTGCTCTTCTCAGTCCGATCACAATACCCTTCATAAGCCCATCAGTTTGCTCGAACTGACTGCGTGAACGATGTCCTGATAATCACTGCATTGACAGATGTCCTTTGCAGCAAGAACACACTTTTAATTGTCGGTCTCCCATCTCATAACCTACCAAAATTGTGAATAGGTAGGTAAGATGTGTTTACTCTGAAATTTACATAATTGTTTGGCTGCTCCATCTTGGTGTTGCATTTTTAAAGTCAGGTTGTATAAATAATTAACTAAATATCGCTCAATTCAGTGAAAAGAAAGATTTCAGTAATTAATAAAATAAAAAATAAAAAAAACATGTTGAACTGGTTTTAAAAATAAAAGAGTTAATCATCTAATTATTTTCATTCATATCATATCACTGGTTTAATTTATTATTTATATCACGTGCTGAATTAAATCATTTGTTTAATTCTATTCAGTGCAAATTAGTTAATAGATCATCTGAAACTGAGTTCTCAAAATTATCAAGCCACCTGTTATATGTATTAAATGCCAAACATTGCCTACATTGGTTTTATAGCTACAAAAAACCAGGTAATTTAATAAGTCTAGATACATACATATATATATATATATATATATATATATATATATATATATATATATATACATATGTATATATATATATCTATATATATATATATATATATATATATATATATATACATATGTATATATATATATCTATATATATATATATATATATATATATATATATAAAATATATATATATATATATATATATATATATATATATATATATATATATATATATATATATATATATATATATATCATCTTGAGCACTTTTTCCTGAATAAAATCATAAGTTTCAAAGTTTCAATACCTTCATAAGTTTACAGTCTCCTTCCTGTGTAAATTATATTTTCAGAATCGGTCATGGTACAAGTAATTATGTGTTGAGTAGTAGTTTCTCTTCTTCTAACCGAAGGCATGAAATAAAAAAAAACACAGAAGTGTTGGGAAAACTTTAAAAATTACATGCATATTTTAATGAAAGATTTATTTCTTAATAATAAAGTTATTTTTCACTATGATAATATTTTTCTAGTACCATGAATTGATTCAATAGTTTCCTTACCAACCCACAATCTTCCTTCGAATCATAATATCATTATGATCGTTTAATATTTTATCAGAGAGAATTCTCTTTCTGTGCATTCCCCATAGGAATTTTATGAATACATCTATACAATTCTTATATATATATATATATATATATATATATATATATATATATATATATATATATATATATATATATATATATATTAAATGCTTCTAAAAATACTTAAAACATTTAAATTATAAGAAAATACCTAAAAGCAATATTACGAATCGATGCAAATTTTTAATTTCTCCAAATGGACGTATCTAGGAATCATTTTTTTCAATAATTAAAAGTACTTTTCAATTTAGATACAAAAGACAAAAAGCACAGTATAAAAACGTATTTTCTTCATTATTGTTTATACATGCTTATTTATTATTTTATTTTAAATATAGCATATATTGAACATTAATGTAAAATGAAAAAATAATATTTTACAATAAATTTTTCATACGCCATAATTGAATCTAAAAATTATGGTTTCTAACGTAAATGTCATGACAAGTGATCTTAGACCTATGGGTCATATTTGCAACATGCGCGTTACTTTATGTTTATTATGCAAGAAATAAAAATTGAAAAATGCTTCAAATGTATCACATTATTCCCTCAAACAATATCGATATTCTCATACATCCCTGAAAAGGAAAGGGGCAGTAATGTTAGCATTTTATACACTGCGTCTCAAAATATTTGGCATTATTTCAAATTATATAAGTTTTCTGTCGATTAAATTTAACATTATCTCTCTTCATTTTGCACCATGCATAATTTTCGCATTATGGTTATTTTTAACACCTCTTTTTTATGCCCAATACATACTTATGTATATAAAAATAAAATAAAATAGTAAAGTACTGCTTTAACTGATACTCTCATTAGATAGCCATTGATAATGACATTTCAATTGAAGCAATCAATACACCAGCTGACATATTCCGATATAAGAATCAATTTTGTCTGAAAAACACGACTAATATTTCTATATTTATGAAACATAAGTGTGAGTGAAATGCCTTCAGGCAGCTGTATCTCAACAACATATTCGATTTTCGATTCGATAGAAACACTATGGTCTGCTGTACTACAGGGATTTGTAACAAAATTTCATTATGAGTCAATATTGATAAATTTTATTTTGTAAAACATTTGTGTTTATGTGTAATTTTCTAATAAAAATATTGATATATAACATGACTGCTAATTTTTTTAAAAGAAGATTATTCATCTTTTCATATTTTATGTATTACTTAATTCAATAATTCAATAAATACTTATTTTTTAATAATTGGATTAAAAATAAGAAAGGGTATACTTTAGAATCTAAAACTGCTAATATCATTTGTTAATTTTTGTAATTATGAAAACGGGTTTACATAAATTTAAATCCTTATACGAGCTACTTTTTTGTAAAAAAAAAAAGGATTCTCATAATAGTATTATATCCATTATTATAATAATATTATATTCAATATCATATTTCATATAAGTGGTTACTAGTTTGTTACTAGGAATGTTTTGCCATTGAATAAAATAATAAAGAGCTAAGTGTTTGAGATAAAATCCTTCTTTCTTAAAATGTGCGAACAGTAGTTTTACTTCTGTAGCAAATTTCTTTTAACATGATTTTTAAAACTGAGAAAATAAATTTCACAAGTAGTTTTTACTTCCTTTTCTACAGCAGATTACGATTTTGATTAAAACATGAAATTTTATCTTTAAAATTTCAAATTTGAATGCTTAAATAATGTATGTTTACTAGAGATTTTTAAATATTGAAAAGTAAATTTGCTTTGTTGATATTAATTTCCCATAAATTTACATGAATGAGAACTATATACTTCCAAAAATGCATAGATAATGTCGAACGAAAAAACTTCTAAAATGTGTTAAACATCAAAGGTTGAAACGTTTCTATGCAGAATATAGGTAAAATAGTATGTAATATTGGAGGTAGAAGGTATCAAATGTATTAAGGCTCTAAAGCTCAATGGGAAATACTTTAAAAAGCAATTTTAGCCTTTTCATGAGCTCACAACAGGTCTGGTATGCATGAAGAGAATTTCAAAGAATTCTTATGAGACGTGGCAATGGCACCCTTGAGAGTCGAGCAAGATATTACATCGCTTTGAAACTGCTATTGTTCCATTCTTATCTAACAAGTGAACCTACTACGTAATAAAATTCTCTGCTTTTTCCAATGCACAAGATAAATATCTGAAAGTTTAAAAATGGCTATTATTAAACTGAAAGATTTTTGTTTTGTTCTTGTGTGTGTAGTAGTATCAGCTTCCGTTATATTGAGAGATTTATGTAATATCTTAGAAATAATAGTATCATGTATCCTTTTTAAAAATTCTTATTTGATTAATAATTAGAAAACGTTATAATATATCTTATGTCATTATAAATCAGTTTAGTTATTATAAAATATATTTAAATTTTCAAAAAAGACATTTGAACTTTTTGTCAATGAAATAAAGTGAGTATGCATTTCAATACATAACTCGATAATTGTTAAAGAATATGTGATTCTCTTATTCAAATAATTTTGTAATGTTTTCAATTGCAGTGATATTCAACATAAATTTACATTATTAGTATATACATATACATTTTGCTCAAATGGAATGCTACTTGGGAGATTAGTGAAGATATTAAATTCCCTAAAAATTTATTATAAACATATATCCCACATTATTAACTATAAAATTGCTTGAACCCAAAAGGAAATATGTTACGTATTTTAATTTTACATATAAATCAGATTATACTAATCAAGTTATTCATATTCAATACACTCTTGGAAAGAAATTATATTTGCGACACAATATATATACATTATGTATGTTTCATAGTTAATATCTTATATAGAAATTGAATTTAAACTTTAATTTATGATTATTATATATTAGTTTTTCTCAAATTTTTTGATGGGCAGTTCATAATTTTCATTAAAATATCGAATCGATGAATTCATCATAATATTTCTTTCTTAACCAAAAATATTTAATACTCACAGCCATTTTCAAAATCCAAGAAAACAAATATATCATTCATACTTCTTTAATAAATAGTATAGTCAAATTACAAGAACAGAATAAAGAAAGCAACTTGTTTACAAGCTAAAAGTGTTTCATATACAATTCGACAATATTTGGACATCATGGGTTTTGAGTTCGGCTATCGTTATTTTCTTGATGACGCTATTTCTGACACAAGAAGGCGGTTAAGGGGGAAATCAGTGAGAATTAAGAAGCACGAATAGAATCTCAACATCATGTCATTTTTTAAAGCTCTCATTTTTGCTTCTGAAAACAAGAATATTCCTATGAATGCTAGTATTAAATAAGAAATTCACCTGGAATATATATTTGGTATGAATGTTTATATTTGGTACAATCATTGTACCAATATACATTATATATCCTATTATTATTTATTTAAGTAATGATATATTTTAATAAAACCATCATAAATAATTACATTTGCTCATGTGTTTAATTAGAATAAAAATATTTTTCATACTTTTCTAACGTAAAACATTCGTTTATATAATAATGCACTACAATAAAACACCATACCGATGATTAGACAAATTAATTGATTTTAACATGCGTAGTTAATGGTATTGACGAATTTGTATGTATGGGAGTTAAAATAGTACATTTTACTTATTATTAGCATGCAATACTTTATAGTTTTGAATACAGTTTAAAATAAAATATGTGAGAGACTATTAGTTAAACATGGCAGAAAAGTATAATAGCATGTATTTCTAAAATAAAATTATATAAGTTATATTGCTTTATCATACTGATTCAATAGTTCTTCTTACAGAAACTATATCATTTTGTGAAAACTTTTAAACCAAAAAAATTACAGACACAATTTTTTTTCAAGAAAATAATTCGTATTATTTTTTTATTATATAGCTAGTTAGTTTCATATTAATACACAAAATATTTATTTAGCAGTTTTAAAACTTATAATACAAATATTAGCGTAATTTATTAAGCTTGTTAATCCTAATAATTTCTCTGACTTCCAAGAGTAGGAAATCTGTAGCTCTTTTTGTTCATTGAATTAACATACAAAACTAAATTTTTTATGAATTTTACATAATTGAAATTTAAAAAACAACATTGCTGGTTCAATTTAAACTTACAGCATATTATGAATTTTGTAGCAGTTCATAAATTAACGAAATGAAACACTTAACTTTTTGTGGAAGTTACATTCTACATCATTTAATACTACAATTTTAATTTAATTTTCATCTTACTGTTCTTTTAGTATAAGAAACGCTATGTGCTATCATAAATAATAGCTTGCGTGACATGCACTTAAGTATATTTAATTTTTCTTGGATAAAAATAAAAGTACAATTTGTTTTCCAAGTTTTCTCGAAAAAACACATTTTTAAAACTCAACACAGATATTTACCTTGTACTTCATCAACCTGTCCTCTGTGTGTTCTACATAACGTCTGGTAAATTTAAAGTGCTTAAAAAATACTAATTAAATATTTTCAGGTAATGCAACATTTTTAAAGAAGCATTAGAATGATATTATAGTTTTTAATTAGCATCTCAAAAATAGTAAAACAGAAAAATAAATCTCTATATATATGAGCTGAGATACAATAAAAATATCAGTCAAGTTGAAAATTAAATACATTAGAAAAACGAAAGAAAAATTAAATAAACATATTAGAGTTATTTAGTTAATTATCCTATAAAGATCCAACGAACATATTATGATTTAATTTTGGAAAATGAAAACAAATTGTCTATTTTATAACATTTTATGTGTTTTTAACATAATATGTTATAAAATAGATGTGTTTAGTTGTCTAATGTATAATTTTCCCCCATTTTATATTTAAATATTTTATTTTTCAACTTGGCTGAAAAATAGCATTAATGTTTTACTGATATTGGTATCTTTAAAGGAAAATGCAGCATCTAGTAAAACATTACTAATATGATAGTATTTAAAAATGTATCTTATAGCTCACAAAATAAAGAATATAAGTTTTAATTGTTTTTTTAAATTAATAGTAGAAAAGTAAGGGGAATTCATATGCCTTTATTGGCTACATACTAATGAAATATATGATTCTGAAATAATTGATTAACTTAAATTATAGTTATTGTTATTGATGGAAAGCTTGATTCGGATGCATAGCTCTGATCCAATTTTTAGAGCTTTTCAATGTTAGAAATATATAGAAGAAATGTATTTCAAGTAAATAAACACTGTGGAATAAAATGCTTAAAGATATTAAATGTAATGATTACATTAATAAATAGAGTCAGTGCATTTTGTCATACATATTTTTTTCAAATGAATTTAAATAATTATATAACATAAAATACATTAATGAGTTTAGGGAGTTAATTATTTTCTAACGTTTTAGCGAAATTCAAATAGTTTTACTAGTTAAATTGTTTTAAAATGTATAATAATTTTATCACCCATCATAAATATAATATATATTTTTTACTTACGGTAACAAATGTAAAAAATCTAAAAGGTAGTTCCATGTATTGCAATTTGTAGAATGGATTTTGACATAAAGCTTCAATTAAATTATTTAATATATTCAATATTTTATTATTTTAAATAGTTCTATCCTAAATTTATGCTTTTCTCAAAGTAATTATACAAATATTGTCATTCATACATTTTAGACATTTAAGTATTGATATAAAATGTCTTAGAATATTTAATTTTTCTATCTGTATTATCTAATAATTTATCGTAATACATGTGACTGTTGTGTCATGTTTTAATACTTTATCAAGTAATATCAATATTAGTACTTTTAAAGAAATACATTTAATTTTTTTTATCCAATTTTTATCAAATATTTGGATCCATACTTTAAACAAAAAGTTTATAAAATTATATTTAAAAACGGATGTTCGTCGTTATTCTGTTTTCTCCGTTTTTATCATTATGCACGATATAATCTATAATTCGAAAAAAATAAATCGTTTTATGAAATACATTATACATTATTTCACAGCCTTTCAAACAGTTGCATTTATTAATTAGGGAAATAAAAGTTAATTTTGCCTTTAAAACTTATCTTTAAAACACAAAAATTTATGCTAAAATAATACAATAATAAATGTTAATGTGATATTAATATGTGTAGTAATTTTTTTGTTGGAAAACTTTTGGAAATATTGCATTGAAGTTGGAGAACTTTTTAGATCATATTTGAAAAGGAAATAAATAAATTATTTTATTCATGTGAAAGCTATCCTATCATTATAAGTATAAAATGTCCGGATACTTTTTCAGCTGTAAAAATAAAAAAGTGTATAATTTTGATCGTAAGAAATATTATTTTTTCCATATAAAACAAAGAACAATCTGTATATTAATTTAAACAAACATATACTGCGTGATATTATAGATATAATCATTAGTTACTCTGGTTACTCTAAAAATAACCTTTTCTTTTTCAAGATCGTAAGACGAATTTCTATTTCCATTCAAATCAATTTTCCAACTAAATAAACTTTAGAAAAATAGAATAAATGAAGGTATTTCTCATTAATAAAAAATGGTGTATTATAACTGAAATATAGCCATTAATAACTAATGATAAAATTCTGCAATACTCTTAAGCAAGTCCCTTTAACACAATCACTACTGAATTGCACATTGCTTAATTCATCTTTAAATATTAGCCATTACTTCTGGGAGAGCGTGCCTTGAACTGGCATCACATATACAGGTTTGAGTAATCTCACTGTTTGTACCTCTCTAATTTAATATACTAACTGCACATGGAAACCTCATTCTAGCAACCCTGTAAGCTGAGGGATAAATTGTACACAAGTTTAGTCATCATGCTATATGCGATTAATTAACTATTGATGAAGTTTCAGAAGTACAATTTTAATGATAGCTTGAGAGAAATCTTTATTAATAATAAAGAAGAAAATATAAGCTTAAGATACTTTTTTTGAAATTGTTCTTAATTTAAGTATTGTATGGCTTCTTGAATGCATACTTGCAGTGTATTTATTTCGAAATACAGAAGATTCTATTAATATTTTTAGAAATGAAATGAAGTAAAAGAAAGTGATAGATCAAATATTTTAAATGTTAATTTTCTGAATATTTAAATATGATAATTAATAAAATGGAATTTTGCAAGTTATTTAATATATCTAATCACCATTTGCAAAATTACCCTATTTTGATTATTTATCTAGACAAATTTAATAATTTTTAATAAATATTCGTAGAAAGTTTTTTCTGTCTTATGTAAATTAAATATGATTAATCCAAATAAGGAATGAAAAATCCAAAAATCATTGATGATCTATTTAATAAAAGTTAGTCTTACTCATGATATTTTCAATATAGTACATATTCCATGTATCAAGATTTCTCAAATTTAACAAAAAAGTACTTTTTATATTTGCTGATTGTCTTTCATGAATTCCATTTATATGCATTTAACCGTATAACCACCAGGAAATACGCAGTGCGTGATCTCTATCTGATAATTATGCTATATATTTTTTACATTGAGTTAATAGCCACCAATCCTGCCTAGTGGTCAACGTGCCGACTGGTACGTCCTAGATTCGAATTCCAGTTCGGGCATGAATGTACTTTCTCTCTTTATCTATCCTGTCTTTGTCCTTTCCTTGTGTGAATGAGGTGTCAATTGTTGCCTATCCTATAAACCCTATAAGCGGATCCCTATGACATGTGTGTACTGTGGAAGTCGGACTCCACACCAAATATAGTTCAGTTGGAAAAGTGGATCAGCGCACCCTATATTGTCAGCCTTGCTGCCATAAGACAAAAAAAAAGTTGAATTAATATCTTTGGTTATATATTATTGCAGATATTAAATCCCTAAAAATGTGTCTTTAAATATTTATTATAAATACTTCTAAGCAAAAAAGGCTACAAAATAGCTCTTATTAACTAAGTAAATAAGAGATCTAAATTTTAGTAGAGTTATATAAAACAGACCAATCCTTTCTACTGTTATAAAATTATCTGTACTTTTCTTTCCTAGAAAGCAATTATATAATAACTAATGAAATCACAAGAACTTGGAATGCAAAATTATGAGCTTATAAAGAATTAAACTCCTTGGTAAACAAAAATGAGATTTGTTTTTTCGTGACTGAGCGCTAGTGTATGGTATTTCGTTGTATTCGATTGATGTTTATTTTTCTCTTTTGCCCTATTTTAGTTGATTTTCCAGTTTCTTTATTGCTTGTCGTAAATTTAACTGTTTAGGATTTGCATAAAGCAAACAAAAATTTATTCCAAATATGAGAATATTTTATGAATAAAAATTAATATTTTGGAACTGTTTTATTCTCAGTGATTTGGAAAAAAATATTTTTTCAAAGAAATAGAAAAGTACCAAAATCCTCCCAAAATTTGTTCTTTATCTTTTCTCATTTGGCATGTTAATATTCCAAATTAATATTGAATGTCAAGAATTTTATCTATTAGCAGTGTTTTCAAATTCATAGTATTTTATATGAAGCCCTAATTATGAATATTCAGTTATGATGTTTTACAAAATTAACATATTTCACAAACGCAAGCACATTAATTATGAATAACATAAAAATTAATAAACAATTACAAAAATAGCATTAACTTATAAAGTGTGAAAGCAAAGCACAATTGAAAATGTTTCCAACATTTGATACAATGGATTTGTATAATCTTATATCTAAATAAAAGCTATTTCATTTTTAGTTGGTGAAATTGTAGAACATAGAATTAACTTTTTAGTTCAAATTTTAATTTAAAACATAATTAAAAGATGTGTTAGTACATACACAAAATAGGGAAACTGTAAGTGGAAAAATATTGAAAATTTTATGTAAAACTTCAGTAAATTTTTAAAATATTTAGTAATATATATTATTCATTTAAGAAGCAATTTTCAAAATGGGATATTATATATCAAATTTTACAAAACAAAAACTAGTATGTAATTTATATTTTTCATAATATTTTTAAATATTCATCGAAAGATCATCTCACGTATTATAAAATTAAATTGTCTGCGTTTCAAAATTTTGGGAACTGTTTTAATGTTGAACTATTACTTTCAAATTATTAATGTTAAACGTTTAATAGTCAATTAAAGAAAAATACTTTTAAGGGATTTTTAAAATTGTCATTTACCTACTTTTTTATTACTATTACAAAGTGTACAATTTCAAGGAATGTTCTCATAGTTAATCTAAAATATTTTTTATATGTGAATAAAAATGATATCTTAAATTTTACTCGGAGAAAATATCTAGAAAATCCTTCATCTTATTTTATTCATATTTCAGAAGTATATAATTCTATAATTTTTTATCTCAATTTTTTTCAAGGATTTTTATGATATTTTTTACAATATTTTAAAATTATTTTTTAAAATTTCAAAAAATAAATACATACATAGTGGAAAATTAAAAAATGAAGAATACTAAATCATATGAACATTTCAGAAACTGATTATTTTAGTTAAGCCAGTATTGCAAAAGAGATTTAAGCTGGTTACATTTTCAAATGTTTCTTAAATAATTTTACGCTAAAGCTCTTCAGAGAATATGTTTAATGAGAATAGACGCATAAACATTTTCACGGTTAAGAGAATAATAATAGACCGCATTTGCTACACAATGTCTTGAATTCCCAATTGATTTCCCAATTCAAGTTTCAGTACTGAACAAAAGCGACACTTTGCTATTCCACGTCTCAATGTAATTCCGACTTTTAAATTACAACTTTCCGCAAAGTTTAATGTTAGCGTGTAAAGCGGAATTTAATTCCAAGAAAAGTGGTAAAATGAAATATTCAGTGAACTTCTCTATTAAACTTGACTTAATCATTATTATCTCGTTTTGTTACTATTTCTCAGCTAGAAAAGATAAAAGTGAGCTTGTTTAGACTCATTAATCAAAGAATCTTGAGATGAGTTGAACTAAAGAGCATTTTAAAGTTAATGAACTACAATATTTACTTTGAAATATTATGGTTCCTTTTTCTTCTTGAAGTTTCCGTCTTTGGAACATTAGATACCATACTTTTACTTTTGTTTAAAGTTCATTTTTGTTTTATCTTGTTTTAAAGTTCGTATCAAAACAAATAAACGCGAATGTATGATAAGGAAAAGTGATATTGTAAATAATAAATACATTTGTATTATAATAAAAGACAAAAAAGCTTTGTGATTTTAAAATGGGCATCCAATTATACTTTCATAATTTTATTTGCAATTTTTTGTACATAAAAATGTGCAAATTAATTTCATCCAATGTTTTGCTTCTTAAAAATATTTTAAACGCTTTTTAAAACATATTTACAATTGTTATAGAAAATATAATTACCTATAAAAAATTCACTTATAATTTTTTAAGCATACAAAATTGTTATTATAGAATAGAGATAGTAAGAAGTAACGTAATATAACATAAGTTTAAAAATATTCAAAGAATACCAGATGAATTTTCCTCTTAAATTATATGGAAAATTTATGTATGTTTCCTATACATTTAATAAAAATAACATTCGATTATTTAGTTTTCATAAATTCATATTTTTGTCTCAGACACCAACTTAAAACAGTAAACTAGATATTACAGAAACAGATAATACCTTTCTTAATAAGTTTCAATCAAATTACTATGTCTTTAGAAAATTCCTGAACTTATGAGACTCATTTCTGCCTGACGAAGAAAATAAAATTTATGAAGCCTATGCAAAACGCAAAAATAGATTTCGATAGTTATTTTCCTTTTACTGAGTTTTATTTTTCCATCTTTGGTTACTTTTTTTCACTTCACATAAAGAATTTAATAACTTTACTACATGATTTAAAATGTTTTTCTCAAAACCATAACTACATATATTGAATCGAAATTTATGAAATTATTATGATCTCAAATGATCGTTTCTATGCATAGTGCAATTACAATTATTACTTTATCTTATCTAACACTTTTATACCAAAGTATTTACTAATGTCAACTCTAATAAGTAATGAGAAATATGGACTTTGAGGGTGTGTGTGTATGTGTATGTTTAACACTTAAAACATTCCAACATTCCTATATATTGAGGATGTTATAAAACAAACATAAAATTGCAAATGTTTTCCTAGCATTTATTATCAAAGTTCGACATCAGACCAGTTATTATATACAAATGAATATATTATCAAAAATATCTTAAGCAATTTCTGTTTCTTTAAAATGCACTTTTCAATTTATCATAATGTAAACTTTCAAATTTTGTCCATTATATTTTATCAATCATTCGTCAGAGTTTAGACTTGAAAAATTAAATTGTGCATAAATATTTTGTGAGCATTTTATCTCCGATACTAAATTAGCAACCCTAAAAAAGGTCCAAATATTTAACATATTCCTTTAATTGTATATGGATCTCTAATTTTTTTTAAAAACATTGCTGTTTATTAACGAAGTTAAATTAGTAAGATAAAAACGTAGCCAAGGAATGTACCTATTTACTACAATTCCTAAACCTTCTTTTATATAATATTTCATATTCATTCCCGTTAATTTATTCGGAAATAATAAACTTTTCTTTAAGGAATATTAACAAATATTTATTGCTAAATAAATATTTAAATCTGAACATAGATAAAATAGGAATTAAAACAGAATTGTTAGTAATAATCTTTAAAGGGTTTAGAAAACAATTTAATCTTCAGAACTAATCTGTTCTCAATATTTTGGTGAGATCACCATAATTTTTTTAATAATTTCAAAATATAATCTTCGTTTGAGTTTCATTAAAGTGCTAATGTAAAAGCAAAATACATGTAAATTCTGAAATATATGAATAAATGTTAAAATTTTTATATTTTCTACTAATATGTTTATATATGTGTATAATAAAATCATATATCAAATAATAAAACTGTATTTACTTTTTCTCCTCTAAGCTATTTATACACTTTGAAAAATAGCTAGTAGACGTCAAATCACGTATAGAAAGAAACTTCTTATCCTTTATTTAATCAGCTTACAAATGAATCTAGTTAAGTCCTAACAATGCAAGCTCTCTGCACCACCAAAATGCCTTTTAAGTGAGAAGAACAAACGGACAAGAAACGGATCACGTATAGAGTTGAAAAGCGTGCAGTGTTTCTAAACTATTCTCAAGGAAGTTTATCATCAGGTATTGAGTACTGAACAGTAGTATTTCAATTATTTGTCAAAAAGAAATAAATAAATAAAAAAAAAGAATTCTAATCTTACTTACTTTAAAGGGGAAAAAATACTTAAATCAAAACTACAAAAATGCAGTTACACGTTCCTTTTTAGGAATGGAAATTAAGATAGTTTCTATCTCCTCTATAGAGTATTTCCTGAGAAAATCCGGTAGATGAATTCAGCATATATCTACAGTTTATATGTAACTAAAACATCGCATTGAACTGCTTTTAAATAACTTATATTATGATTAACTTTATTATCATAAAAATGTATTAAGATTATTTTTATTATGATTTTAAAAAACAATGATTATATCGATTTAAAAAAATTAATGAATATATATTATATAAAATATAAATAACTAATAGTGAAATAAAAGTTTTCCCAATTAATTTGATACTCAAACTAATAGTTATATGTAAAAAAATATGACATTTAAAGCTAATGCATTTTTTCTTTCATGTACTGTTCATTTCATTTTCCTTTTCAATTTTTTTATGTTTAATTTTCCCTCATCAATTTTAATTTTAAGTTTATGATTAATTTATTGAGCCTTTCAATATAAAATAAAATGCTTTACATAACATCTATATTTTTAAAAATTAAGCAATACATTTTATATAATTTTATATTCAAACAACACTAAGTAAATTTCATTTTTTTCTATTATCTATATAATATAAATTATTTTAGTGAAACAGTTTATAACAAGAAAATTATTTTCTTAGCGATTGAATCACTTTGTCAATTTTCTCATCCAATAAATTTCCATATTAGTTTTTATTATTCCTAAACGATTGGGCTAAATATTTATTACATAAAATTTTATTTGAATGCATTAATAGCATGTTAGCATATAGATTAAATTTTACGATGAACTACAATGATATAATAAAGTTGTGTAGTATTAAACCATTTGGTATGTATAAAAGCATATATTAAAAAGGCATTTTCTGAATATGTTGCCTTGTTAGGCAGACATGGTTTTGATAAAATTCCTTTTAACTATACTTTATGAAAATATGCCTGAAAATTAAATTCTTGGTATTTTATATACATGAAGTTGGTAAAAAACGTAGGTCTATTTATATTATTTAAAGTATGCAGTATCATTTAACTCCTTACAGACAATATAGAAAATAAAGTATAGATATGATGGATATTCTGCTACTTGAAACCGATTGCACTTTAAATATATGTGTACTATAATTTACACTCATGTTCATTAGTTAAGGAATCATACAGAAATGAACTCAAAAATAAAAATTTCACATGTAGAATTATCACACATATCTTGAATAATAATGTACACATTACAAGAAAATACCAAAATAGCGCCGATAGTATGTCACAATGACGAGAGTGTAAGAGAAGGGCATATAAGGAATGGTTGCAAAGAAGTAAAATTATTGTTCACAAGTGCTTAAAAAACCTTTCAGTGCAATAACAGCATAGTTATGGCACAAAGGAAGCATTCGGATTATGGGTTAAGTGGTAGAAGTTTCGGCCGTCTGGAATGTAGACGTACTTAGCTAGAATTATCCGTGAAATTTGGAATCGACAAGAGAGTCATCTCCAGGCTTTGGCAACGGTTTCAAGATGATGGTAATGTGACCAGACATTACAACACAGGTCGCCCCTGAGTTACAACGCCAAATGAGGACCGGTATTTGCATTTACTGCCAAAAGAAACAGACGAAGCACAGCATCAGACCTGTCACGCCAGGTTTCTTCAACTACCAGTACAACAGTTTAAAGGCAGACCGTGTACAGGCGTTTAGGGCACATTGGTTTATATGCTCGTAGGCCTGTCAGATGTGATCCACTTACTGCAACTCCCTTATGTTTCTTTTTAGCCTGGACTAGGGAGCATGCATTGTGGACACCGCAGCAGTGGCCTTGTGTGATGTTTTCCCACGAGCCCAGGTTTAGATTTCAGTCTGACTTTAGTCGAACTTTCACATGGGGAGAGCCAAGTACCCGTTACCACCAAGAGAACATTATTGAACGACACTGTTACGGTGGTGCAGGATAACTCGTTTGAGAATTAACTATTCTAGATTCCAGAACTAACCTGCATGCTTAGAATGTAACTTTGATAGGTCATCACTATCGGGAAGTCATTTTGGAACAACATGTTTGTTTTAGGGAGCCATGAGTGCAGAATTTCTATTTATGGATGACAACGCTCGTCCTTACCGTGCAAACATTGTATACAAATGGTTTTAATCGGAGGATGTCACCCGTATGTTCTGGCCATTATACTCACCAGACTTGATCTCAATAAAGCATGTGTGGGACATCCTTGGCTGACAAATTGCAGCCCGTCAAACTTCCTACTTGTTTTCCGGAACTTCTGAGGGTATCGGTTGTTGTGTGGTGTTATATTCCCTAAGATCAGATAGATAATTTGATACTCAGCATGTCTAGACGTTGTACACCCTGCATTGCATCGTCTGAGGGAGGGAATACTATGTATTAACCATCATACCAAACATGTTATGTTGGTGTTTGTAAATAAGTACTTTTTTGAAATTTTCTCCAAGGAGTAAAAATCGCAATATTTATTAATAATGTCAAACTTTTAGCATCTTTTTTCCTTTTTACCTTTTGTATAAAAAATAGACCTTACAAATAAGTTACATTTGTTTTCTTCTGTCTCTTTCTTTACTTGAACTTGCATTATCTTTAATGAACACGAGTGTATATAAATAACGTGTTCTTCACTTTTCATCACCCTATCAAAAATATGAATATTTTATAAAAATATCAGAAATTAAATTTGATTTCTAATTTAGTTATATTTTGCACCTTTTTTTCAAGAGTTCCTCACAAAAAGTCTTCCAAAATTATTTTCACGTTTAATTTTTTTAACGTGAAGATTAAAGCTGAAAGGATATGTTTTCTAGCAACTGTGTATTTAGAGTAATACATCTCCAGAATATATTTATATAATATATATCCTAAAAATTATGTATAAAGTGAAGAATTGTATTTAGAGTAATACATCTCCAGAATATATTTATATAATATATATCCTAAAAATTATGTATAAAGTGAAGAATTAATTACGGAAGCAAAAATAAATAAACTTTTTCATTATTGAAAGAAATAGGTATCCCCTTTGCATTTATTTATTTAAGGAAAAGAAATATGTAAAATTAAAATTTTAAATTAATATAATAATGAGAGTATTTCTTAGAATGGATCATGCATAATTTCTTCATGAGAAGAATTGTTCTATTGCTCTTATGACAGAGAAAAATTCATATCAATAAATTGCATTCATTCTTTCCTAATATTGGAAAATAAAGTAGTCGTTTGTATTTGTGATAGCAATTTTGAAAATTAATTTATGCATGATAGAATCTATTCTAACAATCTGTCCTCTGTGTTTACAATATTTTTTTCATGATTAAGAAATGAATCAGTGATGAAGCGCCTAAAATGAACATGCTTATGTTCCTATTTCGAAAACGCAATTACAATTTTTTAGTTTATTTACAATTTTTTAGTTTATTTACAATTTTTAACACAAATTAATTTTCAATTGAAATAGTAAATAAAACTAAATATTATTTTAAAAGTAAATTCTTAATAATAAAATTATCATGAGAGAAACAAATGATAATAATAGTATTGATGCTTTAAAAAAATCTTAAATGTTATTTTTGCTTGAAATTAATATTGAACTAGCGATGGTGCGTGACAATCAATTAATGAAAATCATGAACAGAAAACCATTGCAATATATGAACCAAAATTATTATTCTCACTTTAATATATTTTCTTAAGAGTTTTCATACTTGATTCCATTACACTGGAAGCAGAGCAAATCAATTAAGCTTTTTCCATCATACTCTTCTACCACCGAGAGTCCCGCGCGATTTTGAACCACGTTCAGGTGACGAGGTAGCTATGTATTACTTTCTATAAAACTTATAGCAAGTAAATGAAAAATATTTTATTACAAATGTTATTAATTCTCTTTTTATTTCATACTTATATGATATTTTCCAGCAAATTTGTATTACTTTAAAATTTGGACATAAGTATTCCTTAGTTATTATGTTAAATGTATATGAATAAATATCATTTCAAAGTTTTTTTTAACTTTGTAATCTTAAATTTAAACACCGTGCGTAAGCAGGAAGGCAACTTACTAACAATGAAATTCGGTTGCTATAATATTCCATAATATTAAATGATATTTTCTTAAAAGAATAATATTCTTCAAAGGAAGAAATTGAAACGCCTTTAAATCTTTCATGCTCGAAAACTGACTTAAGAAAGAACTTAAATCTATTCCCCGTCATAAAACTAAGCCGAACCAATTCGAAAAATAGGGTATTTACTTCTTTCACCTTTCACTACAACACTAGCAGCCTGAAAGTTTTTTATGGGAGTTGTCAATCTCATCTTTTATAAACCAATGGAGAAGTATCTTTCATTTTTCTTATAATTTTTTGTATTTATTTAAGGCTGCATATTAAAAATAACTTTTACATTCAAGTCTATTTTTCCATAATAGAAAACGAAAACAAATCTCATTTAAAAAAAATTTCATTCTATCATGTAACACAATTCCCTGCATTTGATCATTTCAACATAAATGTCTGATACGTTATTTGAGCAATATTGAACATGAATTGTTTCATGCATCATTTAAATTTTAATATTATTATGAAAATACATGGTGTAATACCAAATTCATTTTGAGTAACTATCATGCATCAAAATCAGATTAGTGGCTGATGAAAAGCATTGTCATAGACGACTAATAAAATCATTTAGAAACTTGTGTTATAATTCACTAATATTTGTCAATATTAGTGAATTATAACACAAGTTTCTAAATTAATAAATATTAATTTGAATTTAATTCTTTAAAGTGTGATATCTCTGAAAGTATTTAATAGTAATTTTTTTACACGAGTAGATTTTGAAACATTAATTACATATTTTTTGTTTGTTTGTTTTATTATCTAGACCATGCCAAATTATAACTTCTTGGGACTTTTTACGGATTAAATTTTTTAAGTAATTGATTAATTAGAAAATCATGCTTTAAGAGATAAATGCAATATTTTTGATAATTTAATTGGTTTATTAATTAGTTTTTTATTTATTAAGGATATTTTGAGTGGCTTCGGAAAAGCATTTCAAAATTGATTTAGTATATATTTTAATACATAAGTGAGAAATAATAGGTATTTTTTTAAAAAAATAACTTAAATTTTTATTTAATTGATTCAAGAAGCAAAATACATAATTTTTGAGTAAGATGGAAATATTGAAATTAAAAAAGAGTGAAATTTATAACTTCTTGGAAAATTAAATATTTAATACTTTAAAATTCATGAATAAATACTTATGTGAAGTGGTTTCCATTCAAATATACATATAATTTTAACATTCATAATAAATTTATCATTATTTTTTTATGTAAAGTAATAAAAAGAGTAGAGAAATGAAAATATTTTTAAATTCATGATTTAGTAATCATGACTGAAAATTCTTGTTAAAAACTTTTGAGATATTATTTTCTTAAATCTATTTAACATAAGTACTAAAGTCTTCATTTCAAAAACTCCCTCTTCATACTTTTAGTTACAAAAATTACCATTCTAATTAATGAATATACATATTGCTTCTTGAAAAAAATTTTATTAGCCATTAGTTGTTTGAAATGAGAATAAAAATAATTACCAAATCCTACATATTATTTTTTTAAATTAAATAATGTGTTTTTAATAATGTTTGCTACTTATTTCCCTGAAAAAATGAGGATATTTTTTCCGAAAAATAAATTTATTCAAGCAAATACTTCAATTCGTAATCGCCAATTATTTCCAAATAGATATTTTGTTTGAAGTGTTAAAAATTAATTTAAATATTAATAAAATATTTAGAGAGATATGCATGCTTTAATGATATTTACAGAAAATATTACAACAGTATAAATAAAACATTTTTTATTTTTAATGGCAAGGTACATGACAATATAAAACAATGAACATTAAGGAGAAAGAAAAAAATATTCCACAAACGCAGTCCACAACAAAAGCTTTTAGTTTCAAAGATATGTAGAATCGCTTTATAGTATCCTTGGCGACCTTTGTCCATGATTACATCATTCAAAATAGGAAGGTTGGAGATGTAATCTGTAATAAGGAATATGTAATTGGAGATCTATCTGTAATCCGAAAACTCTCAACAGCTTTGGGCGGGGCCAATTCTTAATGTCTTCGATAATTCTCAACCAGATCTTTCTGTAAAATTTATTCATTAAATCTTGATGAACCTTAAGGGAGGTATTTTAAACTGTATGTTTTTATAGTTTAAAATTATACCTCATTTTTAATTCAATGTAAAATCAAAGACCCAATTTTAGCGAAGAGCTCGGCTTGTTTTATTTCATCCACACTGCAATGAGCAAGAATTCACTTATGGGTAACATGAGTTTCTTTTTTTATGAAGTGCTGAGGGAAAGATAGTTCGGCATTGTAGTACTCAAAACGATGTAGCAGAAGCATTGCAGGCAACAGCCTGTACATCTGCTTTCTAGTCAGATATTATCGCAACCTTCAAAATGACCAAATCTCTAATAAGAAATCACTTCAAATCGACCTCAACATCTGCGATTTTACCACAAAAATTAGTTCCAGAATGATCGATTGGTATTCAAGAAGAGCTTACAAAACTCTTCAACAACAAATAAATGAATGTTTAAGCAACAATAAGTATCCATTTTAAAGTCAAAATGGATACTCAATAGCATTATATTACGTATTGTATAATAGGCATAATATTGTAATGATTACAATGACTACTTCTTAACTGAACGATTGAAATGTCAATGTGTATGATCGTTTTAAAGCAGAGCACAGATTAGGAATGTTTTTAGTTCCCATTTTATGAACTTATATTTACAATTTACATTTTCAGTTTACATAGTATGAAATAATTTACAATTTTTTAAATTTACTTTAACACATATTTATGACTTAACATACATAAGGAAAAGGTATGTTTTTTATTTAATTTCCATAGTTCTTCAAAACATTTCTTCGAAACATATTCATGAGTGATTTTTTTGTTTGTCACTCAACGTTATTTTTTGCACACAAGGGCTAATTAGAGTGGTACCTACGGCTTAAAGTGGATCCCGAACCTCGATAAACATCCTAGCCCATGGTGGGATTCGATACCACCAATTGTTGAACCGAAGGCAAGAACGCTAACCATTCGGCTACCAGCTCGGCATATTCGTGAGTGAAATACTCATTCTAAGAGAAAAAATACTTCTTTTCCAAAAATGATTAAGTTTGTTATTTCCACAAATTATAACAGAGTTAATTTAGAACCAATTGCTTTATTGTCAAATAACCTTAAGAATATTTAATTTTTCTGTCTTGATTATTAAAAAAACATGCTTTTTTAATCTTCTTTTAGCAATTTTCTGTTTTATCGATTCATTTTAAAATAAACTATTTCTAAATGATTATCGTGATTTGCTTAACTTTGAATTATTTTTTCTTTTCTGTTCTAAATTTGAATGTTAATTGCAATCGAAATAAATCTTAAACAACTGAAAAAATAAAAAAATATAATGTTTTTCGTGAGTGAATGAATTTAAGTTTTGAATTTGTGCATTAACATTAAATTGCCCATGCTTTCGTAATAGAGAGAGAAAATAAGCCAATATAATGTCACATTTAAAAGAATTGTTTCATTTAATTCTAAATAGCATCAATTAAGAATCTACATTGTATAATAAATAATATTTCATTAAGTAAATTTTTATTATTTTTGCTTTCAAATATTTATAATTAATTAAAATATGATGTAAAATGATTTATCCATTAAATTTTCCTCTGCATGTAAGAAACAATAAAATTAAAAATTAACAATTCTATATAAACTTGAGATAATATTTAAATATTTATAAAAAAATATATTACAAAAAGGAAAATATTAAATTACTTCTAAGAAAGCAGGTAAAGATTTTTTTCCTAAAGACACTGATAATCGAATCGAAACACTTGATGATAATCTATGTTATATATTCTTATGTAGAAGTAACTTGAAAAAAGTTCCAACACATTTTAAATTATAAAAAAAAAAACACTTGAAAATTTGAAACACTACTTTTCCAGTTCCGGAAATCACAAATGAGCCATTTTAAGAAAGAAGAATTTTACACCATTTTCATGTGACTCACCAATGGCACTCTGGAGAGAATATGAGTGGTTTCTTCACTTAAACTCTTTTTAGAATGGTTATTGTTCTATTTTATCTATATTCGAAAAAAAGCGTAATGTAATGTATTTTTGTTACTTTCGTAAAAAGACATTTCAAGGAAAATACAGCAGTAACTACTGGTTAAAAAGATTTCTACTACTTTAGCTAGGACATTTTGTCACTTACGACTCCAATGGGGATGGCAGAATTTGGAGTTATGCTTCCTATTTTATTTTCATTCATTTATGAAGTACGTGTATAAACTATGCATAAAAACTTAAAATAGAATGAATCCATTACATATTCTGAAAGAATGTGAGATTTCATTGTATAAGGGACAAAATTTTATTTGTGTTTCAAATCCAAATATAATTATATATTGTTAATTAAATGATGCAATTACAAACAAACTTAATTTATAAAAAAGTTTATTCACGTTTATTAGTATTACAAAAATTAAGGTTGCTATAGAAATCTGATTTAGATTTTGCACATTGATAAGTATTACCAATTAAATTAAGTAAAATTTACTTATGTGGAAGAACTATATTTCACGAAATATGTCACATAAGAAAAGGAAGTAAGAAATTGCTTTATTAATTTTAAGATTTCATTCCGCATGTTACGATTTTGCGAACTGTAATTAAATTGCAATTTACTTATAGCTTTGACTCAATAACACTGAGAGTTAAAACTATTTTCATACTAACACACAATATATAAATTGAAAACTTTCATTTTTTTCAAGCGTTTTTCTTATGAAAATTGCTAAAATAATGTGTAACTAATGATAGATTTTTGTTCATTAATATGTTTTATTAAACTGAAATAGGAAGGAAAAATAAATATCAAAAAATATTTGCAGTAAAGAATGCTACATTATTGTAAAGAAAGAGAAAAAAATTGCAAAAAGATCTCATTTTTTTCTAAAAAAGCTAAAGGAAACATTGAAAAGTAGTATTAATTATTTTACGAAGCATAAGCATGCAACACCTTTAAAATTTAAATAATTTTTCTCCAAATATGTACATATTTATAATTATGTATTTAAATCATAATCATATACAATATAATGTATTTTTATATGCTTAAAATTGCATAATTTAAGTAAATGATAAAATATAAAAAGCTAAATTTTAAATTAAATATCACACTTATTCATATAATCGTCTTATTAATTCTGAGAGTTTTTAGAATTTCATTAAAAGTGATACACATTAAAAAATAGTGCCGTATAATTTCGCAGTAACCTTTCTTTATTAAAATAATTTTTTTCACATTCAAAACATTTTAGTGACAGGTAATACTCTTATAAAAACGCGTTAATTAAATTTATATTAAGAAATATTACATCACTTAAGCATAATTAAAATTTATAAAATTAGCTCTGATGAAAATGAAATAATTAATTATTGTTCGTCCTTATTGTTTAATATGTAAAAATATTTATTAAAACAGAGTACATAAATGCTCCATGGAGTATGAGATGGAATTATAAGAAATAATATATTTTTCATTAACATACAATATTTTCAAAATAAAGTAGTATTACATTGAAGACTGAATATTAATAACATATTTTAGGAATTAACATTCACTTCTGTATTTAAAAGTAATTTAATATTTCAAATTAAGCTAAATCATAAAAAGTTAATTCATTGAAAGTATATGTGTGTGTAAAATACAACATTTGTAAACCAATGAATGATATCATGTTATTCAATATGTTATGCAATTATTTGGACACATTACTTTGATAAAATTTGTTCACGAAATATACAGAATTAAATATTTATAAATAAAATTTATTTAAAAATATATAAATCATTTCAAAATATTTCACTAACATATAACTGTATATATTCTTCAAAATGTACATAATACAGCGGTTCTTATTTTATTAAAGATAGAGGAAAAAGTTAAACCATATTATAACTAAATTACTTTTGTTTAATGAAAAAAAATCAAAATGTAAGAGAAGAAAACAGTTTCATGATAAACTGAATATTATTAAAATGTTCAACGTAAAAGCATTCAAAATATAAAGCATGATATTCTCATACAAGAGTGTGAACAAATATGAAAAACACGAAGAAAATTAAAAACACGAATCAATTATATGTTTTATCATATAATTGATATATAAATCATCATATAATTTAAAGCTACAGTGTCCTAAAATGGTAAAACTATTACACACACACACACACATATTATAAGAAAGGGAAGTAATTTAATAACCATTATTCATATAATAAAATGTGAAATTTTAAGAGTTATCTAATTAAATATGAATAAAAATAAATAAAATAAATAGTTTTCAGTTTTGATTAAATAAATTTTACTATGATATAAGACAACGACAAATATGCTATATTTTAAGTTTGATTTTAAATTTAATAGGGTAAACACAAATGCTATAATTGATTTAATTTCATTTCAAATAATACAATATACTTTGAAGTAAAATATAAAAAAATGTTAATATTGCTATCATGAAAATCTAGCTGAGTTTGTATGTATAGGTTTGTATGTTTATAGCATAACTGTAAAAAATAAGCTTTCTCATGCATGTGAAGAACTGCAGGCTTAATAATATACCTCAGAAATATGCAGAAGATGAGATTGAAATTACTTAAGAAAATTTTAAAAGTTAATTATGCTATCATCACTGTCTGCTATTATATGTTTTAAAACAAATAATTTGTATATTTATCTTTTTGAAGAGTTTCTATTAATAAATATCAAATCCGTAAAAAAATATATTATAAAATTTTCATAAATCTCATCAAATATTATTATGCTAAATGTGTCTTTTACAATGTAATATATGTGTACATGGTATAAGATACAAAACCATTATATGCTTAGTTAAAAAATGAAAATAGTAATTGAAATATAATTTTTGTCATGCTATTCTGAAAATTTTTAACTTTTATTACATTAAATCGAAAGAATTGAACAATTAACACATTATTTTGTATTATTTCAACTATTGAGTTTTTCACATTTACACTTAGATAAATTCGAACTTAATATTTTAAATAACCTAGATGTTTTTTAGTTGGCTCTGAAAGGGTTATAGTGAATCACAAAGCCAGATATTACTTTTATTACAAACATACATGAAAATGGCACATTATTTCAATATGTAAATGTTATTGCAAAGTTATTTAGCCTTTTGCAAAATTTTCTTTTCTATAACATATGTAAAAAGCACACACAATAAGAATCATCATCAACTACTAATTTACATATAGCTGCATATTTTGACTTGAAAATTCTTATAAAAATGTTAGGGTTAACTTCTCAATATTTATCTCCTTAGGTATTTATTTAATACTTAAGATACTTATCACTCTGCATTTAATTTTTTAGTTTCAAATTTTGCTAAGCATTTTTCTTTATAAATATATTTTATAATTGTTAAACCATTTATTAATCTTAAAAAAAAAAGAATGAAATTAAAGAGAAAATATATCACTAATTTCATACTATGATAAATTTTCGAAACTAAAATTAATTTTTCATTACTTCCATTTATAAATGCTACAATACATTGTTTAATAAAAACAAGTTATTAATTATGATAAAATAATTACTACCAACGACATTTGAGCACGTTTCTGTATTAAATGCTTTCACCAACTGAAGTGTGGATGATGGATGATGAATTTCAGATTAATTTTAGCCTATCTGTTGTTGGCAATACTTGGATGTTTTCCAAGTTTCTTCACTTGCAATACAGAGAACTCTTGGCTCTAAGTATATTTAAATGACATAACGTAACTTAATGATGTCGCATTAATATAGCATTAGTTTAATGCACATTATACGGGGAAGAATTCATATTTTTATCAAATATTCATCGCGTTTATTGCACGTATGAGAAGTTAAAAATATAAATTTAAATGTATTTTTTCTGTTGTATTATATGTAATAAGATAATGTAAAATTTTACTTTTAAATATGATCTTATAATAAAAATGCCGCATAATGAAAAATCAATCATATTACTATATCATATAAGGGTATTTTTATAGTAAGTTAATAGTCAGTCACGTAAGACAAACTTTAAAATTTATTAAATAAGTTTCCTATTCATTACAAAAAACATCTTATGTAATAAACGCACAATATTGTGCTTTTTTCAATCAAGTAAAGATACTCAAATTCAAAACAATGGATCATTTACAATATAATTTTTCTAATATTTCATGTTTTGATACACGCATATAGAGATCGGATTATTAAACCATTTACCATGTGATTTAATATAATATTTAAATTTTATATAATACTCTAATTTACCAGAATTTAAATAAACTTTTAAAATGATTATTTATTATAATAAATATAAGGATACTCATTAATGTTGTTTTATGAATGTTAGTTAAGTTTTCTAAATTCTCACATATATTTTCCATATAAATGCAATTATTATTTCCTTTAAATGCAAAGCTATAAATGCAATTTTTGTTACAGAGAAAAGTTGCTCATCAAAGACTTCCCATTCATTTTTGTAAATAAAAATAATAATTTTAAAATCTGCAAAGCTGAAAATGTTTTTTAATAGGATCAAATAAGTCACATTATGACATAAGTGTTTTTAGCATAATTCATAAAGTTAAAAATAGCAATGAAAATGTTTATTTTCCTTATAAATTTTGTCCTACAATCAGGAATTTAAAAAAAATATTCTTTAATAACTTACTTTAAAATAGTTTTTGAACTAAACCATGTTGTAAGATGGATGGTCCTACACATATAAAAGCTACGTTGATTAATTAAAAATTTTTATCATTGCAATTTTACTTAGATATAAAAGTATTTATATATTCTATCTTATAGATAAATGTAATCTAAATTTGTAAGAATGAAAGATAACTTCCTTATATTTGGAAACAAAAGTAAATAAAAATCAATTAATAATCTTCTAAATAACCAAAAATGTTATGTGAATTTATTAAAATATATTTTAGATACAAAAATGTTCCAATGATCAACAGTTTATCTACATGGCTTAGTTTATAAACTAATATGCCAAAACAATGTTTTAATTTGACACACATTTGATATTGTTGATCTGTCATTTGAAGCAGCAGCAGATCAAATAAATTAAAATTGGTTTCACATTTCCTTAAAAAGCAAATCAATCAAAGTATGTTAAATTAAATAACTTCAACGTATACTGAATAATATTATAAGCGCTATTTAAGTAAGGGAGAATAGTTTAATAAATCAACATTCTTGAAAATACGTATTTCAAGAATACTAATTTATATCTTGCGACTCAAACTTCTTATCAAAAAATAAGTTTGAGTTTGGATATCTTCCTAAATTTTAAAAGACGACGTTCTCCGAGTTTTTATGTTTGGATAAAGTTTGAGCTTAGATGAGATAGCTGAGTATTTTAACTTTCTCGCCATAGAGATATTCTTGGTTTAATCTATTCATCGCATAAAGCAAGTATTGTTATCAGCGCATACATATAAGAAAACTTCATTAACCAAGAAAATTGTACAGTCGTAATCTCTGGTGATTTTTATCGGAAAGACATAATTTCAAAAATAGTAAAAGGGACATAGAATAAATGAATTTAACTATTTACGAATATATGTTTCATTCTGCCAAATATTCAAAACAAGAAAAAAAGAGAGAATTATAATGGTATTTATTAGTTTCCTTAGTTTTATCAAACACATGTTGAGTTGATTCTGTGAGCCCAATTCATATTCCATATATTAGAAGTTCTTTCTCCATATTATATTTAATATAGTTAATCTTCTTAATATATTTTTTAAACATCAACATGTATGATGTGTATAAATTGATAAAATTTCATGTTTGGCTAACTATATAATGAATATTATTTTTTTATAATTTTATTCAAAATAATTAAAATATGTATATAAATAGAGTATTTTAATATAGTGTAATATCAATTTATATATTCATGATATTTTTATTAATAATTGTTTATCCTAAGGAATGTAGTTTTCTTTCTAGACTTCTACCTTTCGGAAAAAATCTTATATTTTAACAACTATGTAAATTCGAACGTTTAATTTTAGCACTTTAGGAATTTAGACAGTCATATATTAATAGTTATGCAAGGAAGATAAATGAGCAAATTCGAATTAAACTGATTTATTTTTTCAATGCATTTCACAATTAGAAACATTTATTTAAATATTCACAATTAAAATTGATTTTACACCATCAGAAATTGGAAATGAATATAACGGAATATTTCTCTAATGTAAACAAATATCATTACAGCTTTGAAATAAAAATTATTTAAAAATTCATAAAAAGCTATTAATATTTATACTATAAGAATGTTCAAACATTTTGTGAGATTTCTGTCAAACGTTTTATGGCAAAATGTATATTAAAATACGAAATAATCTATTCTTTTTCAGAGTAAATGATAAATATTGTGACAAGTAAAAAATGTAGATAATGTAATCTATATTTTTATTATCATATTTGTTGGTAATTTGTTGATAAATTATTTAAAATAGTTAAATATTATGTCAAACTATTTATTATGTTCTTAATGAAAATATAATGACAATCATAATTGTTTCAGCAATAACAAATTTTCAATAAATATTACCACTTTGTTGCTTTAGTATATTATTTATTAAGTGATAATCAATTTTATTTTTTAAATTTAGTAAGCAATCTGGATTTTTATATTCTGAGCTATTTTTTAATGACGTTGTTTTGATTATAAAAACAAAAAAGAAATTTAACGTGATATAGATAACATAAATTTCTGTAGAAATCAGCAATAGTAATCTGCTTCGACAGTTTGTTTTTCAGGTGCAGAATATGAAAGAATCACATCGTCCCAGTCGTATACTATAATCACCATAACATTCAACCGACTAGGTTCCTATCGAAATTTCTGTGAATGCGGTGAACAACCTTGGTGACGCCATTCATTTGATTGACGCTTTAAT
Organism: Latrodectus elegans; assembly: GCA_030067965.1. Taxonomy (NCBI): domain Eukaryota; kingdom Metazoa; phylum Arthropoda; class Arachnida; order Araneae; family Theridiidae; genus Latrodectus; species Latrodectus elegans. The sequence continues at coordinate 98,260,038 of CM057810.1, read as the reverse complement.
TCTGGCTCATAAGCTCATGCCCATATCTCATCAATGGTGCCAATACGATGCAGAAACGCGTCTCCTTCATTAAGGTATCTCTCCAAGTGGGTGCTAGACAGTGCATATCGCTACCATTTCGGTACTTCGTTTAATCGACGTTTAACCCAGTGGTAAGCAATTTTCTTCATGATGAGAAATTTCTCCATTATGCGCCACATCGTATGAAGACTCAGACCAACATTTAAGGAGACCTACAGTTCATCGGTGGTTCATGGTAAAAAGACCACTCAAGATGTCAATCTGCTTTTGAGAAATTGAGGGCCGAACAGTACGTTGCAAATCCGTAGGCTCATTTCGACCCAAACGAAATGCTTCAACCCATCCTGCTATTGAACCCATCCTGCTTGAACCCATCCTGAACTATGAGAAACACGTCCTATACGGTAAAACATTTATGCCTCGGGCAACCTCGATTTTAAGCCACAGCCACTGATCACTTGTTGAAAACATATTTTAATGTGATGGAAACGAAACTCCTTGCTTTAACGTCACACAAGAACCAACTTTCTCTGCAGATTGACTGTTTTTTTTTTTTTTTTTTTTTTTTTAAACTCTACACATCGACAACAGCGCCACTTCACCATTCCCATATCCTATTTACGCAAGCTTACCCTTCTGCGAGTTTCAGTGTTAAGTTGCTAATTTTAATTTACAACCCTCGTAAAACAGATATCTTTTTTTTTCTTGTGTATGATTATAGTATAATTAGTTGAAGACTTATAAATTTAGAATATTTTTGGAAGTTATCTTTGTCATGAAAAAAGCCGAAGTGTAAACAGGAATACCAGAAATGAAAGTAAGAATGTCTGAAGGTTGAATATAAAAACTAAACTGAATAAAACTATATAAATTGAAGTAAATGTGTCAGATTAATTGCTCTTTGTTTCATTTTTGTTTTTCTCTCATTATTATATTTTCTCGGAATAGTAAGTTTAATCACTTTACCAATCCTGTTGGTTAATGGAAAAATTTTATTATACTTGAAATGAAACAAAGCCATAAAATATTTATAGACACCACACTTAATTATGAATTCATACATAGTATTTTCGTACTAAAATAGAATGCACGAAAAATGTATTCTTGAGTAGGAATTCAAACCTCAATTTGACATGCCAAAATTGTTTAACAGACAAGTATATATTTTAATTAATATTGTATTTCTATTAAAAAATATGTTGTCCTATAATCATAAAATTTTAGAATAATTATGATCCCCATTTCTATTATTGTTTCCAAATATATATCTTGGATTAATATGCTTCTGATAATAACACTTTTTAAACCGGAATGTATGTATATGTTCATAAAATTTCTGTCAAAAACTTGTCAAATATATTTGAGAATTACAATAATTTCATAGGAAAAGTGTTTCGATAGGAAAGAAATAACTAAAATTTTGATAGATGAGAAACAACGAACTATGCACATAATATGCATATCGAATGTATTATCATAAATAGCTAATGTATTTAATGAAAATTTCATTAGATATGAAAATGAAGCCATGTATTTTAAAACATGTCTTGAAGTTTCATACTATTTAACAAATCTTTTATTCATGATTCAAGAAAAATATTTGTAATAAATGGGAAATAATTCTACGCATAGTAAATATCATTTATGCCACAAAAAACACAAATTTGTGAAAATATATCTTTGTGTACATTTGTGTAATAATGATTTTGTTACTGTGTTTAGGCAAGAAAATGGAGAAAATATTATTTACGTCATGATATATGCCCTAAATAAAATTTTCAATATAAAATCATTTTCAAAAGTAATTTATCTCAGCATGTCATAAGCCTTTAAACATTAAACATGTTTGGGATATTAGAATTCCACGTAAAAATGATATATACAAATTTAATAATCCAAACATGTTGGATGTTTAAATGCTTATAACATGCTGAGATAAAATAAAATTTTTAAAGATGGAATTTTTAATTTTAAATTTATTACCGAAACTGTTTGAAATTTTAAATTGAAACTTTTATTTAATATATATATATATATATATATATATATATATATATATATATATATATATATATATATATATATATATATATATATATATATATATATATATATATATATATATATATATATATATATATATATATATATATATATATATATATATATATATATATATATATATATATATATATATATATATATATATATATATATATATATATATATATATATATATATATATATATATATATATACATTTGGAAATTTTTATTTTACTTCAATTTTTATATTCATACTGGATATTAAAATAACTATACATAATTTAGAAATAAAGAATATAAGGTAAATCATTTAATTCTTGAATTTTGTTTTTTAAATGATCGATTAATTTAAAAGAATATAAGTTTTATACGGTAGTCATTGAGAATTAACATTTATTATGGGTCTACTTCTATATTAATTACAGTATAATTTTTTTAAATACATTGATAATAAAATTTTGAATTTGAAATTCGTATCTAGTTAATAAATTCATCATGCTCTAATACACAACATGTGTAACTTTCTAAATTCATTCAGTGAGCATTATTTTTTTTTCTTCCAAATAGTAGAGGTCTTGAAATTTTCCACAATTCATGATTATATAATTTTCTTAGCGTTACCCGAATTGAAACTAATGACTCCAAAAATGTCACTGAAGATAATAACTAGTTATCAATAATAGTTTTACCGAAAAAAGTTGAGAAATTTCTCTATGTATATTGGATAAGTGTCGGTGTTTATTAATTTAACATTTTCTTTTTCCCAAATACGGATTATTACAATTACTTTACACATAACAAACATGGAGTCTTTATTAAAGTCAGCATTATAGAAAATACGGAATACAATCAAGTCTTTTATACGTTAACAAATATAATCAAAATTTCCTCAACCAATTTTATATTTAAATGCATTTTTTTCATTTTGTTGAAATAAAGAATTCACTTTCTTCGATTTTGTTTTATCTATTAATTCTTTTTCACCATATGATAACATTTTTTTATACGTAAGTGAATTCTTATGTATAAAGTTTCACACTATACAATTTATTTCGAATTAAATTTAACTCCAATTAAACTAACCAATTGAAATTAATTTTTATCATATACGCTATAATAATATTTATAAAATTCCTATTAATATTTTTCAGAAAAGCATTTCTAAAAACAAAGTAGGCTTCTGTATTATTTTTTTTATGAAATTCAACCTCCCTCAGCGAATATGTAGTAAATCCATAAGGTCAAAATCATATAAATTCTACTTTCTATTCTGTAGCTGGAAAAAAATTTAAAATGTTTTACTTTGACTGGATCAAAGCCAATTCAGTTTCATAATAAAATCTTGCTCTTGTGTTTTAGCAATAAATTGTATTTATTTGTTATTTAAGTTTATAAAACATTACTTTAAATAATATAGTTTATATTTTTAGAATTTTAAAATTTTGTAAGATCAAACTCAAATACACATAAGAAAATAGATCATTTATTGATGAAAAATTGCAGTAAATTTTATAAAAGGACATGTACACTACACATAGATTTGTGATAGAGTATGAAATGTTTTTATTAAAATAAAATATTTATTATTGAATTTTATTTTTTAAAATTAAGTATAATGCTATAATAATCTAAGTCTCTTTAGACATTACAAAATATCTAATTTTTGCAATAAGTACTTCATTTTAATACAGCAATAATTCCAAGAAAAAACTTTAACTAAAACTTTCTTTAAATTTAGTATATAATACAAAGAATCAAAAACTTATATCTCCTAATGCGTATCACAATATGTTTATTCCATGAAGATAAAGCAATGCCAATGAGGGGAAAAAGATAAATTCATAATGCAGCTACAAATAATAATGTATGAAATGTAGAATCTCAGTATGAACCTTAAATCTAAAAATGTTGTGTTTTTTAAAATTATCTAAAAAGAAATTCTTTCAACTTTTAAATAACATACTCAAGACTTTATCAAATCATTTGATACATTAGTATAGCAATAATATAAGTAATACACTCATTTAGAAACATGGAACACTGGAACAGCCACATTGTCAAATCTATTATTTAATTGTTAATCAAATGAAAATATGCATACGCACTTTAAACTAGTTTAGAAGTATTCAAGCAAAATATTTTGATCATATTGATGATTAAATATTAACTCTGGCACTTAAGAACAAATGAAAAATCTGAATAATGGTAGAAGCTCTTAGTTTTCAAATATAGTATTTCAGTTTTCTTAATGCTCATGAATTTTACATTTACTATTTAAAAAAAAATTTAATCTACAATTATTCATTTTTTTAGTTGTTAATTTGAATGATTACCTTAACTTAAAAAAGTGTTATAAATTTAATAATATATACTAAAAATAATTATAGAAACAAAAATAATATGCAAACTTTAAAATTTACAATAGTTTAAAAATGTGTATAACATAGTGGAAATCACTTAATAATCCAAAATTATACGTTTTTGCCACTCTTATTTCCCCTTAAATTACTTCGAATTATACTAGAGTAACAATACATAAGTGAGGTTTTTATTACATTTTATTAAGACTCTTTAAGAAACAAATAAAAAATATCTTGTACTATAAATATTTTCGAACGAATTTTCCCAGAACTTGAGATATAAATTATCAAAAGCATACCAGTTAACTAAGTGATATGCATTGCTATCCATAATATAAGTATATATGTATTTCATATTTTTTAAAATATTTAAATATATTTAAAATTATAGAATGCATGCATTTTATTTTTGTTTTCATCAATAATGATAAAAACAAAAAATTGAAATAAATCTGATCAAAAAATATATTTTAAATACATTAAAATGTTTTAATGAAAAACACATTATGCAAAATAATAATATCGTTTTACCTGAAAAAGATACATCCTAGAACCAGCTGCTTAGTAAGAATTTTAATTCAACAAGTGGCTACGCAATAAAAACCCTTAAAAGACAAATTATACAATGAGTTTGATACGACATCTGTCAGCAGAAATTCATTGCAGAGGTGACAAGAAGAAAGTCCATAATTGTTTTGCAGTGAAAGGCGAGAACTGAATATCGGTTGTCAGCTTAATTTCCCGCACATATCTACAAAACAACGATAAGTAATAAAAAATATCACCAACTGTACATATTTCAAATATCAATATTTACAATTGAATGTGATTTTTAAAGACAGGAAATTAAAACATCTATTCAGTATTTCAGTTACAGATTGGAATCTTTTATATGCATGAATTAATACTTCTGTAACGCTAGAAACTGGTACTTAAAACATATCAAATATGGAATGATCAAAATATGTCCATGTTGTTCTTAACATAAATATATTGTTACAATATTTCAAATTATGGAACCTTGATAGAAATAATACAAATCTCATAAAATACATTGTAAATGTAAATAGAGTACGTTATTGAATAATTTAATGTGATAGAGTTTGAATTCTATGATATTATTAAATTTTTATTTTTTGCGTAATGTGTATATGTATATAAGTGGGAAGCCATATTGATTATTATTATTTCTCACCTTATATTAGAGATGTATACGTTTGCATACCTTAGAGCATATAAAAATATTAATAAAATCAAAATTTATTTAATTCATCAAAACTCTTACGTTCTTATAAACGATAGCCTTTATGTAAAGGTTAAAATTACAAAAATACGAACGTTTTTATTTCAACTGAATATCAAACTTAAATATCATATAATATAATCTTAATACAGTTAAAAAATTTTGACTCAAAAATTCAGATTATGGTGGTGAAATATATTCAGATCCATTTTTGTAACATGAAAATTTTAAGTTTGGACTTTTGATAAGATTCAATAAACTTTTGATCTACAACAGTATAATAAAATTTTGAAACGATCACCATTTGCGTATTTTCAATTCTTATTTTCTCGAAGTGTAATAAAATGTGAAATACAACTTGATTTTCATATAAATTTGCATTTCCATTTAATTTTCTTATATAATGCATCAAATATTTTAATATAATTGAAAGGAATATTTTAATAAGTGAAAGGAAATGTTTTCTTACACAAATAAAATTCAAAGAATATATTTGTAAAACATAATTTATAGGCTTTGAAATAATATATGAAAATCCCATAAATTGATTCCTTGAGTTTTGAAGAAATTCATTCATGATTCATGTGTATATGATGCATAATAAAAAAAAATTATATTAATCTTATTTATATTTAAACCATGAATCACACACTGTAAGTTGTACTATTTATAAATAAATTGTTAAATTTTAAAAAAAAATAGAATTAAGATTTTAATGTTAAAAGCTTATATTAAAACATTTATGACTCTGTTAATGTTTTTTTTTTTAGAATATTTACAAATCTATGACTCATTTCTTTATTCAATAGTTAAGGGAATTATTACACACACACACACACACACACACACACACACACACACACACACACATATATATATATATATATATATATATCGCTTTATTTGTAAAAATTTTAAAATAGTTAATCGTTTTTGAATTATTGTCCAACGCACACACAAGTGATTTAACCCAAACGTGTTGCCGTTTGTGTAAAACAGTGTTGGAAGCCTAAAGTGGCCTATGTGTAGTACAGAGCTCTACAGGATTAGTCCCGGGTTCGGTCTATGCCATTGTTGCCAACGGAAGGTATAGATGTTGGCCTTTGGCAAGTACGACTGTTGGGATTGGTGGTTGGCTGTTTACCAGTTTACTTTTATTGCGTCACGGGAATACGGACCAGGACCTGTGAAAATTCCACCCGGAAGGAAAACTCGTGGTGGACAATAAAATGCCTTTCAACAACTTTAGAAATTAGGCTGTTTTCTACTCAATATCAAAACCTCGTAATCTATATTATTGAAAACTACCTTAAAATATTATATTTTTTTCTTCAGAAACAACAAACCTTTTTTTTTAATCTTTTGAAGTAAGAAGAAATTTCTGAGCAAACGAAGAAGGAACAGTTTCAAACGTGAAGAGTAGGTAAGTCAGCAACATATCAGAAAAATTTGCTTTTGTGTTTATTGAATATTTTGATAAAAATGGACAAAAACAGCTACTATGTGGAAGAGTTCATAATAACTGTAGAAATTCACGAAAATCTAAAAATTTCAGGTTATTTTCGATTAATTGTTTCATTCACATTACATACCATTCAGAAAAAAATCATCTTTAATTACTTGGCCAATCGGTAAATATTCATAATACAAAATACTGCCATGAAAGGGGCTTAAGGTAATACTGACTTTTCAAAAAAAAATCAATTTGATTTTTAAAAAAGCTTTGTTTTTTTCGATATTATTTCAATTTTTGATTGATATTCATTTGAATTTTGAGCTATTTCTATATTGAACACTTAGATCCAATTTCATCAGTTAACATAATAATTTGTTTAAAAATCACTTTATGAAATGGTTCTTGTCATGTAATTTCAAGACATTTGAAACAACATGAAATATGAAGGATTCCCATTTTAATGCTTTTGCAAAATGTTCTAATTGGAACCAAATGATGCTGCGAATTTTCAATAAGGGATCTTATTGTCAAATGACGATCACTCTTTATTAGTTCTTTGAATGTGTTCATCATTATTTGAAATGCGTTGTCTATCAGATAGATAATTATCTTCAACATATATTTCACCATTTCGTAACTTTTATGTTAATCAAACATTGTTCTTGATAAATAACCCGAAAATCTTCGGGCCTACTTCTGCTCATTATATATCTATGCATTCAGTGAGACATAATAACAATCTGTTTTATTAACTTTACCGACATAATCAACTGTTAATTGTCATTGTAATTCAATTAACCACAATTTGGCACGCAATATTATTTTCGTGTCTCCAAGGTGTCATTCGCTTTGACTGAATGATTTTTCAACTCATTTGCGTTTTAAGATTTAAGTTACTCAATGAGAAAATAAATCACTTTCTTTAACCGAAACATTTGTTTAACACACTGCTATTTTAAATCTTTCACCATAAATATGGAACAAAATGTGTATGATTTCATACTATAATATTTTATTTATACTTGCATATTTAATTTAACTTAATATTCTATCGTTAATAATTTAGAATCGAAATTACAATATAGAAATTCATGTTATAATTCTAAAGCAAAGTCTACTTATAAACACACAAGTTTAAAAACTATATTGAATGGAAAACTGAAATTATAATTTTGTTTTTCATTATTTTACAATTCTATTTCTAAAATTAAACACATTATAGATGTTCTAAATTTATTTTAATAAAAATACATTTTATAACCTCTGAAATTTAGAATATTTCAGATTTTTTTTCAGTTAACATTATGTAGGCAAAATAATTTAAAGCACCTTATGTAACAAATTAATTCTGCAACCGAATATATTATTAGAGTTTTAGATATTTTCCCATAATATCATTTTTTTCTGTGCTTCTAACATTTAAATAGAAATTAATGTTTATTACTTTATTAACTATAATTTCACACAAAAATGAGTATATTACATTTTGATAAATACGTCTGAATTTTAAATTAAAATTTTACATGATAGTCACACCTTATGAAATATTTAATGCACTCTATCACTGGTAATTACATAAGAAGTATTTTTCCATGTATTTTAAGTCGCTTTTTTTTTTTTTTTTTTTTTGCAATGTTTTAAGTAAAATATCTTAAAATATCCAGGTTTTTTTTTATCTCGTTCATTTTCATTTATAGCAACTGTCATTAAATTTTCTGCAAAATGGTATGTTAATAATACTTTGAGTACTTTGTATGAAATACGGAGTTGTATGAAAATAGGTATGATTAATATATCTAATACTATAATGCCTTTTGCATTAAATAAAATACAGAAATAATCACGATTACGTAAAAAGCAAAATTTATTGTTATATTACTTTTTTTTGTCATGCTCATCATAAAAACATATATTGATACCAAGGGCTGGGTAAATAAATAAAACAAGTAAGTTTGTTCAAAATTGCCTCTAATAAATCTAATATACAATATGACTTTTAATTTAATATCAAATAATTTTCTGATATATTGCTTACATTAAAATAATATCATATTTATTATTAAATAATTTAAATTCATAGTTAAAATTATTCTAAAATGATTTTTTGTGAAAAAAAAGTTTATTACAGAGTAATAGTCTATTATACGTATCTTTTGTTATCCATTTCACGATTTATTTTTGCTTATTTTTATTTTTTGCGTTTAAAACTTAATGGTTTCTATGAAGTGCCAAAGTGAAGTACAGTGTTAGTGAAATTAAACTCTCCCTACTCACGAAATCCTAAAAGCCGTTCTACAAGTCGAAACAGAAAAAATATTTAGACAATCGACTCATCAGATTTCTCATACAAAAAAAAGTTTAAAATATCACCACTATATGGCGCTGCAAACCAGAATCTTACAGCAAAAAATGAAAATTGTATGCACAATAAAAGGAAGAGGCTGTTCATGCTACAATCAGATGTGTATTGCAGAATACCGACGTTGGTGGAGAGAGCATTTCTAATCAAACTTTACTTACTGCAACGGTGAGAATGCAGCGGCGGCTGTCAGAGATTTTTGCCGTTTGAAGAAACAACGACGTTGACCGAAGTCGGATAGTGCTCTCAGAGACATGATGGTGAAATTTAAGCGTATAGGACAGCTACTTCTGCCGGCAAGAGGAAGAAAAAGTGTTTGGAGCACGGCCGTTGAAGATATTGCTACAGCGGTCATGGAAGGCAGCAATCAATCACTTCACGGAAGTGACAGTGTACCGACGATCTCACGTACCCTTGATATGCCCTATTTAACTATATAATTTATTAGGCGTATAATTCAAAGCTTCTACCCGCTAAGATTCACATGGTTCATTAGTTAGAACGGCGCTACCCTTAGACTCGCAAAAATTCGCGCTTCAATTTTCACGAGAACGGCATCTGATGATTCATGGTCATGGAACATACTGTGGGCGGACGAAGTTCACTTCCATCTTAATGGGCATGTGAATATTCATAATTGTCGCATCTCGGTGACAGAAAACCCCCACGCGGTGCATGCCAAACCTTTGCATGATACGAAAGTGACCATGTGGTGCGGGTTCACTCCTTCATTCATTATAGGATGATATTATTTGATGGTTCTGATATTGAACATGTTTTAAAGCACTGATTTGCGTGCTTAGTGATGTCAATTAGCAAAGTTCTTTTTGTTTAATAAATTGTAGGTGCAATGTTGTACTTGTGTATCGTCCTTATTGCCTTCTTTCTTTTTCTGTAAGACAACTGGTCCTTCATTGTTTCGGAATCTCAGCTTGTCCCTTTTTCATACCATAACTCGTAGCGCTGTCTAGTGGTGATATTCTAAACTAATTTTATTTCAGAAATCTCTAGCACATTGTCTGAAGAGTCTATTGTCCAAATATTTTTTGTTTTGACTAGTAGAATGGCTTTTAGCGTCCTTTGAGTAACGGATATTTAATTTCGCTAACACTGTAAACGATATGTTTCATGATATCCTAAATTTTAAAGCATTTCTTTGTGTGGATGTTTGAGGTACACATTTGTGAGCTTCCTCCTCTGGAATACATAAATGATGTATTTAATCTATAAAAAGTACTTCCAATAGCCAATTAACATAGGCAATTCAAATAAATCTGAACAATATTCAACGGATATTCACTAACTTACAAAAAATATTATTCCTTTTTAGCATTTAATCATGAAAGTGAGATATATTGTAGCACACATAGAATTTTTAAGCACGTAATGTATTAAATATGATCCAAAAATTACAGATTGTTAAATACAGTTTTAATGATCTTAAAGAAATCTGGCTTGCTTCCTCAATACTTTTCTGCATAATTTATACATTTGAATTGTATAAATCATGTAGAAAAGTATTAATACGGCGAAAATTAAAGTGATAGTGTGCAATATATATTTAATTTAATTTTAGAAATAAATATCTGACAAAATTTAGAATGTATAGATACTTAAATAATTTTTAAGTGTAATTTGCTGAAAGAGATAATATATTTTAAAATATTGTTATTTTAAAGTCTTACCTAATGTTTATTTAGTACGCAATTTATAAATCTTCTTTTGCATACATATTGATTTCGTTTGCTATGTAATGGCTATTTTAAATTTTGTTTTTTAATTTTTTGAAAAACTTATGTAATTAGAAGCTTTTATAATATTTATCATTTAAGGAAACATAAACTGTTTCGAAAATATATTTTACTTTAATAAAAGAAAAATCTTAAAATTATTAATTTACCTTTATATCCTGTTCGTGTTAGAGAAGTTTATTAGCTTTCGTTAATATTTTATGCAATCAAATGTGTCTTGGAATACTTCTGTATATTTCAAAATTTTTACCTAATGATTTCCTCAGGTAATCCTTAACTGTTTACAATCTAAGTTAGATTAATTAGTTGCATTTACTATTTCAATTTTTTTTATTAATGTAAATGCTTTTTTTTATTATTTTAGAAAACATTGCTTATTGGTTGAAATAAGGCTAACTAAACTAATTTTATTATTTCTTTTCTTTTTACTAAAAATATAAATTATAAGGCATAAACTTTTCTTTCACAGTGTGATGAAATTTCCTTGGATAGTTTTATGCCACATTGCGCTTTTTTCACAATTGTGTAATTTTATACCAAAAAAAGAGTTTTTTTTTTAATCCAAAAAGGAGCATATGTTCCAATTATGTTAAATTAGTACTAAAATGAGGCACACATTTTTTTTAAATACAAAAAGCTTTTGACACAATGTTTATGATCTACATATTGGTAAATTCTTAAGCACATTAAGCGCCATAGTCTACTCTTAACAAGTAGATGGCAATTTCCGCTTTTGATTGAAAAGGGAAATATGTTGATCCGCCTTCCTTTACCGTATTATAAATGATTGATGACACAACTTCTGGCACGCTATCAAAAACTGTTTTCAAGAATTTCGATTTGTTCGCTAACATGTTATTTACAAGCAAATTTATGATACAGTTTTGTTATAAAATATTTTATAAATTTTACATACTTTAAATTTTTAAAGTGAAAAAATGAGTATTTGTAATAAAATAACGTTTAAAAAATGCATGCTTTAAAAAGAAAACTTTATTGTGTAATCAATAATTTCTTAAATAAAATTCAAAGCCATGGAATATATTACTTACTTTAACAAAAGCAAACCCCTTCAAATATATTTTGATTAAAATTTTAGCAAAGGTAAATAAAAGATTTGAAAAAAGATTAGCATAAATCTTTAAGTGTAGAATGTGTACCCAAATATTTAAATTATTTTATTCCTCTCTCACTCATATTTCAGAATCAGAATTATTTATTTCACAGACCTTCAAATATTAAAAAAATACAAATTTCAGATGTAGAATTCATAAATTCAACCTTATCAGTAGCAATAATTAATATATAATTTAAATAAGAAATCATGTTATAAAAATCAAAATTTTAATAAGTTAATAATATAACTGCCCGTATTTTAATAGAAATCAATATTAAACAATTGATTATTTTATACAGACACATTATTTCTTTACGTAATTAATCATTTGACATGAAATGTTTTATATTATACTTTAATGCAAACATTATATTATTTTTTAATATTATCCATTGATTTTTCTTATTTTTATTATATTATATATTGCTTTGTAAAGTTAGTAGTTAAAAACAGCTATAAAAATACTTAATACAATATTAACTCGTGGCAATTTTGATTTTAAACCCTATGAGTAACCTAATGGTTATCTTGATGAACAACTTATCAATATATTTTATTTTCAGTAAAAATTTAAATATTTGTTTAAGTGTACTTAATTTCCGAGATGATCATATCTGCCAATTGATCAAGAGCTTTTGTTATTTTTTTCGTATATTGCTTACATTTAATTAAAATTACAAGGAATAAGGCAAAGTGTTAGGAGTATAGACAATTGATATATATCGAATGTCATTTTTAGTTGGTTATAGAACTTAAGAAAAGAAAACTACAAATAAATGTTAAATTATCTTTTTTCCGGTAACCCTGTTAAATAATCCATGCCATGTAAATGCTGAATTTTTCATTTTACTGATCCCAAATGTACCTTATTTGCAATTTCAGGGCTTCCTATTTAAAATTTACATTGTCTTTTAAATTTGCGAGTTTTCATATATAACCAATCTCAGTTATGATTTCTAAAATCTTAAATTACTCATCGAAGAAGTTTCGCAAGAAATTTATTCTGTGCCGTCTATTTTTCTCCAAATATTTCAAAATATGATTTTACAATGAATGTGATAATTTAAAAATTTTCTCCTTTTATTTCTTTTGCTATACAGTGAATTATTTTGAATATTTTTTTCTTTTGCTGATTATTAAATATTCATACAGACAACATATTTTTAAAAACATTTCCTCGAAAACATTACTCCTAAGAAGTTTAAGTACCTTCTGAGTAATCATAAAGAGACTCATGTATATGAACATAGTATCACTGCAATTTCAACTTCATTGTCAATTGGATCTTCTAGGCTAGAATTGAGTATATTTCCAACCACTTCGCTAAATATAATACCAAACTAGGACGTCAGTTTTATTGTCTATAGTCTAGGCTTTTAAGTACGGCTTACCTAAAACAATTTTTCAAAACACAGTTCTATATTTTATCGTTACAGCTTTCTCTGGTTATACATTTTGGTGTTTTTCTTACTTCTTATGCTCCGCACTATCAGCGCCAGATCTCGCCAATTTTTATATCTTAATTGCAGTAAAATTGCTCTTGAATTCAAAGTACATCTGAATGGTTGCTATAATTATCCTTCTGAAAATCGATAATTTTATTTTAAGAAGAAAACATAATCATATTTTAAAATTTTATAATTAGTTTGTCAAAACAAGTGCAAATATTCGTTTTGAAAATGCAGTGATTCTAATGAACTCAGAACACAATATAATTCCAGAGAGTTTTATTAACTAAATATCTTACCTTTTCGGATCTGCATTACGTTATTTCAGCAGTATTTTACTGTTAATATTATCAACAACCAGTCGCCAGAATTAGACAGCTTAATTAACTGTAACATATCACCAGTCTTGTGAAAACAGTATTAACTATTTTAAATAAGAAATCCATATGATGTCCTTAAATTAATCTAGCTTTATGTCTTCTAATTCCTTTATGAAGCCTCACAGACAGAAAATTGAAGAATAATATATTTTTAATCATAAAAATCAAACGATTAAAATGCTTATATCTTTTACAAAGGTTATTAGTTTTTTACATACTTTAAAACAGTTGTTTTCATGTTTTAATAAGCTTTTATTGCAATTTGAAAATATGTATGACGCTTTATATTCTATCTCTTGAGAAGACAAAAAAAAAAGAATCCATTTTTGGATCTTGCGCCATAAAACCCAACCAACCAACTTGTGAAAAAAAAATAAGTGTTAGTCCTTATTGCATGAGTTCGTACTAGATATAAAGTGACTCTTGCTCTGCAGAAAAAGTGAGGATAATCATAAATATTAAGATATGTTTAATTGTTTGAATTAATATTTACAATCCTAATTCACAGTTATTTTTGAACAATAGGGGTTTTTGTGTAACATGTAATAGGCTTGTAGTTTCTGTTTTTACTAGTGTTATTTTTGAATAATAGGGGTTTTTGTGTAACATGTAATAGGCTTGTAGTTTCTGTTTTTACTAGTGTTAATGTTAGTACCATAAAGTAAATTATTTTAGCTTCTGTTTGTTTTAGTTAAACTTATAAGAAATTAAAAATATTTTAACTGGGCTATTTCAACTATTTTGCAAATATAAATTGCCTATATCATTCTTGAATCTTTACGTTTAATTAAAAAAAAATCCACAACATATGAAGAAAAAGTTCATTGTAATATTTTATTGCAGTAATGAGCAACAAAAAAATTGAGAATATAATAAGGATATTCACACATTTCAATAATGATTTTTCAAAGATATTTAATAAAATAAATATACGTATTTTATTTTTTCAATATATTGAATATCACAGCCATTTGCTTAAAATGTCATCTGATAACTTGATTTTCAAAATAAAAGTTTTTTCCGTAGATCAACAAAAATGATATTGTTTCATTCCTTTTCCACAACCTTCCATGTTCCATCATATGTTTTAGATTCCTGCTTATAAAATCTTGTTTTAAAAGCTGAACTGCACAGTAATTTATAAATGACACTTAAATTAACTCGTTTGTGATTCATTTAAAAAGAATAGCTTCAAATCCGGTTTCATTTCTCATTTTTTTTTTCAAAAATATTGAGCAATAGTCTTAGAGGTATGTTTTGGCGTTTTAACCTAAAGGAACTGAACACGAAGAGGCATTTGGATAAAAAAAATGGAATTTATTCTTTGAAAATAGGTGTTTAAGCATACTTTTGCTTGTAATCTGAATTAATTTCGATAATTTTCTGAAATTCCTTATTTTAATTTTGTTAAAAGAGAATCCAGTAATAACCATAAAGCCCTTAAAAATCGTCCTTTGTCTCTAAATAATCTTCTTAAGATATTTTTTCTGTTTCCGTAAAAACAACTAATTTTTCTGCAGTCAGATAAAAATATCCAAGTTTTCATCAATTGTAACACCATATTTCCTTTACAGAAAATTTTGATAGTTTAATCATTATAAATTCTTACACTGAGAAACATGTTTCGGCATTAGGTGCAAAATATTTTGATTTTTTGATTGGTTAACTTTTAATTGGATTTTATAATTTTGCTCCCAGTTCCAACAGAGATATCTATAGATTTTGCAATAGGTTTTTTTGGTATTAAAATTTTCTTTTAAAGCATGAGATGCGAGACAATAAATTTAATACGAGATATACATACCATTGTTGTGTTTACATGTTTTGCCTTTCTCTCAATTAAATGTAAACTTTTGCGGTTTTTTTTCGTTTCATATGTATCATATCACCTATTTTACATACAAAATTATAAAAATCATGATTTTCACACTTTTTTTTAATATTGAATAAGAGCATTTTTCTTTGTATATGTTAGAAATATTGTTTTCGATCCGATTCAGTTTCAAGTGTCATTTTAAAGTGATGAATATTTTTAATGTTGCAGAAGATAAATAAACCCTCTTAAAATTTGATACCAATTACTTTTTTGATTTTTAAATTAATATTTAATTTTATATAGAAAATAAAAATCGTCTCAAAAATGTGTGGGTCAAAATCCTATTCATGTATTATAAATTATAACTAACTCTGAAATACTGCTCGCATTGTATAAAAATAAGTTTTTGATGTTCTTCCTTTTGTATTTTTTACATATTTTCGTTCTTGGTAATGCAAGGTTATTATAAACATTTTACATATGAAGTGTTGTGAAAATACTCTTCTAGATGAGCTATAATTACATTAAAATATTTGATCACATTCCAGTCTGAAAAGCAGAAAAGAGGAATATAAGAATTTTATTTTATATACTGGCATACATAATAAATTTTAGATACAGTTTTGGGGAATGGAATGAACACCACCAAAAATTACATAATCAAATTTGTTATTTAGTGTCAAATTCACAGCAAGTGCTCTAAGTGTCTCCCAGACGTACATTTTCACTGCTAACACCAACAAAAGAACGGCTGGAACACCCTCACGAAGATTCATAAAGTCGTGATAACTTTGTCCTTGGTATAAATGGTTATAACCACGAGATTTTCAGCTGAGACCACAGGTGCTTCGTACAATAAATACTTCAAGTGTGCCTAGAAGAATAAGTGAAGTTAGTTGAGGTCTGGTGTCACACAGGTTTGTCTTTTACAACAGAAATTATTTCCTTTTATTTTTCTTGTATTTTCAAAAATTTTCCTTTTCTTGTTCTTATAAATTTATATACTCGTTTATTCATGTTGAAAAGCACTTTTTTAATTTAATGACTACAGTAAGCATTACTTTGAAACATGTACAACATTTCTCTTGTTACTCCTTTTTACATTCTAAAAGAGTTTTTTTTTCAATTAATGACGGCTAGTAAATTATAAATTTAACAGTTCTCACTTCTAACGTGAAATACATTTGCACCTTAAAATAAAAAGGACTGGAAAGAAAAATATTCAAAATAGTAGGAGTATGAAACAAACAGCTGGCTAATAATACCGGTGTAAATTATAGCAATATTTACAATCATGCATGTCATCTAGGATACTTAGATGTGTACAAAAAATTCTGAGTAATGAGTTTGAATATATATCTATATAAATGTATCTGTATACACAATTATTCTTACTGTTATTTTATGTTCTAAAAATTTAACATATTTTACTATGTAATATAAAAAATAAATAATTTTTGTTTTTATCGAAAGCGGGATTCATCTTATAAGTAGTTCATTTTGTGATTGTTGTAAATAATATAATACAAGTAATCGCAAAGAAACACAAAGTCAGCCTCTTTTCGTCTGTAAAGTTGTAGTCTTCTAAGACATCCTCAAATTTTACACCTATCATCTGATGCGGTGTCTTCTGATTGATGGTTGTGTTCATGACGTTCAAAATCTATAAATACACCATGGTCTGTTATCTTAGTTTAGTATATGTATAATTTCTTTCTTTGTAACTTGCCTCATTTAATAAGCTTTTTGTGATCTATGGGCTCTTGTTCGTTTAACGATTTACAATAGTGATATTTTTTTATAATTCTGAAATAAATTTGAATTATTATTTAAATATACAACAAATAATATATATATATATATATATATATATATATATATATATATAACTGCTTAAGATTATTTCATTTACGATTATTATTCTTAAAAATATTACAAAAATATTACAAAAATTATTTTTATAATATTTTTAAGGATAATAATAATTTACATAATGAAAATCATTTTAAAAACTAATAATGAATATACATCAATTAAAATAAGGAATTAAGGCACCAAAAACTATAATTATTTATAGAGAAGCAAAGATGTTAGGAAATTTGTATATCAGCTGAAATCAAAATTAATTTTCTAAAAGTTGCTCCATTATATTTAGTCAAATTGCAAAATAGTTCCTATAAAAACTTAAATTTATATCCTATAAGAAAGTAATAACATTAATGCAATAAATCATTTTTAATTATCATATTTTACATTTTAAATAAAACTATGTTATTATACATATAAATGTATATTAAAAAAAACCTTTACAAAGTAAAGCTGGAACTTTAAGCGTTAAATTGTAAAAGAGGAATCTAGTCCTCCTTCCTTTTGGATAAAATGATTCTTCCGTTTGGATAAAATAGATACATTTCATCCATGTCCGACTGAACATTTTGTTTTAAACAAAACAGATACTCAACTATACCGGATTTTGCATCTTTCCGCCTTTTAGTTTACAACTTCACGCAACTTTTAACTTTCGAGTATAAAGCGGAACTCTATTCAGCGGACCGCGGTAATGAAATATGCGGAGTCACTCGCCAGCTCATCCTATTTTAATGTACCCTTTGCAGGAGGCTTTATTTCTTATCGCAGCGTGATCCCGAGACGATTTCATGATACCATAAAATCTACTGATACTGTGCTAACTCAGGTGTTTTAATCAGTAAAGCATCGTAATTTTGGAAGTGGTAAAATGAGCTGGAGAACTATTCGGATGAATTGAATGTTGCCAAGCAGAAGCTTTCAGTAAATTAAATACGAAAAGTGTGTTGAAGACTTGTTTTAGAGATGCTCGTCCAGGATTATTTATTTACAAAGTTAACTGAAATTATGATTTCGTTTGAATTCTTATCTTCTTTAGATATTTTTGTTTTGTATTTCTTTTGAAGTTATATCGAATTTTTCCTTAACCATTGTTATAAATATATTTATACACTTTGGTATAGATTATACTTGAAAAGTAAAGTTACAATAATATTTTGATTATTTACTCCATAATGATATATTTCTATCACAATGATATTTGGAATTTAGTTATTATTTTATTCTTGTTAAAGCGTCTACTAAAATGTATTAGTAATACAATTTTTGGTTCTGAGATTATTTCAACAAATTATCATTCTTAACTATAATTATTTGTATGATAAAACTATAGCCACTGAATGTGTCGATTATAAATATCTAATTTTTCAATGCATAACAAGATTAAAATATTTACTTAATATCTAATACAATGCACTTTTGCTTACTGCATGATAATATTTTTGCAGTGCAACTATGGCAATAATGATAAAAATATGCGTAACTGTAGAATAATTTATATATATTTATTGACGATAAAACATAATTATAGAAAATTAACATATAAAAAATATTATTTCCGACATTTAAAGTTTAATAATGTAATTGGAAAATCAAATACGTATATTTTTGCTGCCTCTAAATTAAAAAAAAATATTATTAATAAAATTATTGATAGTATGTAACATGAAAACAGAAACAGTGCAAGTGTGTATTATTTAACAAATAATGCTTAACTTACTTAATAATACAACATTTGATGCAAAAACTGAAATTTACTGTGTCCCTTCTTCTGATACCATATACAAGTAAACTATTAAATGGAAAAGAATAAAGAACGTATCAGTATTACCAAACATGAATAGGAATTTTCATATTGTATTTATCTTTTTTTTTATTAATTTCTGTCTTTCATATTTTGAGAATTTAAATGTGATACATATATTCTATTGTATAAATCATACTCATACATATATAAAGATTTGTGATATGAGTTTTGAAGTAAATGCTGAAGCTAACTATTCATTTCCTTGTACAAATATGTTTGAAGATACAATGCCAAAAAACATAGAAGGCTTGCTTTCGAAAACAAATACGAATTTCAAATATTAGGACTAATATATTGAATTTTGTACATTATTTATTCGTTGGATTTTGAAGGACATCTATATATTTCAAGTGTGTTTTCGGTTGTTATTTGAAAATAGAATATTAATTTAATATCACTTAAGTGTTTATATATACTTTGCAGAAAAAACTTTAAACTGGGAAATTGAAATTTAATTACAATGTGACTTGTTAAATATATGAAACCAAGCTAATGGTGTCCTTTTGCTGAAGCCATTTATTTTTGATGATGTTTGAAATTCCTTTTTAATAAAAGAAAAAAAATAGTTATAAGCTTATAAATTAATTGAAGAATTTACTTCTAGTTGTATAGATTCGTTATGTCTGGAAGACTTTACTTTACAATTGAACTATATATTTAGTGTAATTCTATATGAAAATGAAGTGAACAAAAAAGCTTTATGGAAGTTAAAATTGAAAGTAATATGAATGATTTAAAATTATATGATAACTATATAGTTTAAAGTACTTTTGTCATGGCTTAGGATAGATGTGGTGATAGTTCATTCTCCCCAAAAGTCTTAAAATAAATGCACTGTGTTGAATGAATGATCAAAGCATTGGGGAAAACAATAAAGCACTAAAAATGCTTACGTAAACTTTTTAAAGAATATATAAACGCATAATACCAGGAAAACGCAAACACGATTAACAATTAATTATATATGTCTCTGGACCCGTTGCTAAAACTCTAATGTTAAAAAGAAAAGTGTACATTTTTTTTAAAAATAATATTACTAATGCTGTTTGTTTTCCTACTGAGGAAAACATTTCTAAATCAATTTATTTATAATACATTATCTAAAAATTCGGTCTTGCTTTAATACAAAAAGTAAACATTCGATTTTATTTCAAGTCTGTATAAAATATTTTGATAATATTTAGAGATATGTCCATAGTAACAGAGAATCAGCGGTTCTTGGTACCTTTTTACTTTTATAAGCTTATGATAATACGAAACAAACTTGAAGATTTTTTTTAATAAAAATATGCAGTATTTAATACAATACATATTGAATGTATATGAAGCTCTGATTAATTTCTTAGGAAATATAGCAGTGGAAATTTTTATGGACATATTTTGAAAGACTCATTTTGATATGATACAATAGGTTTTACTCATGATCATAATTTCTTTTTTTAATAACTTTTTGTGTGGTCTGTTCTTAAAGTTCTTCCTCAGATAAGTATACGCTTCGGTGAATCCGATACGCCTAGAAATATCTTTATATGTAACTTGAAATAATGTATCAATGAAAATTAGAACAGGAATACAAAATTCTAATTAACATTAGTAAAGATATTTAACAAATTATACCACTGTACTTATTAAAATAAAATACGCATTTACATCAAAAAATGTAAATTGGGGATTATTTTTGAAAAATATTCTTTATTGTCAGTAAATAAAAATATTTTTACAACAGCTAAAATTTTCACATTATGATAAAAGAATTTTCCTATTAAATTTAAGAAGAAACTTATTTATCGTTTTGATACAGTAAAGAATATAATAAGTACTTCAAAATTTGTTTTTAATGATTGATCTTGAAATATAATAAACAATGAAAACACATTTTTACAATTTTCTCTATAAGCTTAAATTTACTTTTTGAATTGATAAATTTAAAGTAAAATAAATTAAAATAAGAATGCATTGAGATTTTATATGCAGACAAATAATGAAATGAAGTTAATTTAATTAACTGTGTGTGAGTTAATTTAAATAAACCTAAGTTTAGACCAGTTGTTTCTGTCAAGGTATGAAAAATATGGAAATATTTATTAATATTTACAAAGAAAAATAACTATACAGCCGTAGTAAAATATTTTTCCAGTGAATTATAAAAATTTTAGGTAATGAAAAAATACGAAATATTTTAAACACATGTATTAAATTTGTTTCCCTTTCAAACCATAACTTTTGCCTCTTAAAACCTTATAAAAAATAAATCTTAAATTGCATTCTTTTACATAAACTAAAATAACACATTCAATTCAGCTACGATGCATTAGATTGTAAGACACATCAGACGATCTATTTATTCTCAGAATACTTATTTCAAATTAATTAATTCTCCAAGTAATCAATTTAACCTTCTTTTCTCTTTTTAGCTTACAACATCACAAAAGTTTTAATATCTAGTTATAAAGTGGAATTCTATTCAATTCAGAACACGTTAATGAAATGTGGAAAGTCATACACACGCTCATCTCATTTTAATGTATCCTTTACAGAAAACTTTATTTCTTATCGCAGCATGGACTTGAATCAAATTCATGATACCATAAAAGGCAAAGTTACGACACCAACTCAGGTGTTTTAATCAGTAAAGCATCGTAATTTTGGGAGTGGTAAAATGAGGTTGAGAGCCATTGACTGAATTCAATGCTTCTAAGGAGAGGCTTTTAGTGAATTAAATACGAGACATGTGACTGAGGCTTGTTTTATAGCGTTGTTTCCAAAGAATTATTTATTTGTTTAGTTGGAGATGCTTCAATGAGATTTACTTTAGAAAAAATATTTATGTTTATTTAAATTAAATATTTTAAAATTTTATCTTTATTCGAATATGTATAGAATTTATTACTAAATTAAAGTACGACAACTTTTATTGAAACTGTATAATTTAAAAAGTATATCTAAAATTTTTAATGTTACATTCTTTAAATACTTTTTCCCATAATCTGCATTTATGACATAATAAATATGTCTATTTGCATGAAATATAAATATTCATTAATTCTCATTGAATGTATCTAAAATATTTCCTTTAATGTAAACTCTTTTCAATCATTGTGTGTTTCAATGCAATTTGACTTTAATTATAAAAATAAATAATTAATTTTAATCTAATTTAATTTAGTAAGCAGAGAATTAAAAAGGTGATTCGGTAACAAATATATTAAGGAAATTGAAATTATTTCAATCAATGAAATAGTTAAATGTCTACATAGTTTATCATACATATCTCTTCAGTTTATTTGCGTGCTAAAGTTTTGATAATTTTACTAATTGAAGTTGCTGAATTGACAAACTGTTAGATAGTTTTCTTACTTTAAATGAATAATTAATTTTTACACAATTTTATTTATTAGATAAAATGTAACTAGTTTAGAAAACAACTTTTAATTAATAGGTATATTTTTATTTCGAAGGGATAATGGTGAAATCACATTTTTTCTCAAAATATTAAGCAAAAATTGGCTACGAAGTATTATTTTTTAAATTTATTTTAATAATTTTCTCCAAATTTAATTTTGTTATGAATAAAGCTGTTGTAGGCTTCTGCAATTTTTCATTTCTTAAACCTATGGCAACTAAAAGGGGTAATGCGAAACAAATAAAAATGATAATCAGGAAAAATCAACACAAATGTGTAAAAAAAACAATGAGATTTTAAACAAATGTACTCAGTAGATAACAAGCATTCTGTAAGGAGTTTCTGGTTAACATGATTTTAAAATTCTTTAAGAATTTTGTATTTCAGGAGAGGCATTTTTTTAATAGATTAAACAGTTTGCTGCCAACAGTTATAAGGCAGCACAAAACGGAAAAAAAAAAATTATACTTACGTAGTACGAAAAAATATATATTTACTTTACCATTTAGAGCAAAAACTAATACACAAAATATATCGAATGAAAAATAGTATTGTTGCCTTAAACACAAAAAAAAGGATTTCAAATGTTGAATCATAATATTTTTGTTATAAATCATGTCTTACATATTTCTAAGTGAGAAAAAATTTAACTTCTTTTCTTTACAAAACACAAATTACTCTTTTTGAATGAATTATGAGTCCTGAGCAAAATATTTCTTTGGTTTCCTTTATTTTTTAACTGATTACTTTTTTTTTATTTCCTCTTTGAATCACTCACTGGAATCACATCTGGTCTTAAGCAGAACAAATTTGTAAGAAACATTCGTCTTAGCTGTCCAAGTATCATTTTATCGCAATATATTAAAAACTTTTCTGACTCACAGCCAACTCAGTAACTCACAAATTACTGTATCTTGTTCTTAACTGGTGCATGAATTTCATATTCGCTGATAAATTTATTAAATTATATTAACTGTATATTTCTGAGCAAAAAACATTATATTAAAAAAGTAGAATGTTCCACCAAATGTTATTATGATGTGTTTCTTTAAAAAAATAATCACTACAACCTAATGTGTTGTTTATTTCTCAGATACATTTCTTTTAAACTAACAATTGGATTTTGCTGCAATCAATAAAAGAAAATACACAAATTTATTTATTAAATAAAAAAAGTAAAAGAGACTCTACAAAATTTTCTATACATGTGAAAATATGATGAATTAAAATATTTTGAATTTCAAAAATTTATCTTCAAATAAAAATACATTATTAAATATGCTTGAAGGTAATCTAAATAATGTAACCTACCATGTTTTTTTCCGTGAATTTCATGAGTATACCCAACTAAATAGGAATTTTACTCGTGTTATTATTTAGTAAAAATTGCGGTTTCAAAGATTGTTATTTTATATGCAATCATATACATCAAAATAAAATATTACTTATAGTTTTATTTATGTTATTTACAATGACGTTTAATAAAAAATATTTAGAAATTTTACGAGAAAATTGTGTGTATTCTAAAAAGTTAGAGCGATTAATTAATTCTAATAAAAACCTCTTTATTTCTGATCAATACAAAAGACTAAGCATAATCCCTTACGCTTACGTTAAACAAACTGGAAAGTTTTATTGTATATATGGCAATGTTTAATAACATTCAATTTTTGTAAGATAAAAATATTTTTATTTCAAAATTCATCATTTATATACTAAAAATTTATTTCAAATAATATTATTTAAATTAAATGTATTTTATTAATTACATTGATTTCAACTAATTTGCTATACCAGGAATATTTTTAATATTATAACATGATATATGTTTTCTTAAAATTAGTAATTTTCTATATATTGCTGTTTTATGCATTAAACAGTATATTATATACTATGTTTGATAAAACAAATGTATTTATACATTTGGAACTAAATGTGATTTTACTTTAATACTTTATTCCAAAATATAATATATGTAATACTACTTCATTCCAAAAGAGTGATTTTATAGATTGTGCTTTTTAAATATGTAAGTTATTGCAATTCTTTGCGATAAATATTAATTAAATGAATGAAAAATGAGCATACAATTTTCAAGAGGTTTTCATTTTCATATGTTCCATTCTTGGAAGAAAATTGAAGCAAGTGTGCTTAGGTGATGAATAAACTTCAACCGGGAATTGTTAATCTTTCAAAAGATATCTAGATAGGACTTCCTTTATTACACAAAAGATACGCTCAACAATTCCGGATTTGCGTGGCTTTCCACGTTTTAGTTTACAACTTAACGCAAGTTTTAAGTAACGCTGGGGTATAAAGCGGAACTCCGCTCAGAAGCTGTGATAATGAAGGGTGCGAAGCATATAAAGAGACTTCAGTTATATTCCATTTCAACTTAATGTTTCCACCTGAGATATATAGTTTTCTTATCCCAGCGGGAACCCGAGACAATTTCATGATACCATAAAAGGTACCGAAAACTATCCTCTCAGGTGTTTTAGTCAGTAAAACTCAGTAATTTGGAAAGCGGTAAAATGAGTTTGAGAGTTAATTGGATACGTTTTGTAATACTAAGGATTGCTTTTTGTGAAATAAAATTAGAAAACGTGGACAAAGTTAACTTTATAGTGATCTTAAGGATTTTTCAAAAAAACTATTTTTTTTTTTTTAAGCTCAAATATTTTTGCATCAATTTTCAAATGCTGTTCTAAGTTTGTGAGGGAAATTCACACTCATATATTTAGGAACAATTCATGATTATATAAACGTTCTATTACTAAATTTTATATACATATATATATATATATATATATATATACATATATATATATATATATATATATATATATATATATATATATATATATATATATATATATATATATATATATATATATATATATATATATATATATATATATATACATATATATATATATATATATATATATATATATATATTATATATATATATATATATATATATATATATATATATATATATATATATATATATGTATATATATATATATATATATATATATATATATATATATATATATATATATATATATATATATATATATACAGGTCATTGATACGCAATTTTTTTTCACTTTTTCATTACCATTTCCATTTTTATTATTAATTTCTAAAAAATTAATTTGAAAGTTGATCTTAAGGTTTGAAGAAATTATTCTTAAATAAAATGATAATTATGAGAAATATATGCTTTCTAAGGAGTTCTGTGAGAAATATTCAAAAAAATTACTTTTTATTTCCTGTTTACTTCAAATTTGTGTTTATTTTGTTACGTCTATACTTTCAACAACATATATTGTTAGAATTTATGTAATTTGATATACGTACAGATTTGATGACATTCAAAATTTCCCAGTTTTATTGAAAATTTTATGTGCTAAATTTTACAATTGTTAGTTTTTATTGGTAACAATTTTATCCTATTTTTCAAACTTATACACCCTAATTTTCTAATGGAATTAGTTATCTATGGTTTTTGAAATTTGAAATCAAGAAAAAGTGAATTCATTTAATGTTAAATATATAGTGGAACACATAATGGATTTATAATTTTAAAGTGAGTAATTTTAAAGGAATATAATAATAATTACTGAGAATGGCAAACTAAAATTTAGACCTTTAGGAATGTAACTTCAATAGGTATTAGAATTCTTGACAGTTTAAAATATACAATTATATTTCATTGTTTTCAAATATTCATCAGAAAAGTGCCCTTTTGTATTCTGGAACTGAAAATTGTAGCTAACCAATTGGTTTAAGGTTTAAGTATTTGCTCATTGATAAGTAAGAGACATTGAAAGATAGCAAGACTTATAGTTCTTGTAATGTTTATACAACACTAAATCTACAATTGTTGATTTTTATTGAATATTTGTGTAATACAGTTAAATATGTTCGCATACAATTCTTTTTAAATTTGATAAAAAAAATAATAATATAATATCTAAACTGGCATTTTTTAAGGCTTCATCACTACAAAAAGGAAAATAGATTAGTCTATGATTTATTAGTTCGTGTAAACTCTGTCAAAATATCTGTCCGATCAAATTTGCTTCCGATCATTATCAATTATATTGCTCTTAGATAGTTGAAACACTTTATTGATCAAACTATTCCAACTTAAAAATATATTCATAGAAAGGTATGTAAAACACGTTTGCAACAAGCGTGAAAAGTTCTTAATAATCTTATTACATTTTATTGTTATGAAAGAAAGTAGGAAAAATAAAATTTAATTAATACAAATAAACTAAATTTACTTAATGTACAATTTTAGATTTATTAATTTTTATACTTATAAAGGCGCTGATATCTTGCCATTTTCCATAGAACGACTAGAATTAAATCCATTTCAACGGAAATATAAAAACAACATTTTTAATGATCAGATTTAGTGAGATTTAACTTAAAAATCTTAATAAGATTTATTGACCTCAATATATGTTATCAAAAATTCTCATTAAAATTTCTTTTTTTTTAACTTCAGGAGTTTACGAAGGAAAATACTTCAGATAATAAAGATTTCTTACAAAAAATAATGAGTTAACTTCTGTCTTCCTTTTTTCATTCTCCTTGCACAATAATCTTTCCTTTTTTAATGGCGATGATATTTCATGTGATAATAAGGTGCAGGTGTAGAGGATTGAGATAATTTTCTTCCAGGAGAAAATCGATACAAACGGAACGATATTCCAAAGTTAAAAAATAAAAAATCGAAGTAAGCATTTATAACAAAGTTACTAAATTGGAAAATTATTAAATTATTTTTGAGAAAATAAATATTGGAGAATCGATAAAATCTACGTGATTTATTTACGATTAAATTATACTCATGATTAGTTTCTTTACTGGTATTATTTTATGTTAGCATTGATTACTTTGAAAGAAAGATAATTGCTAATGTTTAATTATCAAATATTGGGAATGTTCTCACACAATTCATTCCCAAACATGGAGAACAGGATATTTTTCCTTATTTTTTATTTTTTACTTATTTTCGCAAAAATACTTAGTAATAAAAATAGTTCAAATTTAGTAATTTATTGATTTAGAAATATTTTTGATATTTTTTATTAAGTAGTTATTCAATTAAACTAAATTGTGATAAAGCAATTATGAGAATAATAAAAGAATCTTGCTTTCATTTTGATATTTATAAGATAGGATATCAATGTATGTAAAATATATGATGTTATTAATTGGTATTTTGTTTTAGCAAAGCAGACAATTTTGACTATTCTGCAAAATTAGGAAGTAAAACTTTTAGGTTTGAACTCAGGGTATACTTTTTATATATCTATTTTGCAACTTTTAATTAAATGAATTTAAACACATTCTAACACAACTGCTTAAATGTTATTTAATAGGATAAGTATTCTAAAATAGTCTTTCTTGTTTCACATTAAACCAGTAGATTATAAACGATATCATTATTCTCTCTGCTACGCACGTTATTAGTAAATTTTATTTATAATTTAAGAATATTAATGTTAAAAATAAAATATATTAAGCTGTAAGTTATAAAAATTTAAAAAATATATATTTATGTTACAATCTGTCATGCGTATGCTAGTGGAACGTTAAAAACAACGAATATTTTTGAAAAAATCTTCATTTTAAACGATTTTGCTTTTCTATTTGTAATATGATTTTTCACTTTTAAAGCAATTAATATTTATTTTCATAGTTTAAATATTCATAAATACATACGTGTTGTTGTTGCATATTTTAATTATGTGTTATTAAATTTAGTTTAGATTACAGCAACTTGATGTTAAAATATGAATATATATTTTAAAATATACACTTGAAATCAAAATGAAAATTT
Organism: Latrodectus elegans; assembly: GCA_030067965.1. Lineage (NCBI taxonomy): Eukaryota > Metazoa > Arthropoda > Arachnida > Araneae > Theridiidae > Latrodectus > Latrodectus elegans. The sequence goes on along the minus strand of CM057810.1, from coordinate 98,231,097 downwards.
AAGTAACATAAAATACCTATTGAATGGATTCTTAGTAATAAGAAAATCAATATTTAGCTAAAATTTTAAAATAATATCACAATAATTTTTTTTATAAATTTAAAAGCTTGGCAACCGTGTTATGAAGCATTACCAATTGTTAATGGGCAACAGCCCTTATTAAAGTTACAATATTTACTTTGACAGAAACTACATATTTTCTTGAAGTTCATCGTATTTAAAGATGAAGTTTTATCAATTTGGCCAAAATACAAATAATGAAAACCAATTTACATGATTATATCATACTCAGAATTTCAAGATTAGACATAATGATGGAAATTAACATCTGGCTTGTAAATATACGTGAAGTATCTTAACTATTCCATGATAAAAATTGTCAGGAACATATCTTATGCATCCTAATAGAGACAACAGTACTTTTTTTTATTAACAAACTTGTTTCAAACTACAATACCATTTACCTGCAATTATATTATTATAATGTTAGTTATATATTTGGTTTCTTTATCTAAATTATATTAAAGTTACAGTGTTAATGTAAATGCATTAATAGAAACAAATAATCACTGGATATAAAAAGGACATATTCTAAAAAATCTTATTTTATCTTTAATAAAATATCTCAAACTTTATAATTACTTTATAACCCAAATATTCAGCATTTATTACCATATGAGAATTTCACACACAAACACATATTAATTAAAACAGTTCAAAAAACATAATGTCAAAACATTGGTTGAATGCCATCTGCATTAATGTCTAAAAGTAAGGACAACCTGTATTTGTACTATATCCGTTTGACATTCAGCGTTATTGTGGTATTGAAATTAAGGTATATGTATCCTATCTCGGCTGGAACATAATGATTGTGATCAGAAATTTTAAAGTGTGTAAAATGGTTGATCAAAAACTATAACTTAAAATGTATTTCAACCACCATTTCAGATGATATATTAAGAAGTATACTTTGGTAGAAGCCAGTTGCCAACTTTTGTTTGTTACCATATACTGAAAGAATTTGTGATAAAACAAACACATGAGTAGATATTTATTTTTCATTCATTCATAAAGTACAATAATAACATCATATTCAAACAACATGTTCAAATATTATTACATTATTTGCTTTTATTGCACGCAAATCAAAAATATTGCTCTTATTTGCTGTTACCTTTGTACTAGTATTACTTTTGTCACTTTTCATAGTTCATAATCATCAAGCTGTCAATATATATTTTTGTAACACTTATTAAGTTTTTGCTTTTTTCATATCTCTTGGTTTTTTATTCAGAATTCAAAACATAGTTGTGCAATTACCTGATAATGTTGTTGTTGCTAATCTCGGGATTAACTATCAGAGCTAGACAATCTTCTTGAATCCAAAAATAATAAAAAAGTCTAAAAAAGAGATGAGGATCACGCAGAACTTCACCCTTGCTAAAATTTAGATACTCCAAATTATAAGCAGGAGAAACTATGTCAGCTGTGTGTTCGCCTATCCCATTCCAAATATATATTTTTTACCATGCTTAAATATGAGGGCTCTTGTTTAGACACTCAAGAAACATGAAAAACATAGCTTATTGGTATCTTGGTCTAAGTTACCGTCTCCCGTATATTTTGCAGAATACCAAGAGTGATTTGTAGGGATTTTCAAAAGCTTACTCAATTATGTTTTATCCAGGGAAGAATGTCTCGAAGAAGGTGAGCTTCACATAATGACTGTTATCCTCCTCAGTAGTGGCTCTGACCAAGGAATCTCCTTTTTCATCCTTCTCAACTTTAACATCTGAAGGAATTTACTGAGAATGTATGGCATGATTGGATGAAAGTCTGCCAAGTCTAGTGTCATCTGAAACAGCAACTCAAATGTCTAGGAAATAACACTCCTGATCCTCCTATTGCAAGCTTTATCTTATAGCTGTTATCTTTGATAGTGTAGATGATAAATATTCTTAATAGTCTGTTGGTGAAGATGAAAACTCAGAACCTTTAAATTTCTATAATAATGTTTGTCAGATATCATTGTAAGTAACTTCTAATAGTATAAAAAGTATTATCATACCAGTAAATATGGACTAGTATTTCTATATTTGAGAGAAAATCGTAATATTTTCTTCATTTCAAGCACAATGATGCTGGAAAATAATCTTTTGTAAATCTGTGCTAGATCGAATTTATGTGTTGGCAGAAATTCCTTTCTCATTAATGAAATGTGAAGAACTATTCCAATAGCATACTCAAAAAACTTGTTCAAAAAAGGAGATTCAAGATCCTATTAAAAAAATAAGTTCAAGTAATAGTCTTCCATGCAATTTAAGATAGTAAAAATCGCTGTTTTTATTGACTCCAGATGTAAATAAAAAGAGTCAGCTTTACATTAAGACAATAAAAATTTAATGGAATGTAATAAAAGAATATCTACCATGAAAATATCATATAGAAATTGGTACCTGAGTTTTATTTGAACAAATTTTTTTCTAATATTTTGAAAATAAATTGGTAGTCAGGAAATACATGAGCTTTACCAATTCCATTATTTACCCCTAACTACTAAAAACAAGAATGGGGGCCCATAAGCAAAGTGTTTTAATTAACATCCCTTTTAATTTATGACATTTAATTATAAGTTTAGAAATGTTATTAAATTGAAAGTTAGGATGTTATAAACATGTCGCATTCAGCCAGCTTCGTTTATAATAAATCTAAAATGGAAGTTCTTTTTTTTTAGATATAAAACATGTTAAAAATAAAGGCATTCATTATCCTTATAGAATATGATCAATTAAGGTTAAATATTATTTAAGCAATCTCCGATTTTATTCTCTTCATATTTTAAGAGCTGCGAGTCAATATCGTGTCAATTTTTTTGTCAATTATAATAGAGGAGAGTAACATCATTGTCACAATTCATTGAAGCTACACAATAGCCTAATAGAAAGAAGTACAAAAAGTAGCACTATATAAAAGTATCGCCAGTAAATGAGCCAATCACTCACTGCGTCGCCAAAAGCGATGGGGCAACAATAGGAACACCTTAATTGCTTTTCACAGACAATAGACTCCAAGCAGTGCCAGCAAAGAAATAAAAAGGAGGCCGAAGCATTACAATGAAAGTAAATCTGGTTTCCCTCTGAGTTTTCTTGTTTGTTCTTGCTGAGTTATTCCTCTCTTTTCCCTTTCTTCATCCTCAGGGGGTTAGAAGTACCGCCATGGAAAATGCATCATTCCATTCCGATTCTCACCTATGGGAACTACATTGGCATGATTTTTGGAAGAGATGTAGTGTCAATAAGCTACTTTTCTAGGTTTGTAATGCAGAAAATATATTACATGAGATAGGAGTTTGTACAGAAAAATAAATAAATAAAATAATTCTATTTGCTGAATTGAAAACCAGATATACATTATGTATTAAATCACATTGTCGTTTTCATAAAAAATACATTTAAGATGATATATTGAGGTTGATTAAAAAAATTTCTGTGTTACATACAGGAGGATACCTATAATATTTTTCCCAATGAGTAAGCATGAATAATATTTCATATTTTAAGAATTAAAGCATCAGTTTCAGAGGTAAAAATGTTTGAAATAAATAATATTTAATAGCATTTATAGCATTGTTACTCAAAAAATGTTCTTAATACTTAAATATATAAATTAAATCACACATTAAATTCAATAATAGGATAAAGATCATCAAAATAGTCTTATTTTTTCTTCCAATTTTTTTCATACATAATAAGCTTTTCTATGCGTTATCTAAAAAAAATATTTAATTCATTTCGATTAGTATAAATAATATATTCTACGGACATAAAATATAAACACCATTTAAGAACAATTTATGTCATATATTGATTCTTTTCATAAATTCACTTACTTTGCTTAATAAATAACTTTACTTCAAATGAATTAATAATTTACATTTTACATGGCTAATAATTCCAAACACAACTAACTCTTACAATAAGGCAACAGAATAAGCAACTTAAAAATACTTAGCAAGCAAAACTATTAGAATTAATGTCTAGTAAACCTTATACATATAACACTTACATTACTGGATGAAGAAAATTTGTTCCGGAAAATAGGGTAAGAAAACGGATTACATATCTTTACTGCAACATGAGGCTTAAATCCTATCCTGTCACTTATGATAAAATTACCTTTCCATGGTTTACATCTTTTAGTCTATGTACTTTGGATTATGTATGGCAAAGTACAAAAATACAAAATTGCCAAGTAATCAATATCTTTCAGTGTCAAGAGACTCAAAATATTGGAAAATCGATTAGAAATAATACACATATTTTCTCTTAGATTACTTTATAAATATTTTTGTTAGAACATTTATATTGCCCATATATTTTTCCTATTCATCCCGTAAATATATACACAAAAAAACCAGTATTCTTCAACTTTTTGTACAATATTTGCTTCTTTAACTAGAAAACACATTCTGAGTTTCAATATTCAAAAAAATGTAAATCATTTATGTAATATTTTCAAACTCTCAAATATCTTTTAAAAAAATAAAATAAAAAAATCTTGTTTAGTTAAGATTTACCAGTCCGCAGCATTCAATTACTGACATTAATTTGCAATATTATATATATATATATATATATATATATATATATATATATATATATATATATATATATATATATATATATATATATATATATATATATATATATATATATATATATAAGCATATACAAAAAGAGATAGAGAGCTTCACTTTTTTTAATTACCCATAAAATTAACAAACATATACACATATTTCAAATCTTTTTCTCTGTTTTTTGCGATTATTTAAGCAAGGACATATTTAATTTTTTACTACATTCAATTTTCGGTTTAAAAAGATTAAATACAAGTTTTAAGAAGTTACATGTTTTCCATAATTTTTACACACAGTTCAGTGTGATTTAGAGATAGAATTGCGCTCTTTATGTCAGAACTTCTTGGATTGATTCAAGTTATATGTAAACAAATGCAGATAGATTTTTCCCTTCTGCTTTCTTCATGCTCGTCTATCTGGGTGATTGCATGAGAGTTTTCTAGATTTCTGTGGTTACTTATGACTCTTGAACAAGGCAAGTAGCCAAGACTGCTACGAAAATAAGGCAGAAAAGTACGGTTTTCAGATTGTACATTTCTAGAATTCTTCTCTTACGACTGCAGATAAGGCATCAACCTGAGAAAAGTCATTTATAAAATTAGTTTTCTTTAGAATGAAATGAAATATTGAATTTTTAATTTTTTTTTTCCAAAAACTGCTTCGTACTGTTAAACTTGCACTATATGGTTTCAACGTTTCTACAAAATTTATGTAAAAATGCTCCTATATATCCTTAAAAAAATTAGCTTCTTTACAGTGCAGTGCAAAACAATTATTAAAAATTTAATTTAATGATAGTTTTCAAAACGATTATTATGTTTTTGTAAGAATAAAACGCTTTAAAAATAGGTAATTTACAGTTGATAAATACATACATTATGGAGAAATACCATTCCAGTAATATTTATATAAAAATATGAAATTATGAAAATATTTATATGAAATATGAATATTTATATGAAAATATATGATATCACTTCAACAGATGAATTAGAATTGTTTTCCACATCAAATAAATTCTTATTACCCATTGCGTACCTTTGAAGCAAAAAAATAGTGTCATTTCAGCTGCTGACTCACATGCCCTATAGTAAACAAGCCCTGAAAATTTCTTATGTTGAAGACGATAATTGATCCTCATTACAATGTGATGCCTATGAATTTTTTTATTTTTAAACTAATATTTAACTTCATGGAGAAAATAAAAGCCGTTAGAAATTTGTGTGAATGTGATTTGTATGTTATTCGAACATTTCAATAAGTTCCTTTCCTTATAATTTATAAATATGCTCTATTCTTATTTACAATAATTAAAATATCAAAAAAATATTTATTAAAGCTTAATGGAGTAGTAAACTTAATTTTGAAAGTAATTTTCAAATTTTATTTTTTATTTCATGAAATGTTTAGTATTTACTTGAATACAAGTATTTTTCATTTATTTCAATATCAAAGTTAGAACAATATGATTTATGATGTCATACACATAATGTTCTTTTCATGCAAAAAAAAAAAAAAATAGATATCATTTCTTACAATGTACAAAGCTAGTTTCTGATTTCAAGTTTAGGCAATGGACAAGGTTAGTTCTTACCTTAAAAATTGAAAACTTTCTCTAAATAATTGTGTTGACTGAAAAAATTTCTACCTAAGTTTAAGTATTAAACTAAGAATGTATTTAGCTCAATGTAAAAATATTTTTTAAATAAAGGTTTTAAATTATCTGCTATAATATTATACGAGAGTAATTCAGTTTTATTTACCACAAAGTTAAAAATCAATGTGTTGAGAGAGGAAGAAATTGGAATAAAATTTACATAAATTCTAATAAAAGAGAGATACTTAAAGATAAGGTAAATCTAGAGAAACTAAGTGACAAATGAAGATTTTCAAATATGCTCGGGACAATTTTTAAACTAGCTTCGAGAGATATCCACCTTATTGATTGATTCTCCAGACTTATTCTGCAACTGATAAATCATTGAAGTTATAGCATTTAGTTCAGAAGTTTATGTGTTTGATTTTTTTATATGTGGATTCATAAACTATAAAATGTATTCAAATTTCTAAGTAATTAAATATACATAAGAAAAAAAATGAGAACAGAGAGAGAAAGAGAGTTAATTTTGTAATCATTCAGAGAAAGTTAATTTAATTAGTTGTTCATTATGTACACGTTTTTAAATACCAATTTTATGCAATATTGAAGAAAATTAAACGAAACAAAACATAGAATTATAGCAAATAAAAGCAATTATTCTTAAGTAGATTCAATATATCATTGAATTCTTATTTTTAACGATTTTGATTTTGAACTGGTAAACCGTGTTTTTTAATTAATCTAATAAGTCTTAATATGGTTGATTATTTTTTGAGCATACCATAGATTTGAGTACTTTATAGTTTATATATTTCATCTAATTTTAAATTAGCATTGATGGAGGAATGATAATATTAATCAATTTGTCTTCAATTTTCCTTTAGAATATTTGACATATTTTTTTTAAATATTTTTTTTCAAATTTACAGTGAAAGTATAGTTAAAAAAAGGTAATAGAACTTGTGTCATTTTATGAAAATAAAGAGTTACAATTTAAGTACCCCATACTACATTAATTCGTTACTTGCACAATGCATTCATTCAGTTTGAATTGTAATTAATTCAGTTGGAATTGTAATTCATTCATTTGGAATTGGGAAACAATTACAAATTGAACAAAAATAAATTTGCAACATTTTTATATTTCAATATATTTGAAAACTTAGTTTCAATTTTTGAAAGTTTCAGAAAAAAAATATAAGGTAAAAATCCAATATAAAAATATTCAAGGAAAAGCTAAATTGGCATGCGCGCGTTATTAAATATATTCCTATAAATACTGGTAATAGTGTTACTAAATATGAAAATAAAATAAAAATTAAATATGCTATCCAACATTAAATTACAAAATGAAATTATTTTAAGGAATATTTATAAAAATGTGTACACCAGGAAATTATAATAAGTATTCTCATTGATAAAATTTTACTAGTTGGGTTCTCGTAAAGTATCGTTCAACTTATCGAATTAACGTTTTTCAGCACAGACATTATTTATAATATGAAGAGATAATGTACTTGAGTAAAAAAAAAATCGGCGAATTACAAAATGGTTATATTTCTTTCAAATAAATCATCTCCCAAAAATCACTTGGGGATGGACAAAAACCACATAACTTTGTTCACTGAAATTTTCCTTTCAACAAAGACTAGTATGAATCAATCAAGAATAACTACGGTAGAAGGGAAAATGTCATTATTGGGTTTTCATCATCTTTCTTTTCTTTAGGGGATCCAATTGAAGATGATTTAAAAATGTGCTTCATATATTTAAGATTTAGGATTTTTGCATTACATGAGAGATTTTATAGTAAAACATTATCATTTCTTTGAAGATTAAAGACTTCCCGAGATGTATTTTACTATGTTTCAATACACTTTATACATAAGTACATTAAAATAACTTATATTTTTTTTGCATAAATAATATATTTTCATATATATGAAAAAACTTCTTTATCAATAAATGGAAATACATTATAAAACTATACGATAAATTAACTAATATTTTTTTAAAAAAATTATGATTTTGCTGAGTGGCTATATGTTATGCCAATGCATTTTGCAATATTATTTTGTAATATTTTTAACCATTGTTTTAAAATGAAAAATAATGTAGTTTATAGGCTGGTAACTAAAGCGTGCTGTAAATACTTATGTAATACCCACAGGATTTTTCAGTAAATCAAATCCTGTATTTACTAGTTATTAGAAAAAAAAACCACCTGATAAAATCTTATTCAATGGAATTTTAAATGTATAATAAACAATGCATATATATCTAACTTATTTACTCTATGTCAGTGCAAATAATTACATTTTTGTTTTAAATACTTTCACTAAAAATATGAGAACTTGCATTATTATATAGGAGTTAATGAAAAGTCTCATCTTAATGTTAATAGAGAGCTTGCCGGCCAACTTGTCTAGTGGTCAGCATGCCTGACTACGAATAGGGAAGTCCTGGGTTCAAATCCCGGTTCAGGCAAGGATGTATTTTCTTTATCCTGCCTTTGTCATTTCCTTGTTTGAATGATGTGTGAATGGTTGCCTATCCTGTAAACGGGTCCCTATGGCATGTGTGTCGTACTGAAGAAGTCGGACTAAACACCAAATACGGTTCAGTTGGAAAATGTGGAGCAGCGCACCCCAAGTTGTCAGACTAGCTGGCACACGAGAACAATAACAACAATATGGAGCTCGAAATAGTAAAATATTTACAAAGTTATGGTCATTACATTTTCAAGTATTATTGTAATATCATATATTACGTCTACTACTCTGTAATGTAAGTTAAAATTAGCTAAATATTTTTAGTTAAATTTAATTTCTCTAAAATATACTGAATTATGTAATTTTTCATTCCATGGTTTTTAAGTTTCATAATTTAAAAAAATGCCTATTTTTAAAATTAAATCTCTAAATATATTCAATAATGACATAATTTTGAACTATGGTTTATTATCACTTACTGGCATCTGAGTAACTGATAGTAGACATTGCATTCATAAATATTTCTTGTAATATTTGTCTGTTTTATCACAAATATGCATATAATATACATACTCATATTTTTTCTTTGTAATTTCCACACTATATACCACAGTTTTTCCCTTTAATAACTTATTAATATCATACATTTTAAAGAATTATATTTATACATATTTTTAAAAATGAAAATTTTCTTCTAACTAGTATTTTGAGGATAATTACCTGGATTATTTTAGAGATAATTATATCTCTAAAATAAATAAGGTCTAAAATAAATTCTTTATTTCTTTTATTCTTTCTTTCTTTAATTCTTTATTTCCTATAAATTATTTATTATAAGAATAGTTGAGTAAAATGGAAGGTTCAAAAATGTTATTTAAAACAAAAGTTTTTTTTAAAAATTTTCATTAACATCAGCTATTTTCTGATACAATTTATAGTAAAAAATTAAAAATATGAAAAAAAATATTTATTTAAATTATTTCTGTAATCTTGATTCTTAACGATTTATACATATCTATGCATTTCTCTCGTTTCAGTTAGCTTTCAGAAATAATTTCGAGATAAACTGTAAAAGGCTACCTTATAATATAATTTCCACATATCTCTTCAGATTGTAAAATAGAAAGTAAAATAAGTTTTATATTATCTGTTTATAATTTGTTATTTCAATATTAATCATGAATCACTTTAAGTTCTCTGCGACAAGAAACCCTTGGAAATACAAAGAATTTAAAAATATGTATAGATAATATTGCGATAATTATTCAATAATTAGTTGCATTACTTATAGCTCTAAAATATGATTTACATAAAATACTTATGTATTTGATTACATTTTTTACAGCCATATATTTGTAAAATAGGTACACTTATACTTAAATTGATTTTAAACTTCGATGTTGGGTATTTATGAATGTTCTTCACCGTTAGTGTTGATCAAACAACTGTTAACGGAAATTAAATTAAAAATATGACAATTAAATTCTCTTTAATGAATATTTTTGTAAATTCTTGACGAATTACGAAATGATCAACATCAATCGGATAAACAATTTTATTCTTAAAATGTTTATTTTGTGCAGCTACATCTGATAAGTGATACAACATATTATTGAAAATAAGTTGTTACTTTGAAATCTAATGATCTAAAATGTGAAAAGTTAATACAAAATTTGAAGAAAAATTCTGCAACTTAATACTGTATTTTGTGATTTAAATTTACCATTGTCAATCAATATATACTTGATCTTAAGCTTACCGGGTGCAATTTGATTGTTAAATCTAGAGAATTATACATTTCATTATTGATTTTACTGATTATCAAATTAAAAGAAGCCTGTTTAAAAATAGCAAAATAATTAAAATTCAAGCAGTAGATTCAAAAGAAAGGTTTGAGAATTACATGACTAACTGATGATGGATTAAAGATTCAGCGTTCATTAATCAATTCATCATTGATATTTAAAAAATATCGTCTATCAAATGTTGATCGTGAGAAAAAAGATAAAATTATCACCTGCCTTGACAATAATCAAATATTTTTATGAAAGAATTTGAATAACATTTTATCTGTTTGGCAATTTATTAAAACTGGTTCAAAATATTTTATCGAGCATTTTCTGCAACTTAAAATATTTTTCACAAGGTACCAATAATCAGCATGATGTGATCCTTCTATCTGTTAAAATATATGCTTCTTAATCAATTACTTTCCAACGAAAATTCATTTTGAAGATAAGTATATTCAGATAGCTCTATACTCAAGTATTATATTTATTATAATTTCAATTTATTGTTTAGTTCTTGATAGAAATGAATATTTTGTTAACAAAGTATATGTGTGTATATGTGAAACAACAAAATGTTTCTGAAGATGTGTCGTGTTAGATTTGTGAGTATTTTTAATTATTTTTTCTGACGTATATCCTTTTTCAGAATAACTAAATTACAGTTTAATCAAAATGCATATTGAAATTAGTTTCAAGTGAAAAAAATTAATTTCGATACAATAAAATTTTATTTAATTTTGGAAATACAATCTCACAAAACAGATCATTTATCATTAAACTGACTGAGAAGCTTTAGATCTTGATATTGAAACCAATATGTTTTCTCTTTGATAACTAGAGAAATTTTTAGATTTTTATGCATACTTAAACCCACCAACAAACTTGAATTGCGAAAGCAGGAATGCATCGGCCGGATACATGATTATAAAGTAGTTTTATTAAATAGAATATGTAGTATCAATATTTGAAATATTTTACTATAGTTAATAAATTTTTATTTTACACTCATAATTTTTGAAGAATAGATAGATTAGTTACTTTGATGTTTTTTTTATTTAATTAATATAACTTAGAAATTACAATTAAAATATATTTATACCTGTATTCTAAAATTCAAACATGTTTCAATTCATTAATGATTTGAAACATTTAACTTTGATTCAATTTAGTAGTGGCAGAATAAAATTATATCATGATATTCTAGATTTACTTAGAAAAAAAAACTTCAGTTTTAATGTATTTTAATAAACAGCTTTTGCTTTCTTAGTATACTCATACAAAAATGCAGGACATATTTTCCATTTCATATAAAATGCACTTTCACAAAAATCATTTTTCTTAAAAAAAATTAAAAAATATTTAATTCTAGCTCATTTCCAGAGCAACATCATTCATTGCCTGACGTTACATTAATCAGCATTATTTAAAACTTTACTCGAGCTTTCAAACTTGTAAAATGCAGATAGAAAAGCTAACATCTACAGCATACCCAAATGATTAAATAAATATCTCTCACATAAAACAAACCATGTAGGATACATACATTCATCTACAGCAATAGATTGCATAAAATAAGTTATAATGCAAAATGTCACCTTCTAATGACAAGTATGAATAGGTTGAAGAAGGGTAAGAGTTAGGATCGTGACGAAGCTGAAATGAGAGAGAGAGAGAGAGGAGAAGCTCTTGCTCCCCTGTGGTTTAATCATCACTGTATTTAATTGGATAGTTGTCATGCTGCCAGTCTTCCATTCGGCTATGATTGGTTAATCCATAAAATGAGATATTACGTTTGGATGTGAGATCCCTATGGCAGACATCATCCTAATTTATAAGAATATTATTTGTTTATTTTTTATTTATTTTTGTCATTAAATTTATGTCTTTAAATGCATAATTAAGTACTTAAATAATTTAAAATGTAATTAATTATATAATTTAATTATATATTTTTATAGAATTTCATTTTCGAAGTATGCACATACTTTAAAATCTAGGAAAAAGATACATTAAGCCATACTTTCTTCATGTATGAAAATATATTTTATAACAAATGAGATTTATATAGTTTAAGTTTTATAACTGTAAATGCCTTGATTCTTTCAAATTTAAATTTTGAAATATGTTATAGTATAAGATTTTTGTGCGATTTTAAATTACAAGAAAAATTTCAAACTGCTTTCCCATAAACAATAGCTCAATAATCATTTATAACTCATAAATATTTTGTAAATTTTAAAATTTAAATTTAAAGCATGTGTGTTCAATAATAATATTACCTATATAATAAATTGTATCTCTCATTCTTTAATTAGATAATTTAATTATTTAATTCACGCTTTAGTATTATTTTCAACACACAGTCCTTTTAACTGTTGTATATAATTTGTTGATTATGAAAACGTTATAATTTGTAATTAAAAATTAATTAAATTAAACTTGAATTAAAATTGAAGAAGTTTTAATTAAAAAATAATGAGCATGAGTAAAATTTTTCCAATTAAATTTATTCAACTTATTTTGAACACTGTTATTTTAATTATAACAAATGTACTGAAATTTTCATTATTCAATGTACCGTTTTTAAATATTCATGTCTTTGAAAAGAATGGATAAATAAAATTGACCACTAATATTGTTTATAGTTTATATTTTTTAAACTGCTACTGTAACAAATTTTAAAACTGAATTCCAAACCAATAACATATCAAATACTAAAATTTATTCTTAACATTTTTTGATAATATAATGCATACGATATATTTTTTGTGTTTGATCCAGTAATAATTTTATATGAAATTTATGGTATTTTTGTGAATTTTAATAAACTTAACTTTTTATATTATTGGATACTTTTTTTATTTGGCATAAATTGATAATCACTTTATAACAGATAAAATGAGCTCCAATTATGTATATCAATAGTAATGGATAGTTATAAAACATCAAACAAATTATTGGAAGTTATTCTTAAGAAACTAGTTTAAATAAAACTATATTGTTTCATATTCATTATTTCCTATATCGCACGAATACAAATTCATAGAAAGAGATGGTTTGTTTGTCGTACAACGGTCATTTTTTGCACACGAGGGCTAATTAGACCGAGATCTACGGTTTAAAGTGGATTCCGAACAACTACAAACATCCAAGCCTAAAGTTGGATTCGAACGCACGAACTGTTGAACCGAAGACAAGAGCGCTAACCATTCGGCTGCCAACTCAAAAAAGGGATAAGCAAAAGGGCCTAATTTTATTCTTTAACAATAAATAATATTTAAACTCTAATCAAAAGTTGCATGTTTCATAAATATAACAAAACAAATTATTAATTAGTTATATTTTTTAAAAAAAAGAATCTTACTTTGTCTGAACAAAAATATAAAATAACATTTTTATATCAAAGCTGCATACAGATTATAGAAATATGTTTCTTAAACATAGAAAATCAGCTTTAGACATACTTTATGATTCATTTTGACATGGAATAACTGTATTTAAGGAAACAGTTATCCTACATTATTGGTATTCTTTGCATATTCTGCATATATTCGTGTTTATTTTTCCTAATAAACAATAATTTTTCAATTTTAAATGTACATTTACTAAACACTTTTTAATGTAAGTTTTAACATTATTTTTTTTTACATTGAACAAATCACATTACAACACTCTCCGAATAACCAATATAACCATGAAACTTTTAGAATTTAATGTTATTATTCGTTTATTGTAAATACTATTCGCCTATGATTAACTTTTATGTTATTATTGAATTTTTAAAGATAACTCACAAATTTATCTCACATTTAATTTCAGTTATTCTATAAATGGGGATGAAGGAAATACCTAAAATTTATTGGGGCGTCCATTTTATACAAAAAAAAAAATTACCAACTACCTATCAAGCCCAACAGCGGAGCATTCTCAAATTGAAGTTTCTCTCTGTATATAGGTTTTTCAAATAATGGAGGTAATATTTTTCCAAACATCGAAAAAATATGATTGCGAGTATAAATAATCAATAGTCACGCAAGGTTTCTTAATTTTGTAGTAGACTTCTGATTTATGATTATCCATTCCAATATCTAAAGAAAATTAGTTTTCAAATTTAAGCAAAATAATGTAAGTAAAAGATAAAACAGATCCTTCATTGAAAAGTTATTAATATCACAACTTCTATTTGAAAATTAAAGCAGTACTTAGTCTTCACAAACAGCAAAATTATAAGAATAATTATGTTTGAACTTTATTACATTTTAAAATATTTAATTTTGTAAAACTGCAGTGCATTGAATTCTATAACAGTCCTTGTCTTGGAAACAGACCGTTTCATTTGATTTATGAAACTCTACAAAACTTAAAACGAAAATAATTAAGTGTATATCTTGCCAGTTATGTAAAAATAAGTATCACAAATACAAAATCGAACACACACATTTATGTAATATAAAATAACACAAAACAGACTGTATAATTATTTTAACTAAATTAACATTATATAACTGTTAATTTAGTTTTGGCTCAATAAGTAAGCGCTCAGCGATTAAAAATAAATGATTTTAGAGCATAATATTGTGAATAAATTTCATTTCAAAATCATCTGATATTACATAAAATTGTTCCATTTCCTTCACGTTAAAAACGAATGAAATATAATAATTATATTTATATTATATATTATTAAATTCTTTGAATCATTCTTAATTACATATTTAAAATAGTTTGATGGTATATTCTTATATTATGCACAGTACCAAATTCCTTATATTTTTAATGACCTATAAAAACTAAATGCTTTATAACCGCTAATCATTAAGCAAATATTTCAAAATAATTAAAAGTATAGATGCGTTCTAGAGATTATAAAAATTCTTATATATATTTCAAAAAACATTTCTCTAATCGTTCCTTTCATAAAAAAGATATTTAATATTTCATATTTCTAATTAAATGAAATGGTTAAGATAATATTAATTTTTTTAAATAACTAAATCTATATATATAATTTTGCGAAGAATTATAAAAACTGATACGAATGTCATAATTAATTAGTTTTCATTATTAATGGTTTTTAAATTTTTGAGTTTTTATATGTGAAATTTTCATTTTTACCTTCTTTATATATATATATATATATATATATATATATATATATATATATATATATATATATATATATATATATATATATATATGTGTGTGTGTGTGTGTGTGTATAATAACGTTAAATTATACATCTTCAAGACAGTGATATTCCTGTTAATTTTATTTTAAAATATGTAGAAAGTAGGGAATCACTTTGAAGAATAAAATAATGTGCAGTATTCCCAATTATAGATGATCCACCCAATCATTGAAGCTAATACACGAATTCCGAAAATACACAATTTCACTTTAAATTTCTTTAAATATAATTTATAGCTTTGAATTTAATTCATGGTTTCTAAACTATTTTAACTTTCTGAATTTAAGGCATAGTTTTTCAAATTACTTTCAGCAATGGTATCTTTATTCTAATTTCTAAATAGTTTCTGATATTTTAATATATATGCATCATTTACTATGGATTTGACGTTGATACACTGTTTACTTTAATTTTTGGTGAAAATATTTGCAAGTTTCTTTCCTTTTATACCAACATTCTTTTGGAGAATTGCTAAAATATCTTTAGATATATGTACTTCGTGCATGTCAGATAAGAATGCTTAGTTTCCATAGCTGACCATCCTCACATCTTATGAAGACGAGATACCTATGCTTTCTATTATTTTATCTATTATTCTATCTATTATTTATTCTATTATTTTATCTATTGTCTTTCCTGCTTTATTGTTCTTCATGTAATATCTTACTTATACTTGCGTCTAACTCTTTATCTGCTTTTACGCTAGTCAGAATGTTAATAATATATATTATTTGATATCATATATTTTGGATTTCATTTGCATATTATATACTTATTGCTTTTAAATTTTTATTTGCAGATTATAGAACACAGAAAACAAAATATTTAGTTTTAGGAAAATATTTTGTGCTGATTCGTGTTATTTTGTGCTGATTCGTAAATTATGATGTGCTGATTCGTAAATTATGATGTGCTGATTCGTGTTTTAAAAATATAAAACTCTAGATTATTTTTTTGCATATTTGAGCATGTCATTTATAGTATTATTCAAATGATCTTATGAACCATTTTCTTAAATTATCGTATTATATTCTTCTTTGTGTAAAATTTGTTGACATCCTACTTAAATTGACGAGGTATATAACTTTATGGAATATGTTTATTTAAATGTAGATATCTCAGCTGTGTTGTTGTTGTTACTTATCGCAGGTTGTCTTGCTAAGCTAGACAACCCCCGTAACACCAAAAATATCTAAAATAAAAAAAATAAAAAAAATAAAAACATGTGGGGTTACTAGTCCACCAACGGACGCCTCCCCAGCAGGCGGATTGGGGAATGTCTCCCAGGTATGGGTGGTATCGGGGAAATGAAATACCCGGTGCGGACCAAAAATATCATGCAGCGTCTGTCTCAGAGTGAGCGGCTTCTACAGCGTCTATTCTCCAAGTTAGGAGCAGCTGGCTTTTGGGGGCTAAGTCATACTTCAATCTCCGGTGCCCAAGACTTTCAGGTCCTTGAAGATGCTCACTTACTCTTTACCATGAAACCTCCCACAAATAACCTCTGTTGCTCCCGTGTTGTGAAAGAGCAGAATAAATTGACAACAATGATGAGTTCATTTTGTAAAAGCGTTTAATAAATTGTCATGTATACAATTTTAGTAACGTCGTCAATTTTCGACTTCTTAATGCAGCCAAAATGAGATAAAGATGGTCAGATGAATATGACATTGGAGACTTTTGTTTATTTTTCTGTCAGGTCAAACCTAAAAATATGAATAATTGGCATACATATTGAGAAATAACAATTCTTTTTAATACTAAATTCTTAAATTTTATTTAAAAACAATATTTAATATAATTTATAGAAAATAATTAAATAATTTAAATTTTTAAACCATGCTTTCATTAATTTACTTCAAAAAAGACGATAAAATTCTTTGTTATAATACAGAGAATTTTGAAAGTATTACCTTATCATGTAGTAGAAAAGTATTTTATGACACTTTATGTTAAAAGTATCACAATATACTATTAACATGTAATAATAATATACTAATAATATGTAAATAGTGACAAGTTTCTGATTCAAAGCTTTGATTCAAAATGATTCAATAACTACATTATCTTTACAATTTTCATGGAATCATAAAATTATTTCAAGACATTAAAATTTTTCTTTTTAATGTCTTGAAATAATTTTATGATTAATGAAATTTTCTTATTATGTTCATTTGTGCATTTCATTTTCAAGGATAAGTAAAAATAATGAGAAGAAAGGAAAATATAATTTTGATTTTAAAATAATATTCATTGATATTATTTTAAAAAAATTATTGAATAATTTTAAGAATTTTTATAATTCAACAAAATTTGATTTTTATTTTACAATAAAGATGGATTAATTTCAAATAATTAACCCTGCTAAAAATAAAAAAAAAAATTACATTTTCTCTACATATCTAATATTATAGACCATTTAACATTTAGTTAAAAAGAATTCTTTCAAATGTTTCTGAGACGAAAACTTAATATTCATTTTTAACAAAAATGATTTCACTTAAATGACTGATAAATTTGTTTATACTTAAAGTTTAATAAAAACAAATTTATAAATTTAATTCTATATATTTATTTATTTAATTCTGGGAATATTTTAATAGTTTTAAATATATCCTGATAAAAAGAAATGGTATTTTCCTTGAAAATTTGCTTGGTAATTATTATCAGAAACTCTATGCTTTTAAATTAGTAAACACTGTTTAAAAACATATTCGAATTATTAATTTTTCATAATATTATATATATATATATATATATATATATATATATATATATATATATATATATATATATATATATATATATATATATATATATATATATATATATATATATATTAATTTTAATATGTTCACATGAATTAATATATTAACAATGACAAATTTTATATACTTTCAACTTAAATGGTTATTATTACGTAATATTGATTCAATCCAATACTTAATATAACATGCACTTATTATTATAATATGCACTTACTATTATTATGATTGAAATATGTTAATAAATGATGTACCTAATATCTGAATGTAAAATGCATTTATTAGGATTATTTTCATGCACGCATTATCATAATAAGTTAGTGCATTCAGTTCGATTAGTTCGATTACAAATTATCTGTGGATTTCCTAAGTATTTGCTATACATATATTACATAATTGGAAAATGTTTTCCAGCGTTCCATAATCAATTGATTAATCAGAAACATCCCTAGCCATATTTATGCGGAACATGATTCTATCATTTAATACATGCACTTTAAACATTTTAAATACTTTGCCATTATTCACACATTTATGTCAATTGAAATATCAAAAATTCGTACTTTTAGGTTGACATACATGTTTATTTGCAGAAAAATTTAAAAGGTTTTATTGTATAAAGTAAGCAAATAAAACTGAAATTATTATATAGTTTTCAATTTCATTATATCTTTTAAGTTCACTAAATTTCGTCAGTTTAGCTTGATAAAAGTTGGAATTAATCCTTGCTTTAAACTAAGTTGACATAAACTTTCATCTTTTAAAACTTGATGAAAGATTAGCGCTCAGTATGCATAAGTTCTAAATCATGTTTGCCCCAGTATCTACTACCCTCCTGTCTAGGGTCACATAAACTACTTGAGATAATAATTTTCGTAAGGAGAAAATAAATGGGTAGATATATGGGAATTAAGGATATGAAATATAATGAAACAATTTTCGCTTTGGTTCAATAATTTATAAATTCCACCATGATTTTTATTACAATATGAAATAATCTTTGTGAATAAGTACTTTAGTAGTGATATAAACATTTGTGCAGGATGACAACTTTATCCTGTTAACAAAAAAATATTGTATGAAGCTAAAAACATGGAATTTATTTTCAAAAACTAGCTTTTTTTTACTTTTGTCATTTGTTACTTAGATACAGCACATTTAAATATATTCAAAATGGCACCCTTGTGTAATGATATAGGAGTCTAAAAAAAGAAGAAGAAGCAGGATCTTGTTGGAGTCTCCAGATGCTGTTTTTAAAATTTTTTTGGGCTCAAGGAAGTAAAACCGACTTTAAAATCCCACTGCAGTAATTGTACATGGTCTTGTTCATTTTGACGCCTTGATTTATGAAAACTAAAAGAGTTTTTCCAGATTCACCAATACCTCCCCAAACCATAACTGACTGTGGTTTTTGCCGACGTTATACTCTTCTGGAAGTTCCAAGACGATCAGATGACCAGTAATAATCATTTTGTAGATTACAGGATTCTTCATTTGCGAAAAGTTTTTCGTCCGTCAAGATGAAATGCTTCCGTGCGCCTTTTGCAGACTTTCGAAAGAGAGCTCGACATCTTTGCAACCATGTACGCTTATTTCGATCAGTTAGTTTCTGTACTTTTCAAAGTTTATATGGCTTAAGTCCAAGTTCTTCTTTTGCAATTTATCTAACTGATTCTCTATTAACCCCTATTTCTTTAGCTATTTTTCTCATTGAGTTTTCTTGGATTTCGGTTAATTCGTTTCTTGATAATTTTGTGAAATTCATTGTAGTCACATTTTTTTTTTGAGTTTATTACCGTCATGGCCAAAAATCGAGCTCCGAAAATCGTTTTATAGTACGTGTTATCATTTATCTGTGGATATTCATCGTTCTGGTAATCTGATTTTCTTTAATCCAAACTCAAATAAAGCAATTATTTGTCGTCGTTGGTTTGTCATATTATTTCAAACAAGGAAAAAAAAACTATCTATTTGTTTTACTAACATCAGGATCTCTTTAGCAAGTTTAAAATTATAATAGGAAGTGTTGGGTATAAATTAAACCAATAAAAAGCAGTACAATTTTGTCATCAGTATAAAATTGTCACTGAGTATATTCAACAAAAATTATAACATTAGTCTACCAGCTCAAGCGTGAAAGTAAATATAAGTACATGTTAAATAATTGTTATACATATTTTAATATTTTTTGGAGATTCAATGTACATCCCTAATTTGAACATATTCTATTCTAGAAGTTATGCTATTTATTACTCCAGAAAGTGTCTTTTTTTTGCCCCTTGTTCAAGAAAATCTTGTTAAACTTAAAATTATCTTAATCAATTCTTCTAATATGCGTTTTTGAGTTTGTGTATTATTAAGTTAGGATTAAAATATTGTTACATGAGATAAAATCACTTAGTAAAGCTGAAACTGAAATATGTTTGTTCATAAATAAAAAGAAATAATATCATTTATTTGTGATTCAAACAATCACCAAACTCAAACTGATATTTCTGGAATCATAAATAATTTATTTATATTAAAAGCGAATTTGGGTAGTATCTTCACAATCTTGGTTACAAACACTAAATGATTTGAAAACAGAAGAAATATTTAGTCCATAAGAAGCTATTTATATTAGGAACGAATTTAAGTAGTATATTCACGATACTAGTCACAAACACTAAATGTTTTGAAAATTAGAGAACAATTTTGTTCTCAAAGAATGCTGGTATTTCCAGAGGGCAGAAGATGTATATTTTGCGTTGCACATCAAAACTGCAAAGGCTGTTTTTAACTAAGCAATGAAATAACAGTTGTTATTTTTCATTATATGGTTTTAATAACGTATATATAATCAGAGTTACTAATAATTGAAAATGTGTGATTCACAACTTAATTGTACATTTCCCTAACGCATTTAAACTCTTAGGCTTAGAATGACATAAGCTTACATTTCTCTTTTATATTTTTGATCTTATAAATTTATCACCTGATACACAAAAAATACTCTATTTGAAAATATATGAAATCTAGTGGATTATTTAATGTCCATATTGAAAAAATATGCTTTTTTTGATCGATATATTATTTTTTGAATATTCCAAATGTCTGAATAATGGTTTGATGGAAATACTATGAATCGAAGTTAAAAAATGAAAATATATAAGATAGTAGAAAATCATTTTTACCATTTTTATAATAAAATTTTAATTATTCCATGATAATTTTATTTATTTAATGCGATAATAAATCATATTCTTCAACGGATATAACAAAAATGAAACATTTTACTTATTAATAAATTAAGCAAAATTAAATGTAATGCTTTCTATGATAGTAAAATTTGAGTACATAAAATATAAAAAAAAGTTATATCTTTTTTTTTTTCCCCAGAAATACTGAAGCAAACATTTTATGAAAATTTATATCTTTTAATTTGGCTATCGCTATACAATCCAAATGAATGAAATACCTTAAGCAATGTTTATATAATTAATATTTATTAAACAATAAATTTTTTATGATTATAAAGTATTTTTTATTGAAAAACAATGAATAGAGAAACTATTTTATCAACAAAACAAGAACACCAATATTAGTTTAAGAAGTATTTTAGGCACAAAAAATAAATGAAGAGAATTTATACAATTTATAATCCAACACAAAAGATTGCGTTTAAGTGATTAGCTCGGTTGCTTAGATATTCTTTTCTTACGCATGCAGAGGCTCATTGAATAGTAACTTTCTTTTAAAATCCTAAATAATGCGCAATTTTTTATTTCAAATTTGCACTATCCTTTCAAAGATTCTAATTTGTGCTTGTCTCTAGTAAATCTTATTTTAGATTATTTTTACATTCAAAGAGCTCCCATTTATTCTTTTTATTACATTATAATTCACTTTACTTAGCTTGGAACAAAATGCATTACTTTTCCTTTCATTGTATTCTTTTGACTAGATTTAATTCAAGAAGTTGTTCCTAAAGAACTGTTATATGAATAAATCAAAAGCAGTTTAAATGCAATTTGTTTTCTTTAAATTCGAAACATGTCTTTTTTTACTTCTTTTTAGTTCTGATGGGGTTTCGATACGTTTTGACCACTGCAATTTTAACAAATTAGTAAGACATGCTAATAAAGAGAATGATGCTTACTTGCTTTTAAATTCCAGTTCATGAAACAAAGTGGAAGTTACTTATTTGTTCATTTCTGAAAAAAATAAAAATAACAGATTATTAATTTAAATTTCGCAGTTATCGAATATTTCTGCGATTAATTTCAGTTTGTTTGAAAATTGTGTAACTGTTCATAAACTTCTAAATTATTTTTAATGTTAGATGTTAATTTCAAATTTAAAAAAAAATAATAATTTATATTCATACTTTTAACAATATCGACAGAGGATTTCCAATGAATTCGGAATTCATTCTGTCATCAAATTTCCAGTAATATTGTTAAAATAAGGAATCATGTAAATTATATTATTGAGAACAGTTGAAAATAAAAAAGTAATGTAACAGATTATTTTCCTGCTGTCCATAGATTTTAAATCAAGATCCATTCACATTTGGATGCATACGATTTACATTCTTTTGCATTTCTGAATAAATTCGTGTCATAAAAAGAAAAATACACTTTTGAAACAATGTTGTAAGAATACATGTTGTTTTCAATGCAAACATCAATAATTTTCTTGATTTGATATCTAAAATGCTTGAAGAGCTTAGATAGATGAAATTATAAAGCTGTATTGGAAGATGTTGCTAGTTTTTAGAATTACTTGCACAAACTTAAACAAAATATCAGATGCAAACTATGCATCTAACATGTGTCATGATTATATTTGTTCATATGTATTCATTTTACCATACTGGCAAATTCAAATTCAATTCTAAGAAATACCACACACACAGAGACATATCAAATCAAGTATATTTGACACATGAGACGTTATAGAGATCAAATATTTAAATTTTAACCCTCTTATTAAATGTGTATGATAAAAATGGTCAGAAGTAGGTGTAATTCAATTGATGGCTGTAGCCGTTACCATATGTCTTGGCATGGAATCAAAATTACTTATGAAGAACAACAGAGATATAGATGTACGTGTGTTTCTCACATATTGCCGAATTTGATCTAATGTAGCAGTGGATGGTAATCCAAAGGGTAAGTGTTATTCAACAAGGATCACGCATTTACGATAGAACAAATAAACCAAAAAGAAACTTTATATTGATAAGTAAACAATTCTTGAACATTGGTTGCCTTGTGTGGTTGCATATTATGCAGTTGGAATATGGCTGCAGCCAAGCGCTGTAGGTATGACAGAGATACAGGCTTCAAAACTAGAGAGGTAGTTCTGGATGCTTATTGTATTGGTAATGAATAAAGTAAGGAGTGCTAGGCAGTGTGACGGAAGTTAAATTACCCTAAATCATGGTAAAGAGCGCAAAACCAAAGTAGCGAGTGTTAACGCAGCAGTTCAGAAGACTCATCAAATTAACATCTGAATCGAATCCGATTATCTTGATATTTCCGAGAAAAGCCTGATTATTTCCCTATGAATCATCCCATTCTACTGATCATGTCATTTGTGTTTCATACCATTGGCAATACAATGATTGTTTTTTAGAGTCAAATGTAGATGAAATAATATACGGCTTGCGGACATTCCACTCAGCTGTAAACGACTTCAAACAGTATAAATAAGCACCAAATGATGCGTAGTAAATTTACGCCATGATTTATGATGCAGCTGAGAGATTATCACTGCTAAGCGCAAAATATGCTTATAGTCACAGTCAATGCTGCAACGAGTTGAGTGTGATACCTCTCGTCAGCTCCCATTCCCACCCTCATCCAGTGATTACAGGTTACCTTCACAGTTACTTAGTATTTTCCATTTAGCAAATGTGATGGGACATACCACTCCCCAGTTTATTTAATAGAAAACCTGCAGTTGTTATCAACAACCATTCTTCAACATTTAAACTCAAGACATTGATAGAAAGACGTGATGTCTTCAACAAAACACAAAATCTTAGTCAAGAAAACAGAAACACAAAATAAACACCACATTTCAAATAACTTTTTCAATTATATAATGCTTGTAAGTGGTACTACAATTACTTGTCTTAAGCATATGACTTTCAATGATATTGATTTGTCTATATCATAACAACAAACTTATATTGTAAATTTCACGATTTCCATTTATACTTCAAGGTGTTGTTTTCTTGTATGGCTGGAAATGTGTTTAGCAATTCAAGACATCACAAATATACAGTAGCTTCTTCCTGAAATTGATAAATCTTGGATCCATGTTTGAGAAAGCAAAATAGTATTTAGAAATAAAACTATCGAAAAATCAGCAATATTTTAAAAAGAAAAATATAATTCATTATTGAATTTGTCTTTATGAAGTTTAGTATATTTATTGAAAATCTCTGTATGTACTGTTTTTATTAATTTCCGCACAGTACTTCTTGTAAAGATTTCGACTTTTAAAGCTAGTTTTATAGACATATCTGGGAACTTATGAAATAATGATTTCAGAAATCATTCAAATTATAAATAAATAAAAACTTTGATCAATCTTAATAATTTGGTAAAGAAAATTATAACAAGAATCTAAAATTTTATTTAGCATTGCGGAAAACCAAGAAACAAACTTCAAATTATATATATGTTTTCGTAATGAAATATCTTTGAAAATAGAATATTATTAAATTATTTTTTTCAATGAGAATTATATTCAAAAGTAAAGTAATTACCCTTAACATTCAAATAATATCCCCTATGAGCCTTCAAAAAAACTGTATGCTTTAATCATCTGTATATTCGTATCTGAAAAGAGAATATTCTTTATATCTATTAGGCGAGAAGGAACAGAATCAAATATATATTTTGAAATGTTTATAAGTTAGTATATATATAAGAAAAATGGTTAGCTAATAATAACAAATTTTTATGAGCTTTCAAAATATTCAAATTTGTCTGTATGCAGAAAAAAATTTTATTCATAAAGAAAACTAAAATAAATAATCTTTCATATTTATATTTTTTATGTGTAATAAATATATTCAGAAAATGATTCTTGCTTTGGGTTGTTTTTGTTTATAATTGAGCTCGATTTCATGTACTGGGCTCATTTTAATTAACTAATATACTAATTCCACTCAACAAAACACGCATTTAAAAAGCCTTAAACTTAAGTAAATAATTCAATTAATTTGTTGCATTTATATACTGTATGTTATAAGTTCTATAAAAGTTGATATAAGAAAGAAAATCTTTGGATATACAATATTTAATATTATCCGAAATATTAATATATTTTTTGTAAATATCTTCAATTTAAAATGTGGATTCAGATGTTTAGATGTATAAAAAATAATCTCTTCTATTATGAAACAGAATACTGTGGGTGAAATGAACTAACAAGCGCGCGTGCTATATCTTAAATGTCATGTTTTTTTTAAAACATCAGATTTTTGCTTTTAAAAATCAGATTTTTTCTAAAGCATCTCTAGATCTTCTGTAGCTATATTTATGGGCAACTACATTTAAATCGTTTTTATTTTAACATTCTGAATTTCCTTCTTGTCAATATTCTTGATGTTAGTGTTTCCAAAACTCATCACGTGGGTTTGTGTATTTGAATTTAAATTAATTTTTTAAAGCCTTATGGGTGAAATCAACAATATTATTCTTAAGAGATGCAATAAAAATAATAGAAACATAGCTTCTTGCAAAAATCCATTGAAAGTTATGCTGAAAATGCATCAATTGATGAAGAATCAATAAATGACTTCATTTACCAATAAAAAAACTATATCAAACTATAAATCTCCAACGAATAAATACAATGATTTTCACTATAAATCTAAACGAAGAAATACAATGATTTTCACCATGATTTAAATTTATGGAAATAAAAACAATTTGCCTCAAATTTTCCATATTATCAATATTCCAATGAGACATTAAGCAATGTGGCACAAATCAAAAGAATATGAATAATTTGCAAATTATCGAAAGAATATTGTCAGAACAGAGCTAAGCAAAAATCAGCTCTTGTAAAATTTCATAGAACTGTTAATAAAATATTTTTCATCAAGGAATCCAAGTTTGCTTGTGAGAAAAGCATTGCCACTACAGAAAAGACAAAATAATCCTAAATATGCTGTGTCAAATATAATAAATGATCAGTAGTGAACTCAAACACACCGCATATACTTCTGAAAAAAAATTAATAAACTATAATTATTTTTGGAATTATTTATTTTTAATATAAGAATTGTATGTTATTTAACAGAAAATAAACATTTTATAAAATGTATCTTGTTAGTAATATTTATAAAATAGGTCTCATGGGCCCAAAGCGTATTCTCGGGTAGGTTATTTAATTATTCCTTCCACCGAATTTAATCAAGTATATTAACACTATTCAATATACTAAAGAATAATATGGTATATGAATATATATTTATTTGTGTTATTATGTAAATATGCGTCAAAATGTTTTATTTATAATATAATTTTATTCTCTCTCAAAATAAATTATATAATATTTCCTTAAAATATGGATTTTTCGTGTCAAGAATGTGCTGTTGTGAGTATGATTCAATATGAAATTCAGAATTTATTCACGAAACAATTTTGTATGCAGTTGAGAACTAAAATTTGTTAAAATTAGAGTGAAGACTAAATTCCTCTTCGTAATTGAAATTTAAATATTTGGATATGCATTTAAAATGGATGTAACATGATATACCGATGAGTAGCAGAATATCAAACATCTGTTAGTTGTCATTAAAGATTCAGCACTCAATGTCTGTAAAGTACTCTAACCCTTTCCAAGATATTTGATAATCTGGTATTCAGTATTTCATGACGCTGTTTAGACTACAGAAATACATGAAAAACATACACCATGCTAACCCTCATACCAATTATTTTTGTTTATAAATTTCTGTTCAAAAGATTTATTTATCAATTTCTCAAAGAAGTATACCAGATAAATTATGAAGACCTTTTTCCCTGAACAGGCTTTAGACACATGCTAAATTTGTTAAAATTTTGAAACTTATTTTGAACAAGCTAATATTATACTTGATTTTTAAACATAATTAAAAATATATCTTCCTTGTTTATTTTTGATTAAAAAGATTTGTTCCAAAAATAA
Source organism: Latrodectus elegans (assembly GCA_030067965.1). Taxonomy (NCBI): domain Eukaryota; kingdom Metazoa; phylum Arthropoda; class Arachnida; order Araneae; family Theridiidae; genus Latrodectus; species Latrodectus elegans. Next base: position 98,203,449 of record CM057810.1, on the reverse strand, counting down.
AAAATGTAAACAAAATAGTTATTTTTACTCGAATTTATAACTTTTAAGCGAGAAGTAATCGCAATAAAATGCTGTATGTCCATGATAAATTGCATAATGCAATAAATGAAACCACTTCGTAGAACTTTATGTATGATGTTCTATATTATACTAATAAAAATGTCAGTAATTTATAAAATGAATAGTACATATTGCAAGATCAAAAAGTTATAAAACTATATATTTTATAAACTTTTGTTAAATAATTATGAAATATATTAAATTTCATTGTCCAACATTATACTTCGTTATTTATATGTTTAATAATGGCTTATGTAAAAATACCTTTACCAGAAGATATTAATATATTCGGTACAAATGTTCATTCGGTTCAAATGTTCTCGAATAAAATTATTTATTTTTCATAAATAATTGTCAAATATATATATATATATAATATCTTTATTAAAACAATATATATTCCTTTTGACAGTCTTTAAGACATTTCTTCATATCATACGTCACATAAATTATTCTTTTTGTAAAATAATTATATTCATTTTAAAAGTCATTCTGTAGCGTAGTCTAGTAGTTTGAAAATATTTCCTTATGTCTCTAAATATTTGCTTACCAATATCCAAATAGACAGTTTATGAAAACATTAATATAAATAAACATGCATAACATATTTAATGGGATGACTTGCATGGTGTCTAATGCATATAAAATACACTCATGGAGGAAAAAAAATTAGCGCACCAAGAAATCCTTGAGGAATCGTAACGAAACTTTCAATGAAGGCACATATCGGAGAGGTATTGAAATGATTAGAAATGCAGCGTATAGCCGGTAGAGGGCGTTAAACATCATACTCTATGGAGTATAAAACAGATAACCAAAGGTTGTTTGAGTGTGCAGAATCATTCATAAAGGAAGAGCTGAGGTAGACATGCCATTACGCCGCGTTCGAAGACAATATAATCAGTTGTCACAGCTTGAGAGGGGGAGAATCGTCGGGATGACTGAAGCTGGGTGGTCAGCTAGGAAAGTAGCTCGTCAGTTAGGTCGCACTGATTGTGTTGTGGGGAGGTGTTGGGACCAGAGGACACTAGAGATGTCATGTACACGAAGACCATGCTCAGAACGCCCTCGACAGAACCGTTGTCGAAAAGACCGTTAGAAATGCTTGCTTTCAGCCAACTGCTTCATCGGCCACCATCCAGGCACAAGTAGCACATTCAATAGAGCCCTCTGTGTCTTCTCGAATCATACGAATGCACTTGTCTGAAGGAAAGTTGGTTTCGTGGTGCCTATTGCGTGTGCTGCTCTTGACGCCCGGACGGAGGCGTCAATGGGTGGGCACCCATTGACGCCTCCGTCTAGAGTTTTACAGCGACAAGGAAATTGGACTGCAGTGCAATGGAATAAGATCGTCTTTACCTACGAATCCAGATTCAATCTCGGCAGTGATGACAATCATGTTCGTCTCTGAAGAGCCCGTAGTGAACGTTTCAATCCTACCTTTTTTGTACAGCGACACATCGCTCACACTACTGGCATGATGGTATGGGGTGCCATTGCCTACAATACACGGTCACCCCTAGTTTTGTTCCGTGGAACCATGACAGACCAGCGATATATTAATGAAATCCTGCAACTCCATTTGTTGCCACTCATGCAATGACTCAATTTTCAACAAGAAAATGCTTAGCCTCATAGGGGAAAGGTGTCACAAGACCGTCTCCGCACTGTTACTACTCTTTTTTGGCCTGCCCGATCCCCATATTTGTCTCCAATTTAACATATCTGGGATCATTTGGGACGATGAGTTGGGTATCACACGTGTTTGAATTAACTAGAGGCAAGGTTGCAGCAAATATGAAAAGAAATGTCTCAAGACATCATACAGAACTTGTATGATTCAATGCCCGATCGTATCGCATCGTGCATTCACGCTAGAGGGGGTACAACGGAGTATTAACTGTTCCGTTCTTTTGCCTTTACCTATAAAATAAATTCTCCTTCTTCTTTGATTTCCTTATCATTTATTTATATCAAAGTAGCTATTACGTATGTAAAATCTAGTTTCATTTTGACGACATTTTCTTGGTGCGTTATTTTTTTTTTGTCCATGAGTGTATATTATTTATGAATTTATTTGTTAAAAGATTGTATTATTTTGTACAATATAAGTGACATAATACATGTGTATTTGTTAAAATAATTACTTTCTTTTATTATTAAAACTGCTTACTTCTTAGTAAAAATATTCAAAAAAGAAGGACTTAATATATAATTTGAAGATATGATTAAATCCTATCTTTTTAAATATGTAATTTAATCCATAGTTCTAGTTAACTTTTAATTTTTGACATTATGGTAGGACTTTGAATTTGGCAGATAATTTTAATTACAGAAGATTATATACAGTTTATTTTTATTATGTTCCACGATTTATGGGTGAATTTTCTTATATTTATAGCAAGAAAATAAATACTTATTTATCAAAAAGTGATTATTTAAAACCATGCTTCGAATGGGCAACTTAAACTATTCTTTGCTTTAATAAACAAAGAATAGTTTAAGTTGCCCATTATACAACTGTCAAAAATGTAAGATCGAGTATAAATTTTATAATAGCATATATGTCAAGAAAATATGGTAAAATATAACTTAAAATAACATGTATCAAGAAAAATATAACTGTATTTTCTTTTGTGAGGGATTACTCGAATAAAAATGCAAGTTAATATAAAGTAAGTGCTCATAAAACTACCTTGCAGCAGACCAGACGCTTTTATCCTAAAATTCCGCTGAGGCATCCTCTTCCGCAGATACCTCCTGATGATAGTGTTTAATGTCCCTCGATTTTATGTCATCCCGGATGTGTTCCTGGCCGACTGGGGAGCAAAAATGGAGCTGATATTGTAGACAGATGCCATAAGTGCTTGAATAGGGGCAGCTTCTAAAATAATCTAAACAGGGTAGATAAGAGCATTTAAATTTTATTCCAAAGCAAGAGAACACGAGTTTTATTAGGTTTTAAAGTAGTGGAATAAATCAAGAAGGAGATAAAATATTCTTCGGGAGAAAAGTGACGTCGCTCTGAATTATTGATTAGTTGCAAACATTCAGGGGAATTTAATTAATGCTAACGCAAGCGTTATCGTCATTCAATCAATAGATTTCTAAGGAGTATTGTTTGCATTAATCAGCATTACATATACTAAATTAAATACTAAGATCAAATTTCTAAATAACTAGATTTCTTTACCAAATGTTTCATCAATTTTCTATAATTTAATCTGAAGGCAAAGTGATTAAATCAAATTTAATCACGAATAATTTGAAGTTTTGCTGTTAATGTCAAATTACATCTTTTGTCAAATTATAGAATTTTAAGTATGGAAAAGTATGCATTTCCTTTAAAATTCTGAATTCCTTACATCTAACAGAAATCAATTTCAGTAGCATAATGAAAAGTTAGGATTAAGGATGAAGAAAGTATTTTAGGATTAAGAACAAATTTACAAATTTTAGGATTAAGAATGAAGAAAGTAATTTTATTTATTAAATGTTTTATACTTTTTCTTGTTATTATTTTTGATTAAATACTTTTATGCATTTTTAATGGAAAGATTAATATTTATAGTTATTTATTAAAACACGTATATTTTCAATTTTATAGATTAACAAAGGAAATATTTTCTGAAACAATGCTTTTTTAGTTTAATCTGAATGGTCATTATAAAGCTTATATGAACTCAAAAATTAATATATAATACCATTCTGCAGAAATTTCATTTTTTAAGAATTGATGTAGTTATCAATCAATGCTTTTAAAATTGAAACATTTATGATTATTACGGTTCATGAAAAATATTTTAAATGAATTTATTTTTAAACATTTTCAATAGAGAATAGCAATATAGAAAAATAAAGTGTAAACTTAAATACATATAAAATGTATTGTTTTATGAAATGATGGCTAATATAATATTGATTTTATTTTAGTTCAGGTTACAAATTTTGATGTAAGACGAATACGACAGTGACAAGTAAATTACTTAAAACATTCTACATGAAAGAAAAAAACACATTAGAGAAAAATTAAAGATGAGATATCTTAGAAAGAGACATTAAATCCTGAAAGAGGGAGAGATTAAAGCATTTTTTTTTTATTTATCTTGATTCTCAGTTACGAAAAGAAATATTATTTGATATTTCGAATAATGTCACGAATAATATATATAAATATATCATATATACATTCATAAAAAATATATTTTCAAACTAGAATTTAATTACTTAATATTTAATAAATATATTAGGAATTATATTTAAATAAATTTGGTTAAAAATACACTTTTTAAGTATAATAAAATTTATTAAATAATAAAATAATAGAATTTATGATTAACTACAAAATTTAACAAAAATGAAGAAGAAATTACAAATATAGAACAGTAAACATTGCAATATATTCTCTCATTTTTGCACGTTTTGGAAAGTTATTACTAAATTAAATTACATAGTTAAATTAAGTAATTACGAAAATTATATTACATTATTAATCAATTTGATGAATAATTAGATTTCAAAATATAAAATTAATTATTATTTTAGAAAACTTTACGATGAAATTAATTTAATGTTATGCATTCATGTATAAGATTAAATTAATTTTATCTAATTATTAATATTAAATTACTTTAATTTTATTTAACTGAACCAAAATTCAGTTAAATAAAATTAAAATTTGCTATATTTGCCAATGAGCAATTTGTGTGTTCAGAGTTAACCAAATGTTTTGGAAGAGTATACTATTTGAACATAAAATTGATAACCCTTTTTCCAACATATGAAAAATATATAATTATCAAAATCTATTACTGAATTCATGTGAAATTTTCTTTTTCAGAAGATAGGATATATTTCATTAAATAAATTTGAAATAGAATAAACTTGAAAAAAATAACAACAAAAATACAAACTCAATTTTACTGCTTATAAAGCGTTACTCATATTTAAGATTTAGATTATGTTAGAGTTTTTTTATTATTATTATTATATCTCATTTTGTGTTGTTGGTCTTCCTGATCGACAAGAGTTCCGAGATCAAAGACCGTCTTTATCATTTGAAAACATCTCATGCATTTAAAAAAAAAAAAAAAAAAAAAATTTTTTTTCGTTGAAAGACGTCCGTTACCACCCCTGCTAAACTAAATATGCATACAATGAAGGATATAATTTTTGGTATTTGGCTAACCCCTTCAGTCCTAATTCGAAAAAATACTGAATCACTTAGGAGTGAAAACAAACCAAAAATATATGGGAAGCAAACAATATCGTAAACTCATATGAGATGACAAATGACAACCAAATATCGACATGAACAGAAACTTTACTTTTTGACCCCTCAAATACATTCCTGTCCAGAAATTAAAGATAATTCAGAATCCCACAGAAACTGAACTCTAAAATAAAACTTTCACATGTAGAATTATCACACTCATCTTTAAGAGTAATATGCAAATTACAAGAAAACACTAATTGGTGCCGATAGTACGCCACAATGAGAAGCGTACAAGAGAGGGGGTATGCAAGGAATGGTTTCAAAGTAGTAAAATTGTTCACAAGCGCTTTAAAAGCCTTTCAATGCAATACATATATAGTTATGGCACAAAGAAAGCATTTGGATGGTGTTTAAATATCCGAGGAACTTGGAATCACCCATAGTTTTATACGTGACTAAATTCCGATTAAATATCAAGTCTAAATTAAAACAGATACTTTAAATGTATTTACAATGCATTAATATGTACAACTAATGGATACGAGCAGTTTTACTAACATAACGATCAGCAGTCTGACCCCGAAGTAGATAATTAGATCGAAAAGGCATCTGCTATTTATAACAGTTTTGCATAAATAGAATAAAGAGTCAAAAATAATTTACATATGGTTAGAAAAATGTTCAGCGAGCGCATTAAAGTTCTGCCGATGTGGTCTGGAGTTAGCAAAGTTCGCTAACTTTTAACTTGTCGGTATGGCAACGATAGGACAGCGGCGTTTCTCAAACTGGAACTTCGCCCTTTTCTCCTTGCGTTGCTGTCATTGAAGTTCGCGTTTATTATTTTGGTGAGGTCTCGCCGAGGATCGATTTTGCATTTGAAAGTGTTTCTCGGCGAGCTTCTTTCCAAGATTTTATGCATCATTAGCGTGAAATTTAAAAGTAAGTGCTTTTTATTCAAATATTTCTTCTGTAGTTCCGCTACAGAGTGTCATCTCCAGGCTTTGGAAACGGTTCCAAGATGATAGTAATGTGAGCAGATCTTACAACAGAGGTCACCCCTGAGTTACAATGCTGAATGAGGACCGGTATTTGGCAGTTACTTCCGAAAGACTAAGACGGTGTACATAATCAGACGTGCCTCGTCAGCTATCTTCAACTACCACTGCAGCAGTTTCATGGCACACCATGTACAGTCGCTTAGAGCACATTGGTTTATATGCTCGTAGGCTTGTCAGATGTGAGACACTTACCGCAAATCTCTGTTGTCTGTTTTTAGCCTGGAGTAGAGAGAGCATGCATTGTGAACACCACAACAGTGGTCTTGTGTGACGCTTTCCTACTAGCCTAGATTTACCTTTCAGTCTGACTTTCAGCTACTGGTTCGACAGTTTTAAAGAAGACCGTGTACAGATGCTTTGGGCACATTGGTCTATATGTTCGTAGGCCTGTGAGATGTGTCTAGCTTTAAGTTTGATTCTCACCGGACTTTCATATGGAAAGGGCCAGGTACCCGTTACCATCAAGAGAACAAAATTGAACGACACCGTTATGGTGGTGCAGGATTGCTCGTTTGGCAAGGAATTATTCTGAGTTCCAGAACTAACATGCATATTCAGAATGTAACCATGACAGGCCACCTCTATCGGGATGTCATTCTGGAACTACATGTACGTCTGTTTCGGTGAGCCATGGGTGCAGAATTTTTGTTTATGGATGTCAACCCCCGCCCTTACCATGCAAACATTGTAGACGAACGCCTTCAATTGGAAGATATCACCCGTATGGACTGGCTATGATACTCACTGGACTCGAAACCAACAGAGCATGTGTGAGACATATTTAGCCGACGAATTGCAGCCCGTCAAATCCCTTCCACATGTGTACTGGATTTTCGGAGAGAATTGCTTGGTGAGTGGTGTAATATTCCCCAAGATCAGATCTATAATTTGATACTCAGCATGACTAGGCTTTGTATTGCATCGTTTGGTGGGCATACTATATACCAACCATCATACCAACCATATTCTATTAGGTTTCGTAAATAGGTTCTTTTTTTGAAATGTGTTCCAGGGAGTAGAAATCCCAATTTGTATTAATGATATCAGAAATACAGAATCTGTTTTGCTTTTTACCTCTTGTTTAATAAATAGATTTTACAAATAAGTCACATTTCATTTGTTTTGCTTCTGTTTCATTTGCCTGATCTTGCGTTATCCTTAATTTATGGACACGAGTGTAATATATATATATATATATATATATATATATATATATATATATATATAGATATATATATATATATAGAACAGATGCCTATTATTCGTGGTTTTTGATTTTAACAAAAGCAATACCAAGATAGATGCTAATAAAAACATGTATGATATTTATACAAATCCATTCAGTTTTCAAGAATATCAATTAAGAATTTTGTGAAATAAAAATTCTTTAATCTTGATCATGTTTTCTGTTTCAGATTAAGATATCAGTGGAGACAAAAATTATATCCTTTGTGATAGTCCAGATCTCAAAATGCATTATAGCTTTCTCAAACAAAGCAAGGTTTATACTCAAATATTCCTTTTTTGGTTTGATAGAAAAAATCAATATTTAATTAAAAATATGAAAAAAATGTTATAATTGAACAAAATAAGTCAAGACCATACGGATAGGGAGGTCCTGGGTACGAATACTAGTTCGGTCATGGATATACTTTATCTCTCTCTATCCTGTCTTTGTCCTTTTTTGTATGAATGGGTTGTGAAAAGTTGCTTACCCTATAAACGGGTACCTATGGCATATGTGTACTGACGATGTTGGACTCCACACCTAAAATGCTTCAATTTAAAAAGTGGATCAGCGCACTCCATAATGCTAGTCTAGACCACACGGCAGCAACAACAATAACAAAAAGTCAAGACCACTATATGAAATGAACAATGGAAAATTTTATAAATCTTGACAAAATCGAGAGAGAGACAGATTATTTTATTTACTGTTTTTTCCAATATTTCACGATTTGATTTTCCCTTATTCCCATTTCCTTAGCAACTTCTACGTGGTAAAAATAAATAAATAAATAAATTGAGAATTCTGATGATGAGTGAAATGCAATCTAAAAATATTTTGCTATTGTTCTAAAACAATGCAATCTAAAAATATGCTATTGTAAAATCTAAAAACCAAACCAAAATGCATATATGTAAATTTGTTTTTATTCATTGGAGAGTGATATGTTGCATACTAATAACCTATGGTTTTATTATAATAATCATGATCGCATACTTTATTGAAAAATTATGAACAAGAACACATTAATAATTTAAGTAGTTAAATAAAAGAGATTGCCATAAGAATGAAAAATTTAAAAACGAAACTTAAATATTTCTTAGTGTCTTAGGGAATACCACTTTTCCGCAAAATTCTTTAAGTCTTAAGGACTTTAAGTAAGTTGGCCGTTCTTAATAGATTCTTCACCTGTACTCCCTGATTATCCCAACAAAGAAAACCATCGTACACAACTGAAACAGATAGACCCGAGCACAAAGGGCCTTGTAATTGATCTCAGACATTCCTTTGCGAAGGATATATAATGGATTCTTCGGAAGAGTATAGCTTATTATGAGCTCGTTTCAGAAGCGAGAAAAAGAGAATTCTTAAGCAGGATACCTCCTCCCATTTTTGTTCTTCCATGGCCATTGTTAGCATTCATTCTTGTTAACAAATAAAGTACTGGACATTAAAACATTTGCATACTTAAAAACGCTTTTATTTCTCAGTCATTTTTTTTGTAGAATTTTGTGTGTTGTTAAGTGATTATTATCGTTTGTTAGAATTTTTTTTTAAAAAAAAAAAACGCTTAGTACTCCAAATCCTTATTTTCTTTTGAACGAACTGTTTTTGTCTTCGTTATGTATATGTAAACAATTTGAAGACTAATTTTGTGTTTAAAAAATAAATAAAGCCTTCTTCTGAATTTCAATAAGTTTATGTTGGAAGAAACTAAACAGTTTCTGGTATTAAAGAGATATTTATATTCTAATATACGCGTCATTTGTATATGATGATATATGCCTTTTCCATTATCTATAAAAATTGAATAATTAAAATGCGCGAATGCGAATTGATATTTATTATAACCTCGATTTCTATTCCAGATTGAAGTTTGTGGTATGTGGTTAGAGTGTACCAAAAAACTATTTATATGTATATCTAAACGAAGTTTGAATTAATATATTGATAAAATTATAAAACATCATTTTAACTTTCAATTAAGAAAACAAAAGTTACTGGGCCTTATATATAAATTAGTATTGCAATTCTTAGTAGTTATAACTGAATTCATTCGAATGAATGATTTTCTTTTCTTGTCTAACACAAAACGCAATGGAATTTTTGACATCACATATTTTCATATATATATATATATATATATATATTGCATATGTTACTATCTGTGAAATTATGCACTTGGTTTATATGATAATTAATGTGTTCAGTTTTTTTAGCGTAATTCAGATTGACTAAATAAATTTTTGATACAGAGACATTAAGTAAATATTAAAAAAAATATTTAGTTTCTTTTTTCAAAATTATGTTACTCTTATTCTTTTCACAAGTATTTACAGCATTTATTTTCATGTTACTATAAATATTTGTAGTGTTTTATAAATATATATAGCAACACTGAAATACTATTACTGCACCAGATTGATTTTATTCAGAAAGTTTTTAAACAATTATAAACGGGTAAAATTTGTAAAGTATAGGTACTTCACGAATCATTTGTAAAGCTCATACTCAAAATAGTATGTGGCTCACGTTTTAATACTTATATTTATCAATTTATCAAAATAAAGCTTTGAGACAATTTACCAAATTTATGATAAATATTACTAATTAATGCTTGTGAGTATTTATTGCTTGTTTTAATAACTCAGCTCAGTATATTTTATCTTGAATTGTAATAGCTTAAGCAGATTATGAAAAAAAAGAATTCTTAACAATGAATGTCATTTATAGGTATTAGTAGGAAATCATCGATACCTCGCTCAAGGCTATCCAGTGATTGACATCTTCGTCAATGTGGATGCGGAGGATTCTCACAGGACCCACAGTAGGAATGATGGAGCCATCGGCGACTCCTGACGAGTCTGAGAATCCCCCAACTACCAGGAATCTGTCAGAAGTGTTGGGATAAGGAATTAACTCCGGGATCTTGGGTGAGACAGCCGGAAGCACTTGGACAGATGCATTCACCAGGATGTCTTCCGGATGTTCGGAGCATCCGCTTTTGAAGAAATATCTGTAATTAAATTATTTTTTTTATCCAATAACTAATTATTGGCTTTTAAGTAAATTTGAATAAATAATTTGCATTGTATAATTGAAAAGTATTTCTTTTATATAATATCAAATAAATAGCAGATATTTTATTAACTTTATTGCAAGGAAGTCCTTTTCTGTCAGCTATATGGCATTTTGAACTTAAAATGGTGGGAAAATTTGTATTATTCCAGGACAAGTAACGTTAATTGAGATTGAATCCAAGAGTGGTAAAACTACTACTATAACCCAGAAATAATATCCAGTATGAGAACGAATAAAATCTTAACATTCCTAACGTAATATATAATGGACTTTTAAACGTGTTTGATTAATTCTGTTATATATATATATATATATATATATATATATATATATATATATATATATATAAGGCAGTAATGATATATCCATTATAATATTGAATTGAATAATAAATATGAGATACCAAATTATAAAAATTGTATTCACAGTTTATATATTATATATCTTCTTTTTTTCTGTACACCATATTTATATATTTTATCAATAAAAATCAATATTTAATAAAAAAAATTAATTAAAAATTATTTAGAATTCATCCCCATTTAAATGCTATCTTTCTTCAACAGCTGTTTTTGTCTAATAATAGAGCTACATACGTTTATAAAATTGTGTAAAAATATATTAGTTGAGAACCAAAAATGAGAAAAATAATATCAACGTATGTATTTCAACATATGAACGTATTACTGTAAAGTTCTTCTTGGCTAAAAATCATATATTTTTTGCACATAGTGTGAATGTTTCGAAAAATAATTCGTAATATCCTAAGAAATCCTATTTGTTTAGTTATTGTCTACTTTTTACCGGTATTACATACATTGTCATTTAATATAAATTATATATACAACTTTTCATGTGCAATATTTCTTTTTGAATGCAACTTTCCAAGAGCATATTGCATATGGAAAATTGCATAATTTATAAATTGCGGCGTAGGGATGATTAGGAGGATGAATTGTTCACTTCAAAAGAAATAATAATGCCTAAAGGAATCTTTAAAAATTTAACAATTATAAAGTGGAAATATTAATCATGTAAAAAGTTTCACTTTAAATCTCATTTTCTAAACAACAAATATATATTTTTCACGGAATAAGTCTTAGCCATATTTTTTATATAGTTAAGTTATTAGTAGAATAATTCTTAGAATTTTGAAATTGTGTATTTTAAATGAAATTAAGCGTATATTTCTTCTTTGAAATATTAAACTCATATGGATAAATTAAATAAACATTAAAATATGTTTAAAATATAGACTATATTAAACATGTTAATATGTAACTGCTTACATTTATTAGTTTATATGGTGTATTACAGTATACCGAATATTTATGAATACATTATTAAACACTAAACCTAAATATTCAGTATATTCCTAAGTATATTAATATGCAGGAAAATTAAATATGTAGCCTTTTTTTAAATTTGATTATTTATACATATTAATTTGAAACCTAAATTAATAGTAATTATATGAATTTAACATACCATTAACTTTAAAGAGATAAACATCCTTTTCAAATACACCAGCCTTTCACCACCTTTTTTTCTGTTGGGAACTTGGAGATGATATTAGCTAATCCGTATAATTATAGTGGAATACATTACTTTAATATCTCTTCGGAACTATTCTTTCGAAATATTCGTAGTTGCAGAATAAACGTTTCCTTAATCTCCGCGGAGTAGGATTCCCCAATCGACTGGAGAATGTGCATCTTGGAATATCCAATTAAGAAAACGCAAGTTCTGTTTCGAAGGAAGCTGCGTCATTGCGTAATCCTCTAAATCGCTTAGGAGAGCACCGCCGGACGCTCATATGTCAGCAATGATCAATCACCATAAATCTTGTAAAGGTGATTAGCGTATACTGCCTTCTAACCGTCTGAAAAGCTAAATTAATAAAGGAAGAATGTATTACAACATGCAAATTCCCTGTTATTTTGCATCCTGTTGAGCAAAGAGAGGATGTATATTCAAGCAGTCTTCTTCCATCATGTTAATTTTAGGAGTGACCTTATACAAAACTATCCTGTTGAATTATTTTCCCGTTTATCTTTGTCATTAGCTTTACATCAATCAGGATTAATTAATGTGTGCCTTAAATGCATAACAACCGCTTAGAGCTTACATTAACAAGGAAAGCAAAAATGGGAATAATATATTTATTAAACTTCTTGGGAAATATTTGACTTTTCATACGGCTGATTTGATCAGTTATGCATTTATTTCAAAATGATGTTATTTACTAAAAAAATGTCTAAAATTATATTTACATGAAAATAAGTATTTAAAGCATAAACATAATTTGATTTTCTATGATCTATATTAATTGTATACTATTACTTATATTCTTGGGTGCAAAGTTATTTTTCACAAAGATGATAATAGAATGGATAATACAAGAATGAAACAGATAACGAGCTATCCGTTCTAAAATAAATAACATCTATAGACTACTAGAATAAACAACGATATCTCTGCATAAGAAACGAACTTCTGAGCATGTTTTTCTGTGGACATTTTTATTTTTATTTTATTAGAAAGAAATTTCTAATTATTTTGCGTTGTTAATAACTTAAAATGCATTGGGAAGGAATTATATTTTCCAGGAATACAGTCTAATTGCAAGACTGATTCACATGTTCATGTTTATTCTAATTTCTACAACTAGTTGTTGTTGCTGTTGCATCTCCTCGAGGTCAGCAGCGCTAGACCAAGTCCATGAGTAAGTACACCTTCAAAAAGTAGTAGTAGTAGTACTAGCAACAGTCATCTCAATAATGCCATTAATTTGGTGCTTAAGATTTACTTTCGTTTCCATTTTGATTAAGTATTCAATAAAATAATAAAAGTCTATTTCTTTGTTCTTCCATGTTTATAATATTCTTCTAACAAAAATAAGTATTAAAATAATAATGTTCAAATACGAACTGTGTTACCATGATTTTTTTCAATAATGTTTTTAATTAAGGATTATTTTAATATGAAATTTGGGAATATTAATATATTTTAAATTATATCTCTCGGCTTAATTAAAGATCCTTCGAGATGATCAAAGGCACATTCAATGTGTCCTGGTTGCAATGTCCTCCAAGTAAAATGATATCTCTTAAAGTTGCCGATTAATATTTGAGGGTGTGCTTGTTTCATGTTTCGAAATCACGAAGAATCTACCCGGGTGCTTCTATGCAACTGGTAGAACCCAACTCAGGGCTAGATACAGGAATGCATATTGGAATGTGATGTAGTAGGTGTAATAAGAAACTTTGAAACAGAGCTTACATTTCAAGTCATAAAATGTGAGGTGTCAAATTAATAAAAATGAAAAATACTACGTTATTTGAATTACACATTACTAAATGGTATTTTTATTCTGGTTACAGGTAAAGACAATTAAATCATTAATTTCTTTTTATGCCATGTCACGCGTAAGTGTTTTTCCAACAATAAACTAAATCTTTATTTTTTATAATTCCAGTGATATGAAATGCTTTGAAAAATTTTTGGATATATGCTGAATGAAAATTGAGATGAAGAATTTATAATCAATTCTTTTACGGCAAACTGAAATTATATTTTTGGAATATGTCTTCACAATTGATGTAAATTAGCCTAAATTAATATAATAACTCATATTATGTGCCGATTTTTTCAAATGTTTAAATGCTTATTACATTATAGATCTTCAAAATGGGGAATACATTTACAATGTCAAACATTATTGAAATAATATTAACGAATTTATTTTAAGAAAAAATTATCATCTTAACTTATGTATGAATTTACTAAATTGAAATTAAACAACTAGCATTACAAAGTTACCGTTAATAATCCTAGAATATTTAAAAGTGATTTATTTTAGAAAAAAATGGATTCTGCGTTTGACTCTTTGTTATGAAGCTTCTAAATAATCGCCAGAAATAGAAGCAACTGATTCGCACAAAATCCTCTTAGCAACAGAAATTACTGATGGAACAGCATGTAAATAAAACACAATGGCATTTAATATCATGGAAGAGTGATCTGAATCACATCATACTATAAACTTGGGATTTGACTGGTAATAAATGCATGCTCCTGAAATCAGTATTAAGATATAATCCTTTAATCCATGAAAATCTTCTCGTTAACTTAAGCGGCTTAGGGACTGAAGGAATTGTTGTAGGATTTCCCAAGTAATTTGCACTGATCAAAACTCTGATTATGTGTGCTTATATTTTGTAATCAGGAAATCCCCGATATATATTCCTCACACTCTGGATCTACTTATTTTCATTCCATTCTGCCATCATTGGTATAAGTAATATTGTAACAATATATATGATTATTCGTGGAGATGTTTTAAATTGTGTTTTTAAATTCCCCATCATCATAAGTTCATATAAGTTTATATTCCCTAGTATTATAAGTAGTAAATTAATGCATCAGAATAAACTATTCAGGCCTGCGTTCTATAAGGAATTCCATATAAGGATATTATCTAAATATCACTGAGATATATTTTCATGAAATGGTTTACATTACACTTAAAACTGCGTAAGAAAATGAAACACGCTTTGTTAGGTTAATCTTTTATTTGAAAATATTAGTCAATTAATTTTGTTTAAATGTTGACTGCATACATATACAATATCCATATTTAACTCCCAACTAGAGATCCGTAATTTTCAGTAGATACCATATGCATAGACTCTGGGATCAATTTGTTCTTTAGGCTATTTTCTTTATTCTGGACTTTATTTATAACGCTGTATTACACAAGAAAATTAAGCTCTCATAAAAAGCAGTTAAGCACAAATCGGAAGTGATACTGAATGTTTGAAAATTTCCTTTTGATATCTAACAATGAATGATTTTCATTAGTTTTCTAGTACATGTTATGGGGGTGGCGTACTGGTAAAAGTGTAAAGACATAGCGACAAAGATTTAAAATGCTTAAAGCTGATGCATTTTAAAAAATAAATAAAATGACATTATCGTTATTTTTAAAGAAATTTAGGAAGTATGTAAAAAAGGAGAATAATTTTTTTGAATATTATAATATCTTAAATATTTTTCTCTATTCAAAGCGTTAACGAATAAAAGACAATTTTAAATCGTTGGAAAGAATCACAAGTTTACGTTTTAAAAACGAGAATAGTTCCACAGAGTGGAATTGATGACATCATCAAAAGAGCAGTTTTACAAAGAACACCAAGCATAGTGTTAATCACACTTTAAATCAAATGCAAGAGTAGCTATCAAAGCTTCGAAGAAAAACAGCTTTCATTTTAAGTTATGCAGAGAAAAATATTGTGATTAAATTTACTTTCACTTCATGGAGCCGTTCTTAATCCAACATTGAAAACATTTTTGGAGAATAAACAAGAATAGGACTTTATTTCTATAAATAAATATCAATTTTACCTATTTGACCAAAAATGATAATTATAACAATAAAAATTTTATCATGTCATATTTAATTTTAGCAAAAGTAAAATCTATATTATTTTAACCTTACAGTTGAGAAACGAAATAATTCAAAAATTATGAACAGAATTGCAAAAAATAAATAAATAAATAAAAAATCTGATTGGTCAAATCAAAGACATCAATATTCTTCACATAATTTATTCAAATAATTTATCCTAATCAATAGCAATTAAAAACTTTTCTGCTCTCTACATAACATAAATACTCAAGTATCCAAAATATTAAGTTCTCAAATTACTACGACAAATATTCTGCCAAATTATGAAGCTTGTTACACTGCAATATTATTAAGCCATGCCATTCTGAAAAGTAAATGAATTCTGGTAAAATGAAAACTACTGCTTGCCAATTCTGCTGGATTCTTCGGCAGTTTGCTTAATTAGCCACCAAGGGCGACTTTTATTACATTATGAACTGAAGGAGTAAAAGCTGTAACTGTGAATATTCTGGAAATAGCATACTTTTGATGACTTGAAAAGTATCTGTTGTATATATTATAACGTTCATTTTCAACTGTAATCGAACATTTTCTAACATTCTTAAATATACATTTTATGCATAGAGATCAAATAAAGCTAACCAAATGAGGTATGATTATCCACTGAAAAATAATCCAATTTTCGGAGATTTAATTAACCCAGCTAAAAAGTTTTAATTATCAAATGTAGTTGTTTTACAAACTTTAAATAATAATGTAATTGTATTTATACAGTTATATTCTGAAAAGATTAATAAACTTTATCACATATCATAGAAGGAAATATCTTCTCCATTAAAGTTTGAAAATTTTATAAGAAATTTCATATTTAAAAGCATTTATTCTCATGTCATAAATAAATAACTTAAGCTAAGATATTAGTGCTAATAAGTTCTTCAAAATAGCAAATGAAAAATAAAATAAATTAATAAAAAACAGAAAAAAAAATTAATGGCTTATGTAAAATAAAAAGTGAAAAGGTATTAAAATTCACTTCTTTTTCTCATAAAATGATATTTCAATCTTATTAACCAATCCAAATTATTTTACTTTATTTATATAATAATACATTTTTGTTATTTATTTTCTTTCCTTTTTGTTATTTTGCTAATTCATGAACAATAAATAAATCAAAAAGTTATTATTTATATTGATAATATTTGTTATAGAATCTTCTCTTAAAGATTATGCTAATGTTTTTCTCATAATTAACTCATATTAATATTTTTTATAACATAATGGATAATCGTGTAGTTTACTTTTTTTATATGAGTCTGATACCGTAAATATGTAAAATGTAATCGCAATGTTATGTGATATTATATAATATATTACTGAAATAAAAGCATTTTTATAATGATGGCATTAAGAGCCAAGATGGTTTTAGCTGTTTCAAAAATCAATGTACTTATTTTTTACAATGTTAAGTTTATAATATCCATAAAATTAGCTTCTTGGTATGAAGTTAGATTTTTTACTGTTTGATTTAAAATATTCTTTAAGTACATTCTCTTTAGCGAATCGTCTAAAATGTATATTTATTATTATTATTATGTTATTTTAACTCCTGAAACACACACATTATTTATTTAAATAACTAATACTTAATTGTAATTTTGTATTCATATAATTTCCACTGATAAAAAACTCTTTAAAAAAATTCGGAAAATAAAATAAAATACATCATGGTAAATATTACACAATTTTTTCCATCAAAATATAAAAACATTGAGTTGTATTTTAATTATTTTTATATAAGCATTAAACATATTTTTTTATTATTTTGCAAAGTAATGTATGCATTATTTTAATAAAAATTATCTGGCAAGTGATTGTATAGATAATGATTGTATACGAGAGAAAATTGGAAAAAAATTAAAATAATCAGAAAAAACAAAAATGGAATACAGCATATTCTGTATCTTTTTATGAAACGTTATATGTGTTCATACCAAAAAGTCACAAAAAATAGAATTCAAATAAATTATAACTTTTGCATTTTATTCTATTAAATTATTTGAAAAGAAATTACAACTAATAGAAAGATGAAAACAATTTTATTAGGTTTACAGGGATAGACAGATCCATGCATATAATTACGAACTATTTATATGTTTAAAGTCTGTGAGAAGAATAACACAGTAATTTTAATTATCATGGTTACAATAATATGTTACCAAATCACCTTTTCGATTTTGTACTGTATAAATCACATCTTTATGTTTTTAATAATAGCCCAGTTTAAAGAAGAAAAAAAAGTTACAATGCAATAAATTTACTGTTAATTCCGTTTATTTTATTTACCGTTAAGTTTAGGTTTGATTTAATAGCTGTTAATATACCTACACAAGATATATGTAATAAAAAATAATTTCTTAATTATACTTTTTAAAGAATGATATTGGTAAGATAATATTTGCGTAAAACACAAAAATGCTTATTGATAAATATTTGAGTTGCAATTAAGATATAAAAATAGTTTTTGAAACATTTATTTCAATATTAATTAAAATTAACTGTCTATCTTTTATCACGTTTTGTATCTATATTTATCCTAAAATTAACTCATCAAAATTGAAGCTAATTTATAAGTATTTTAAAAAATATTTTTTTAATGTGATATTATAGGATAATTCATACTCGAAATCTTTTAAAATAGATAAAAAATATATTTCAAAGAAAACAAACTAACACTACTATGAATCAATGAAGAAAATTATATACATTACGGTCAATACTAGTTGAAATGTGTGTGTGTGTGCGTGCGTGCTCGCGTATGTGTGTGTGTGCGTGCGTGCTCGCGTATGTGTGTGTGTGCGTGCGTGCTCGCGTATGTGTGTGTGTGCGTGCGTGCTCGCGTATGTGTGTGTGTGCGTGCGTGCTCGCGTATGTGTGTGTGTGCGTGCGTGCTCGCGTATGTGTGTGTGTGCGTGCGTGCTCGCGTATGTGTGTGTGTGCGTGCGTGCGCGCGCGTGTGTGTGTGCGCGCGCACGCGTGTGTGTGTGAGTGAGAGAGAGATAATTGCATTCTTGTTTAACCTAAAATTTTGAGTGAGAAATGATACTTCGATACGTCGCTCCTACTCCGTTTTAACGCGCGATTTTCCAATTTAATATTTATAAGTAAATCATATAGATGCAAAAACACTGCAATAAATACCTTTAGAATAATGATTTTTATATAACCATTTATGTAGAAGTCTTATAATTGTTCTTGTTAAAAGAAAATATTTTATAATAATCCTTTCTATTTTTAAATACATTTAAATGTATTGATCACTATAAAGCAATTTTAACACAATATAATATGAATAAAAATTAATCATTTTGCATGGAAATAATCCTTATCAAGTATGATTTTCTTTTATTGTTAGAAAATCATTTTATCTGTTATTTTCAGCCAATTTCATATTTTTCTAGTGGTATCATTAGCAAGCTTTAGGAAAGTAGTTAAAACTACTTCCATAGAAATAAATCAATTCCTCATTTCAATTAAGCTAATGAGAATTTACTGAGAATACATTTGAAAAGAAATCACAGAATCTTAGTAGAAGATAAATGCTAATCATTAGTCATTTATGAATATTTTGAGGATAAGAGAAAATGTTAGCTTTTTGATGAACTTTTAATGAACTCCTCTTTATTCTTTGCAATTATTTGAATTTTTATTTATTTCAGAATATTTTCTAGAATAAAATAATTATTAAAGGGCTTTGTAGAAATATACGAAGGTTGTACTTTTGAGTAATATAAGTCATCTCATTCTAATATTGAGAATAAAACTATTATTTTGTTAGAAAGAGAATATTACACTAACATAAAAATAAAAATCCTTAAACTGAAGACACTAAAATTTAACATATATAATTAAAAATATTATGCACCTTCTCTTTTTTATAAATTTTTAGAAATTAAGTTATAATAATCATAATCTTAAGCAAATTAGCTTAAATTCAGTTAATATCAGCAAACATTAGAATTTTGAGAAAAATAAAAATTACCGTCTTTGTGTTGTATACTCTAAAGCATTTCTTATGAAAGGATATAAATTCATTTATTTCGATGCAAAACGTGAATTATTTTCATTTGAAAACTATATTAAAGTTAGTTATTTCCGATTATAGCTTGTAAAAATATGTAAAAAAATTGGCATAATCATGTTAAATATGAAGATAAAATAAACAGATCTGTTCAAGGTTTTAATGAATTTTGATTGCTTTAAGAAAAAAACGTTAAAGAGCATTAAAATATTTTTACAATAAATTATAAAAATTAAAAAATATAAAAAGTCAAAAATATAAAAATCATAGAGTAAAATAACCGTTATTTGAAAATTAAATAATAATCGTGAATGAGATTTAATTGTCAAGCAGTTTAAAATTTAGAAATGTATGTAATGATAGCAGCATTACTTTTATGCTGAGCTAAAATATATTATTCGAAAACAAAAACGTTAAAACTACCAGGAAAGGAAACTTTTCAAAATTTATGGAACCACAATTACGGTTTTTACCATAACATTTTATATCAAATCTGATTTCATAACATAATTTGATTTATAGTAATATTTTATAATTTAAGTTGTATTGATAGTTTTACAATAAGATTATTAATAATGTCTAGAACATGCCTATTAAAAAGTTATGGAGCTACACAACAGGCCTATTAACAACAAATACAACATGCCTATTGACCAAATATGGATATAAATAATGAACGCAATGCTGCAAAACATTTGCGACATCCTCAATCATAGATGAATTTTTGTTAAGCACCTTTCCTATATAATTTTCCTTAATTCATATTTTTGTAGATCTGAAACTTAAAATTTTTCACAAAAACTAAAACTAAGATTGTCTACAAAAACTTAAACTAAGTGATGATACAGATTAAAAAAATAACTTTTCAATTATTTTGATACATTTTAACTCATATTTTTTGCGCTTTCTTTCTGAAAATATTTCACATAAAACAATATTTTCTCAATAAATATTAAATCTTGGTTGTGATTCTAAACCAAACAAAATCACTACTTCTTTCATATTTTCAAAACTTCTCTGCCATTTATTATCTGTGTACATGACAGGTACCAATTTGTTATAATTTAATGGAAAAATACAAAACTGATAGTCTAAAGTACTATTGAACTCAAATATCATTCTACCAAAATATGTTCTTGTTCATGAATCTAAGATTTATTTGCTACTTCTTAGAAATACGAATGATATTTTTCAATCTTAAAGAAATTCTTTAAAGCTATATATATATTAAATACTTTTTATAAATGTAATTTTAAAGTAAGAAAAACTAACATTTATTTGGTAATATCTTTAAAATGTATATGTAATAAGGCTAAATTCAAAATTGTTATGCAGTGTATTCTGTGGCAAATAAATTTTTCATAAGCATTTAGATAAGACAATAGTTTTTTTATTAACATAAAGGACAAAGCACATATTTAACCAAAATATTCTTTTGATCATAGCGATTAACTTAAAATATTTCACATCCATTTTTAAAAGAATATAAAATATAAAGGGCATTTCATAAAAAATCGATTGGAAAACCATAAAAATTTACGAAAAAGTTTTATAAAAAAAATATAAATTATTTATTGTCAAAAGCCATTTTAGTAATAGCATCTTAATATGTTAGCATAAGCACAAAATATTTACTTAAAGTGCTAACAGTTACTACAGAGAGACAATATTTCTATGATATTTAAAATAAAGTAATTTCCTAATTAATATTTACTATGTTTTAATAAAGAATTTTTCATTTATTTTATTAACAAGAGCGATATGATTATGAAATAATGTGAAGGTTTATATCACCCCAAGAAGTAATAAATAAACTAAATATAAAAAATAAAGTGACCCTATTATCTATTCCTATCTTATTTGTAATAGTTTACATTATTACCCAAGAGAAATCTTCCACAGATTCTTAGTGAATACATGTCTGACAAATAGTGAAGTGAATCGCTTACACCAAACTCATTCCTTAGCATGAAAATAAAGCTGAGAAGCGAAAAAAGCACAAACGTGTAGTCTAGACTTCATAAATTATCCAGAAGTTTTGGTCTCTGCCATGAGAAAAGGAAATATTCTTTCTCTTATTCTTATTTATTCATATTTTATCTAACAGATTTTGCTTTGTATTTTTCTACTTATATATATATGTGTGTGTGTGTGTGTTTATGTATGTATGTATATGTATATACGTATAATCGATATTTTATTTTGTTTTTATTATTAGAGAGTTGTATGATGGTTTTCAGAGATTTGTTTTATTTATTTACAAAAATGAGAAAACTCATTGAATAAAACATAAGTGTATTAGGTTATAAAATTAGTTTACTCAGACTATAAAATTTTCTAACTATATTAGAAAGAAATTCTTAATGAGCCAACAAGAAGCTCTCTTTGTATATATATAATAAAAAAACTACAATACAACCTATACCCTACAGTTTAGCTGTCAGGATATCACAAATATGATATTTAAATATGTCCAGCAAATTCTTGGTTGTATTATTCTTAAATTCGATGTCAAGATTTCTTTCTTCATTAAAAACTTATATATTTTGATAATAATAACAAAAATAAATAAAAATTACATGTTATAATTATTTTAATAATTTGTTCTTGATTATTTATTTATCTACTGGGAAAATATTTTGATTTTGTAAGCCTTTGTTCAGTAAAAAATTAAAAAATGCATGCCTGAAAAAAATCTGAAGAATGTATACAAAAACAAAATTAAAATAGGGATAAAGTTAAAAACTTTTTTTGATGATATTTATATCAAATATAGAACAGATATCATATGTAAGACATACTTATAATATATGAAACATATTGGTAATTTAATAAAATTCTCAAGATTCAGTGTTTTGCATTGTTGTTTTATAGATTTTGCTCAGAAGAAAAATGGAAAGTAAATAGCAGAAAATAAAAAATAGACTCTCTCATTAGTTCTGAAATAAATATTTTTTTTTTATTTTTCAAAGTTATCTTATTTTCCAGTGATAGCATCAACAGGCAGAGTAAGATATGTATTTGCATCTGTAATCAAAATAAGAGTTTCCTCTAAGTTTAATATAAAATTTCGCATTTATTGTCCAAACAATCATCGCCTTTACAAATGTCGTATTAAATAAAAGTGCATAACAAATTTCAATTTTAACAAATTCTAATCAATCATAATGATTTAGAAATAATTATTTTGAGATATAATTCTACGCATTTGAGACGGAACAATTTCAATTAACATCAAATTTCCTTTCATGTTTTAATGGAAAAAAATTGTCTTTCTTCTTTTAATATACCTCTAGTTGCAAATAGTATAATACATTTTAATATAAGGAAACAATCTGTATTCTAAAAATCACGAGCAAACATCTAAAGATATCTGAAATATATCATAAAATAATGAACTACCATTTTTGTCAAAACGAAATGCAACTAACGAAATACATTTGTGAAAATTACGGTGAATTTGTAACACCCATAGTTATCCTTAATTTCTGATTTGAAAACTTATTTTTAAAATAATTAATAAATATTTTTTAGAGCACAACATCACTTCTCAGCCTTTCAGAATTCAAGATCCAGTTTTTAATCATAATTATCATCACCCCCCCAAACATGCAATAAATTGTAACACTAATTATTTATTTTTACTATTTTTGCTCTAAACCAACATTATGATCGTAGTTTTATACCTTGTAAATGATCAACAATACTGAAATTGAAAGGAAATTGACAACAAGAATCTTCAGCAATGCTAAACTAAAAATCCGATGCTTTTTAATGCTCTTTTTGCCACCATGTCAGATATTCTAGTGGTTTCGCTTTCGAAAAAAGGATACCGTCTCCAGCATTCGCAGATATGAGCACATGTTTCCAGGGAGTAGAAAGTTTGATTACACCAGTTTCAATTTCAGATTCGACAGTCTCATTCAAATCGATCCTTTTATCACTTTTGAACCTATCATGAATGTGCATGTGTTATACATGTTTTCTTGTGTTAGTTGCAGTTTAACGTATTAAATATTAACGTTATCAAATGTAAGCAGAATCACGAATAATTTTAATCTGTTGAAAGGGATCATTAGGTGATAATGAAATGAACACACAGATGAACGCGTGATTTCAAAAATAAAATCAAGAAAATATTCACAAGAATACTTAGAAATTCGGGGCTTACTAATACTGAAATAAATGAAGAAAAAAAAGGCCCCTGCGTATCATTTATTCAAAAATATTGATAGCAGACAGCAAGAAACCCAATAAAATAAAACGGCATTTGGAAATGCTTCATAGGGAGTTTGTGAACAAACTCAGATAATTCTTTGAACTAAAATTAAAATCAAATGAAAAGCGAAAATTATTTTTAGAAAACTCTCATTCTGTGATTGAAAAATCTTTAATTACATCTTACAAAGAATCATCTAAAATAGCCCGATGCATAAACCCTCACACCATTGTGGAAGAGATTATTTTGCCCAATGCAATTGAGATTGTCGAAAGTATTTTTGGAGATAATTTTTAAAATAATTGCTGTTCAAATCTCTTTTTAAAATATTTCTGTTGCCCTTCGAATTTGTGATATAACTGAAGATATAGAGTGTCACATTTTTTAAAGTTGCATGACACAATTCATTTTCAGTACTTCTTGATGAGGCGACACATAGTAATAAAGATGCTCATTTCATTTCCTAGGTTCGATTTTTTGATGATATGTCAGTAGTCGAGGAACTACTTTTCTGCACACAAATAAGTAAAACAAATAATTAAAACAACAGAATTAGCATTAATTGCAATATTGAAGGATTTATGAACACATTTATGCATCGATATCTTTTATTCAATATCCAGAAGACATCAAAGTATATAAGCACTTGTAAGACACGAATTACCACAGTGCATCTGGGCTTATTGCAAGATCCACCGAGATGCTCTGGCTTCCAAAGAAATGAATCTTGATCTAAATAGTATGTTATCTACAATTGTAACCATATTAGTTTATATAAAAATAAGACTCCCCTTGAAATCAAGTATATTTTCAGTACTTTGTAAAGACATAGTTGATAAATTTAGCGTTACTATTTCACTCCAAGGCATGATTTCTATGACGTGGGAAGTCTTTACAATGGATTTATGAATTACAGAAATCGCTAATTTCCTAAGAGAAGAAAATAGGGCAGACGAGGAGATTTTTTGCGAGGATTCCGTTGAAATTAAATTAGGTTACTTGGTTGACATATTCAGGAAATTAAATCATTTGAAATTTCAGTTTCATAGATCAAATACTCATATATTGGATACGAGTGATAAAGTTAATGATTTTGGAAAAAAATGAATTGTTAGCAGGAATTTAAAGCAGGAAAACCTACCTATGTTTGCATATGTGCTTCTGTTAAAACTTACTGTGCTGAAGAAAAATATGTATATAATTAATTGTTTTTTGTATCCATGATGGTAAAAACTTTTCATAAATATTTTCCTACTGATGGCAAACTGATAGCCAGTTACGAGTGGATTGGGAATCCATTTCATATTACTCCCGATGGTAATCCCAGATTGATATAAATTCTTCATTCTGAAAATAGCAATTGTAATTTAATTAACATTATATTCCTACTGCAGACGAAACATTGAGTACATTATTGCTAATTAAAAACCAAAATCACATGATTACTGGTTAAATACATTTTTTCTCCATTTGAAAATAAAAAGCTTAATACTATTTTAAGAAAAATATACTTTATTCTGTTTACTAGTCAACAAGCTATAACTTCAACAGGAATGCAATTTCCCATGTTTCACTTTGTTGACGTATTAGACAAAACTATTTATAAGAGATAAACAATATGAAATAACTAACAATGTGACTGTCGATTATTCAAACTTGTTTGGCTGACTTCAAAAGTGTTAGATTCACACAAAAGAGGAATTAACTTGCAAATTTAAAGAATGAAAATACATTATTTGTTTGGGATTCATTAGCTCAGAGAATGAACAACAAGCGCTTATCTTATTTTATGTACTCTCACTGAGCTAATGTAATATCTCCAGATCAACACAAACATATATCATAGTAATTATTAGTCATTTGTATCTCATAAGAATTTAATGAGACCAAAATTAAATTACTTCAATAATGATGCTCCACATGGCAGGAGATTGCACAATTCAGTTACGCTTATGTAAAGGGAATGCTACAGTAAGTATTAAAATCTTTGACGTAATGCAGAATCAGAATGATCTATAAGACACCCAAAAGTGCATGATCTTCTATTTTCGAGTCAAGATTAGAAGCACGTCCAAAACTTCTAAGTTTATGAACTGTTCACGTGAATCTGAGGTAGGAGTGCAAACCACATATCAAAATGGGAATGTCCATAATCAGCGACGATGACATTTTGGTGCGCACTACGCCCCATAAATGACAGAGTTGCTCAATAACAACGAAGATATTCAGGCGAATATATGTGGTACCGTTTAGCAAATAACCACCTAGATAACCGAGAGGCTACTATCAATTTATCTCGAGCTACTGTTTAGTAAACTGCGTATGGCAGGTAGCTGCATCTCTGACATACATACCTGATTCACTCACTTATATTGATTGCAGTTCATCAGTGACGAAGGTAGAAATTTGCAAGCGAGTACCACAACTCAACTACCATTGAGTGGCTTCAGGTGGTGTTTTCCAATGAATCTCTTTTTATGCAGCATCGGACATAAGGATATTGACGCATACGAAGTGAAAACTCTCAAATCAAACACTCCGCAACCATAGTGTAACTGTCCAATTTGGAGACTGGAGCATTGTTGCCTGGGGAATGTTTTCTTGGCATTCTCTAGGTTTATTCATCATTGTGGAAGGCATGGTAAATTAATACAAGTACTCATCGTACTCCCCTGTTCTTGTTGGCCATGCCATACCCATATAGACTCATTGTTTATTCTGAGAGTTAGGGCATCTACGAGCATGACAAAGAGAGTCGTCATAGACCTGATAATGTACATGCGAGACTCAAAGAACAAAAGGGCATGCTTACTCTTCTTCCATGACCAACAAACTCACATGACTTGAGCCCAATGGAGAATCTTGATCGAATGATTCATGATATGGAGCTTCACTTGAGTAATCTAGAGCATCTGGCTACGGCCATGGTGTCGGCATAGCTCAACATCCCAGTGAACACCTTCTGGTACCTGTCTTCCTGTACGTCTTACAACAGTTCGATATGTAAAAGTTGGTTATTCTTTTAGAGGTAATTCCATTAATCTGAATAAATTGTGTATTTTCAGTAACTTTTTGTGTGTGTGTGTTTGCGAAATACTTAAATAATATTTATATGATTCTTAAATGAATTTAACTTTTATGATTATCCTTGAACTCCTGCAACCACCAAATAAATTTAAGAGTGTGTAATAATGAGTAATAATAATTTTATTTTAAACTTTCATTTCTTTAAAAGTACATTAATTTTACATTTATTATTTTTTAATGATCTATTATTTCTAAATGCGCAAATTACATCTAAACTTATTGTCACAATAATTTTTAGTTAGTTAAATATCAAGCTTTTAAACTCATTTTTTTTTAAATTTTAAGACATTGATCATGTTGAAACATTTGAGAATTTAACAAAATGTAAAATCATGATGTTCTTTCATTGTATGTAAAAAAAGCTGCAACCAGAATTTATTTGTATGCAAAAATACACTTATTAAATGCGATTAAATATTGAGTTAAAATATTAAGTTTATTGGATTTTGTTATTACGAATGATATTTCATTTTAATGTTGCTTTGAAAAAACCCTATAGTAAAAGGGTAAGGATGAAAACAACTTTTAAGGTTAAACCCTCTCTTAAATCTTAACTACCATTCACTTTTTCCCCGAAATACCAGGAGTTCGTCACGTCCACAAACTTCAAATCTAGGAGGCTTATAAAGAAAATTTGTTACCCGCATAAAAATATATAATACAGTAAGCACTAAGTCCGCGACTGACGATAATAAATTAAATTACAGCTTTAAACAGAGAAAAAAACCCCAAAACATCAATTCCTGAATTCTGAAGAATGGCACAAGTGGGAGGTTTTAACTGCTTCACGTTTCGATCATTTATCTCCGAACGAAAGGTGCGACAGAAAACGAAAATAATAGTACTTCTGTTGTAAAAGAGTTTAACGTCAAAGCGTGCCATTGGACGGTGTTTAAATGTCGATTGTTGAGTGTCAAATTTGGACTTACCTTTCAATTAGGACGGGTGGAGAAAAATGAAACGTTATATTATCTCCTTTTAGTGGCATAAAGGCCCAGAAGTACGTGTCGCCTTTATATGCACGAGACAGTGTGTGGTCTCCATAACTTTTCATTGAGGTTCTAAGTATAGCAGTGGGATTGTGATGTGGGAAGTGGGTAAGAGTTTTTCCAAATTGTTTGTCCTGTAAAAAGAAGAATATATAAATATATATAAAAGTTATAAATCTCATAAAAATTCTACAAGTACATTTTTATGTGATAAAATAAATATTTTTAAGATGCATGATATATATACAATGATTCAAATATTTATTGACATACAGAAAAGAATTATTGTAATTGCGTTTGCAAACATACATTACATATGGATTAATTTTGAATATAAATTTTAAAATATTAATTAATTATTATTAAATATTTATTTTAAATATAAGTATATCTTTAAAATTTCATTCCATAATAATTTCATGAGTGTTCTTTTAAAATATGAAAGAAAAATTGATTAAGTTCTTTTTTTATTTATGTTTTAGCAGATCATCATATTATAATTTTGCTTAAATATAACAGTCACCAAAGATATTATTTCTGAAATGTGAAAGATAAGTGACTATGATATGTATAATGATTTTTTTTTCAAAATACACACAGCAAGAAATATATTTTCTTTAAATTAACGTCTATTAAACACCTGTTTTTACTTATAAAATTATTTACAAAGCAAACAAATCACAGAAAAAATTAATGTCTTAGTTAATGACTACTTGCAACATATTAACCTGAACAAAAGATATCAGATCAACTTTTACTGGCGGAATTGTACAAATAACATATAAACAACAACAACAAAACAACGTTTACTTATAATATTAAAAATTAATTTGCTGAAAAATGGAATAATGTGACATAAGTAAAAGGAGCGGAGTTTTGCTTGAATTGTTTCACCATAGCAAATATAATTAGTAAGGAATAAATTTTATACACTGAATTCAAACCATATTATGTATACTATTTAAAATTCAAATGCCGTAATATAATATTATGTTTTCTTAATGAGAGTAACGTTGAAAATTGTCCAGTATAATTCATATTTGCAAAGTGCGCTATTTACAACAGCACTCGAAGAACAGTCTAATTAATGATTCATAGCTCCGTCTATTGAAGAAAACGAAACGAGAGAGATATGCATATTGGTTTATCATACTGTATGATTGATTGCACACATATATCTTATGCAATTGAGACCCACAAATCAGATTCACTTACGAATTCTGTTGAGCATATGTAAGTGAATGAATGTTACTTTTCTGCTTTGTACTTTCATAAGTCAAGGTGAATATTCAAATACTTTCCTTTTTTTCTATCATTGCATTTCGGGTAAAATTCTCATTAGTTAATACAAAAATACAAAACGATATTGCCTTTATGCAATAGAAAGATGTTGCATTTATTATAACATGATATTGAAACAATTTTCGGTACTTAAAAAATATTCTAAGCTGTGTCAAAATAATCTTATTGCACAACAATATATAGAAACAAGACTGGAACCATTTTATTTAACAATAATATATTCTTATTGCTAAATGATTCATGTTTTTAATTAATCATTCATTTAAAAAAAATCAAGAGTTTGAGCTTAATTTCGAAAAAATATTTATAAATAATATCGTTAATAATTACCTTCCTCGCATAATAATATTTTCCCTCTTAATAATAGGTCTCAATTCACAAATATCAATAAAAAGTATAAAAGTTAACCTTTATATTTCATGTTTCAATTGGTTGTTTAGTTAATTTTATTTTTCCTATGAGGAATATCAGATGCAGATCATTCCGTGTTTATTCATTGAAATACGAAATGCTCAAAATAATTGCATATAGTTTTGTATTTTCGGTACATCTTTAAATAGAATTCTTCAAAAGAAAATTTAAAAATGTTATCCGAAGAATATTACTTATGAAATGTGTTTTACGAAAAGTGCACTGTAGCAACACATATGAGTTTTATAATGAAGTGAAGTCTAAAATTTTTAAAACAATTTAAATTTCTTAAAAAGTTTTATTTCAAAAGCAATTTATGATATAATTATAAGATCTATAAAAACATTCTAAGTGTTCTAATGTTTATTATTATTTTATTTATTAACTAAAAAAATTATTATTTCGCGATTAAAATTATTATAAACATATTTAATAAATTAAATGTGTATCATTATTTATTTATTAATTAAAATTATGTTTGTAAACTAAATATTAAATTAATCTTATTATTTTTTTTTTAAATTTGTAAAAAAATATTTGCCAAAGTGAAGATTTTTTAAAGATGAATAAATCATTTGTGAATATCTTTTCTAACAAAGATAAGACTCAAAAATACCGTGATGGTTTTCCCCAAAATAATTATCATTAGTTTAGTAACGTTAAAAGTAAAAGGAAATTTACCAGTTCACAAAAAAATTTCAAGGAGTATTCATATCCAAGTACATGATGATTGAAACACCACTGATTACAGGAAGTTTCCTACTCCACAATCTAAGAGTGCTTCTCCTCATACGGAGAGATCATCAACAACCCTATTCAGTGCTTATTATGATGGAATGCGTGACTTAATGAAGTTAGATGCCACTTGAGATTTCCTGCTCTCTGTCTTCGATTGATAGTCATTCATTATCCATTACGCATCACTTAATGCAGATTTCGAGGGATGTCGGATGATACTTCATTATAACCGAAAATGACTCCCCCACCCGAAAACAAATTTCTTTCTCTAATCTTCCATGAATGGAACTCCGAGGAAAAGAAAAATGAGATCTTTTTTTGGTCTATCAATCATGAATGGCGTAAAAGACTAATGAAATAATTTCTTATTCTTAAGCGATATTTTAATTATATGTAGATTTACTTCTACAATATGAAACTAAACCAGAACGAAACCAGATTCTCTAGTTTGGAATATATTTTTATACATTAAATATAAATTCTTATAAATCATAAATTTAATGATATACGGAATGCAACTATATTTTCTTTTAAAATTTTAAAATTCAAATTCATCTATTTATAAAATTTAGTTGCTATAAATTTGAAATCCAATGAATATTTCTTACACTGTACGTTTATATAATAATCGAAAATTTTATTATTCAAAATTTATCAAATGTTAATCAGTGAAGAAAATTTTAATTTCAGTCAAAGTTTTTTTTAAATGCTTAAATCAATTGTTTTTTTTAATTTAATAAAAATTAATATTTTTTAAAAAATAATCGAACACAATTAATAAACCAGAAAAGAGCAAATTGATTTTCCATTGTTACTTTTACAAGTATATGCATCGTTACCCAATGTTCACTAAAGTTTCAATATAGTTTTCGAATACTGGGAATCGATTCTAAGTATTGATTATTGTTCGAAATAGTTTTCTATTCTGAGAGTAAATACTTCTTTGGGAATAAGTTTGTTTGAAATTTACATTGTTTCTTAACATTATATTGCAATTTATTTTGTTCACATTGAAGCAGACCCCCGCAGTTATATATATATATATATATATATATATATATATATATATATATATATATATATATATATATATATATATATATATATATATATATATATATATATATATATAACTAATTTTATATTTTATCTTATATATATATATATATATATATATATATATATATATATATATATATATATTACACCTATTTACCAGTAATTTGCCTTACAGTGATTACAAAAATGTTTAGTTCAGTGAAAGTTTTGCAAATATTTTAACTAAATTTTTATTATATAATATTCATCAATTTTGAATATATAATGAGGTGATTCCAAATATTCTTAATTAATACTTACTTCTAAAAAAACATAGTCTTTCCAAAATTGGTAACAAAGACTATAAAATGAGAAAAAAAATAATTTGAATTTTTATTTAGTCATGGAATATGTTAATTCATTACAGTATTTCCTCATATATTTTTGTGTTAAATTTTTGAGATTGATTATTTCTCCTTATAATACGTGATTTGTTGCATGGCCTAAGTACTTCTTGTATGAAAGGGTTAATTAGACCAAAACTTACAGCTTAAAATTGATTCCAAACCACTACATATATCCCTGATAATGTGGGGTTTGAACTCATGAATTAAAAAACTCAGCATTAACCGTTCCACTGCGAGCTTCCCCTTTATAATATATTAATTACTTTAGTATGATGTAGTTAATTGATAAAATCCTCGATGCTGCCATTTTAAATAATATTAATATTATCGTACAGCATTACATTAAAGACAAAAAGCAAATTTTATTGTACAACAAGCGTAAGCTTGAAAGCATTTGCTGATTAAATATCATGATAAATATATTGGCTATAATGAAATTTCTTTAAAATATAACATTATTTTTATTTCCACATCAAAAAAAGTATTTTAGAAAGAATTTATTTAAATACTTATATTTTATTTTGAACATTTAAAACAAAAACATTTCATAGACAATGTGAGAAAAAAATTAAACAAGTACATTTCAGCTCGTGTTAAAAAACAAATATATTGCAATTAATTTATTAAAATTAAAATAAATAAATATTCTTTTACTGATAAGACTGCTTAACTTATTTATAATAACGATATTCTGTTTCAACCTCTTTGCAATAATTTTTTTATATTTATGTGATAAGATTTAATTGACTGTAATTTATGTAATAGATATTAGAAAGCACTCACAATTTGAGTTATTTTTTTTTACTACTTGAGAAATATTTTCTAAGACTTTATTGATATTTTAAAAATATGAACATAAATCATTTTGAAGTTCAAATGCCACAATGATATATAAGACTCATCATGAAAACAAAGGGTATTTTTTACCGCATAACAAATTTTAGGAGAGAAAAAATTTATTATCATTTAATAAACTAGAGTAACTGAATTTAGATAAAATAACTTACTGACAAATTAATAAATGTTTTTTTCTAATGAGGCTTAGACAAGCCAAGCTCGTTGGAGGACGGCTACGAAATTAAGTCAGATGAGTGCGTCTTTCGTTTAATCAGACCACCATGAAGGTGAAAGTACGACTTTGTTCTAAGACTCCTCCGGTAGATTGCACCACCGAAAAATTAACTTTTTCAATTTTGACATTGAGCTGGAGGGAGGGAAAATTTTTTCCAAAGCATTACACCCTTGGCAACTGCTGAACGACCTATCTCAAGAGTTTCGATTCTACAGGTGTAACAAGCAAGTATATTGCATATACTATGAGGGTTTTTGGCGACTGTGGGAATGGAACCCAGATCTTTCGGACGGAAGGCCAATGCCCTAATCACTAGACTACTGATAACTGCTAATGGATATAGAAAAAATTTAATTTTCAAAATGATGAAAATAATTATATTGAAAACAGATTTGTTATATGCTATGCTATAAAAAACTTGTTAACTTGTTAGGCAAATCAATAAAATAACTAAAAAATTTTATTTGACCACTGTAAAAAATAGCTTAAAGTAACTTACGGGGATATGTATGTCTGTATAAAATTATTCGGCGAATATTTATATTAAATATATTATGATTTTTTAGCTTAATCCAGCTCTTAAATATTATGGAAATAAAATTTAACGAATTATAAAGTAATTCTAGTGGGGGGGGTATATTCGAATATAATATAATTTCTACACTATTCTAATATATTCCGCACATATCATTTTTAAAATAATGTAAAAATGAGCATTTTTAAGGACGCATAATTATTTGATTATTTGAAAACTACCAAAGCTTTCGAATTACATTTCACCTGAAGCTTAAGATGCTTTTGATGAGAAAGTATCACAACAAATTCCAATAACGATCCATTTAAATGCCCGAGGATGCAAACATTTCTCAGTTAAATTGAAACAGTTAAATTTTCAATTACAAAGTAAGTGTGGAAGTGCTTAATTGTGAATGAAGTTTGGAGAAAGACATGTATGATCATTTTTTTTTAAATCATCAAGCTCAATGTTAATTTTTCTTGGCTTTCTTCAAGCTATCGTGTTGAATATAAGTGCATCTTAGAATATAATTCATAAATACCGTCACCTTTTAATAAATATTAAATTATGTTGCGTGTATAATTATAATTGACACGAGTCTCATTGGAAATCAAAGCAAATACAACACTATACGAAGAAAATATATTGATAGAATTTTCGACTTTAAATGGCTTTAAGTGAATTGTTTCCTGATTTAACCTGTATTTTCGTGGCAGGAATGCTTAATATTTATTTAAAGACCAAATTTTAATAAATGTAAAATATTTATTTTTACAATTTAAAAGGAAGCAATATAAATTATTTATTACTTATATTGAAAATGTTAATTAATAGTGTCCTTTTATATAAACATAACTTATAAAAATAATATGCAACAGTAATTTAATTTTCTTGCACCTTTTTAATTAAATGTATAAATAGCTCAATAAATATAAAATACATTATGATTTAATTTACATAAAATGCTCATATGTATGAAAAATTTATGGTTATTGGAACATGCTATGTGTATAAAATATAATGTGCAGAAGTTTATAACAGGAGTTATATTACCCAATATATTTTTAAACAAGGGTTCAAAAGTATGCATATAATTTGTGGACAAACGTATGCAATTTGTGCAACAAACGCATGCATTAAATTTGTGGTCAACCTCCCAGCAGTTAATGAGACTTTTCAAATAACTTTAAAATTAGAAGTTACAAAACATTCAATTATAAATAAAATAACAAAAATGTTTTTTCTTAAATTGAAAATATACAAAAACGAATAGAATAATGAATGATAATGTAGAATAACGAAACTCTAATATATTTAATGTTAATTGTAATTAATTTTCTAATGTACGAATATAAAACTACCATGCACATTTCTACAAAATGATACCAATAAGTGAAATTTTGTAATATTTTTGATTATTTAATAAATAAGAGATATTTAATTGTAAAATATGAATCAGTATGTAGTTTAATATTTAGAAATGTAAATAGTTTTAGTACTAAATATAAATATATCTTAAATTTCTACAACTTATGAAGATTTTGAAGTAAAAGCATAAAACAGGATAAATCACACTATCTACAGTGTACTTAAAATAGAAGATAAGAAATAATGTTTAATTCAAAAATTAAACTTTTCCGATTTGAAATTTAGAAGTTTTGCAACTTATTTTCAAACAAAAATAAAATTAAAATATATTTTTTTTTTTTTTTTTACATTAACCAGAATAAAAAAAATTATATAATGTATTAGAATTTGCCATTCAACAATTGCTTGTATTTACAAGCTTTAAACAAAAGAAATTTTAAATAATTTTACAATGTAAATAAATAATAAATAATATTTTAACTGCGTTTGTGGTTCAGTATTTAATATTTTACAAATTTTATTATATACAAACAAAAATTCATAAATAGAACTTCGCAACTGTACTTTTAGAAACATTAAATCTTTAAATCTAAAACTTAAATTTGAAGAAAAATAATTAAGCTACTGTTTTTTTTTTACAGTCAGACTAACAAATTTATTATTTCTGGAACACAGATCTTAATTTCTTCACAGTTTTTATTCGATATCAATGGTTCATCAGTTTCATGATCAACCTTAAGTATTAATACAGACAATGGGAAATTAGTGAATTTATTAGAAGTTCCTTGAATTATGGACTGATGATAAACATTTGAGACTGGTATTTCCTGATGGTAAAAACATTGTACCTGCCATAAAAGCTGATTAATCACTGCATCTTTATTACTCATATGGTGTCATCATTCGCAGGTAGGAAGGAGTTCTATGATGTGAAAAAGATGTCAGTCTGTTCGTTTCTTGTAACTAGAAAAAATTTATACGATATTCAAACGAGCAATCTTCAATTGTTCTTGTTTAAAATTTTTCCATTGGACTAATATTTTCAAGTATTCAGATTTAAAATTTGCTCTAGTTTTTTTCTATAAAGTTATTCTTTACTCTTTAAAAAATATTTTCAGTCTTTT
Source organism: Latrodectus elegans (assembly GCA_030067965.1). Taxonomy (NCBI): domain Eukaryota; kingdom Metazoa; phylum Arthropoda; class Arachnida; order Araneae; family Theridiidae; genus Latrodectus; species Latrodectus elegans. Next base: position 98,167,047 of record CM057810.1, on the reverse strand, counting down.
GTATCTACACCAGAAAAAATTCATAATCATCTTGAAGACAAATTTTTGAATAAGTGTTGGTTGACATTCCATTTCTTGGTAAGTGGAGTCTGGATTTCATCACGCATTCTTTTTCTAATTTCAGAGTTCCCTTTTCCTCTAAAGCTTAACAAGTTTTCCATAATATTCTGTCTATCAGGGGGTTCCATAATGAGACAATTCTAAGAGTTTTTATTTCAGTAAAATGGTTTCTATCAAAAGCAGACAATATATTCTGAAAAACCAGACAGTTATTGTCTTAGATTTACTTCAATAATATCACACTCTTTCTATTTCCTTCTATTTAAAAAACTCAGTAATATAATTTTTAAATAGAACTTTCACCATAGTGGCTATAAACTCTTTTTGTGAAATTGTTCCACCTTGGTCATATATGTGATTTTGCTGATATCATTTATTTTACATTTCCTCATTTTTTAACCGTTCAGAAAGTCACAGTAGCATAAACATTTCTAGCATTACAAAAATAATATAACTTACATACTGTTACATTGGTGAAATCTACTCGACTCCATCTTAGGTATATTAATCTAATAAAAAACACTTTAGTTCTTCAAAGTCTGCAAAAATTATTATTTTAGACTGTTTTATGACTTTATCACAATCAATTCTCACTCTGTAAGTTTCTTGTAAAATAAATTTTATGAAATTCATCACTGCGGGCGTAAAGCTTATTTCTTCATAAGCATTGTGGACAGTTGACAAGATTATCTGTGAGTTTTTATAAACTTATTTCATCCATCTGGCTCACATAAACCTGTAATGTGTCTCTTTTACGATTTCATATCAACCCAAGAGTACAAGTTAAAGAATTTTCAGACTTTTCACAGCTTTTTTCAAAACTTGGCATTCTTTGAGATCAAAAACAACTTTTTCTTTATAACAGTGAAATTAGAAACAAATTTTACTTCTTGATAACTAAGGTTACGTTGCCAGAATAAAACTATTAGTAAAGTCTGTATTGGAAGATTCATAATTATTTATGTAATACTCTATGACAGTTCCCCAAAAATGTGAGCTGCGGAAACTACTCTTGTATATTGGAAGAACTTCAATCTTTTGTGCCCTACTTTTATCATCATAGAGATTTCAAATCATCATGAATTTCCTTATTTGCACTTATGTGGGGAAAAGCTTTCAAAATACCTCCTATAACACCAATCCTATTTTTTAAACACGAAACTAAATATCAGGTTATAAGCTCAAATGTATTCAATCCTTTGACTAATTAAAATCTCTCTCTAAGAACTAATTAAAAGAAGGATGATTTGTATGACCTGATGATGTATCAAACACTGATTGAATGGGAGTATGGTTTCTTGGTTTTAGAACTGTTGATGAGGTAAATAGTTTCCTTAATTTTGAACTTCATCTTGAAAATTTCCGTGATACCCTCTTGAAACCAATTTAAGAACAATTTTTTTTTTATGCAAGTTCCTATTAATAGCCTTTGATGTTGTATAATATAATTACTTTTAGACCAAAATTTAAATTACAGTCTAAAGTTGATGTTATCATCACCCCACTGTAAGCAATCTTCATATTGCTATTCTTTGAATTTGACAGTCTCCTAAAATTGTTCTTTGACTTTGCTATAGGTTTCATATCGTGACTTCTTGTGATGGTTCTTTTAATGGCATTTAATTCCTGACGCCACAAATAACTAAATCTACTTCATTGACAAGCATTGACGTAATTATCATAGTAAAATGTTCTTATATAATATCTTCTTTTGGAATTTTACCCATCAATATCCGGCAAGATGGAGTCTCAACAATCCAGATGACTACATTCTTCTTTTGACATACATACATAACTGTGTAAGGAGACCCCAGACTTTACCTTAAGGTTAACATCTTCTTTTGTCAAGTAAAATTCTGCCGATAATACCATGTGTCTCAATTTTAAGTTCTTATTATGGATATAATTCTTATGTGGTATTCTTCTGACTTTCACTGTGGTACAGATTATGAAATTACTCTAGCGTTCAAATCACAAAAACAATTCATATTAAATGTAATTTCAATAATATTTTAAAGGGAAACAAATAGTTCAATTCATTAATTTTTAGAATATGCAAGAATGTACTTTTGGAAGAAGGAAAACAGATCCATAAATTCCCATATAGAATATTTTCAGCCAAATATTCTTGATTCCATTTTTGAGACAGAAATATGCTATGTGATGCAAATGAATTTGAGTTATGTAAATTATAAATTATTTTAATATTTTTCAATTTACTATAAAATTTAAATATACAGTCTCCTTGCAAATGAAGTGAGATAAAGGAGTCCAATATGTATATATATATATATATATATATATATATATATATATATATATATATATATATATATATATATATATATAATCAAACAAATCCTTGATTTCATTGATCAGAAATTTATAGACAAAAACCTCAAGAAATGTTACTCGATTTAGAGTTTTATTTTGAGCTTTGCGATTTTTTTAAAATATTGATTTATTTATTTTTGATTAATTTTAAACTGTTTTTCAATGTTTAAAATTTTCCTTCCCATGCTTGAATGAATTTAGACAGTCCTGACACTGTTTATATTTTCATTTGTATCTTCTCTGAGTATGAAACCATATTTCTGTGACACCCTAATGGACCAAAAATGAATGTTTACAAATTTTGTCCTAATCAAATAAGAAAGCTAAAATACAAATTATTCTATCTAAACAGTTGCTTAAGATTATGTCTTGATTCCTTTATAGTGCAAATTATAAAAAAATAATATTTGGTAAATTAATACACCGTTCAGAGAAAAATACATTTTTCAAGATAAAATTTTCAACAAGATTTAGAATTCAACAGCTGAATTTAACTTGCATTCAAGAAAATATAATGATATGATATTTTTCAAATTTAATATGAAATTATAGTTCTTATATCAAAATAAAATATTGCAACTTATATTTCTTTGAATTTTCGTTTCATACAAATTAAAAATTTGTAGTTTTGAGGTATAACATTAATTATACTTAATTAAATTTATTGCAATCCTAATGATTTAATTCTTGTCATAATCAAATAATGAAATTATTTTTAATTTAAAATATACGTGATTTTCCATAAAATACGTTTCCACTATCAACAACTTTTGATTCACGAATTTTTAGACAAAATGCATGATTATACGTTGTAAGATTCAAAAGTTCCCGGACTGAATTTATAATTAAAAATATGATACGAATTAAATTGCAGAAACATATCCTTCTTCGAAATAAGACCCTTGTACAACAACATACTTTTACCAGTGCCTATAAAGTTCATCGATACATGTCTGTAATTTATTTTTGGCCGTGTACTTTAATTCACATTCAACTTCAGCTGAAGATTGAAAATGATAACCCTGCGCAAACGACCTTGGAAGTTTAGGAAATAGGAAGAAATCACAGAGTGCGATATCAAGTGAGTAAGCAGGATGAGGTTGAAAAACAAATATTTTCGTTTTCTCAGGAAAGTCATTGGCGAGTAGGAATCGTTGACAGAAGCATTGTCATTCAACAGTACCCATGACTCTTTTCCCATAATTTTGGTCTTTCTTATGGATCAATTCACGCAAACGACGCAGGTTTTTGTCTTACAGTTCTCGGTTCGCAGTGCGACCTTCAGCGATAAATTCCAGATGCACAATGTACTGGATATAGAAGAATACCTCTAATATGATCTCCCTTTTACGGCAATCACGGCGAAGTTTGTGTTTCTGTGGAGATTATGGTGATTTTCATGCTGCTTCTTGGTTTTCTGGTCTTACAAAAACACTGTATGTCTCCAGTAACAATTCTGCCAAATAAATAAGAATCTGTGTCAAAATCTGAGATATAGTCTCCCACTATTTCCATTCGAATCAACTTTTGGTCGGTGTTTAACATGTGGGGAATGATGTGTTGGCACATCCTGTGAATATTAAGGTCCTTATTCACTAGGATGTGGCCTCTGATACCCCAACTGATTTTTCTATTTGAGAAATTGTTTGCTGCCTGTTCTCATGTACCACCGTACACCTTTTTGATGTTTTCATCTATGCGAGAAGACACAATATGGCTGGCCACAGAATTCGTCGTATTTGGCACTTCCCTTGCTTTCTCTGAAATACCGAAGCACTTCAAAAGCATGCATTTTCGATAAGGGGTTTCCCTTCTGAACACGTTTCAACATATTGAATTTCTCTGTAGCACTCTTAACGAAAAGAAAAATTTATATTGATTTCTTGCTCAACTGACGCCATTTCTTTCTATCACCAGTTACCAAATGCACCTGCCTACTAAAAACGATGTCACCGCGATTTTTTAACCATGTAATTTAGGACAAACCACTTTTAAAAAAAATGGAAGAAGATAGAAACACGAAAACGTTTTAGTAGTTGCCCTACAGTATAAAAAAGTTACGTTATACACTCAGTCCGAAAACTTTTGAATCCTAGTTTCGTATTAATATGTTTATTTAATATAAAATAAAAGTACAACACTCTTTATGACAAGAGTAAAACTCACATTTGATTCATTTTAATTGATAACTTAATGAATTTATTATTTTAAAATCTATTTTTTAAGATACTATATAGATATACATATGCTTACTTTCTGAAAATGTTTCTTCATAAGGTAAATTGTTATAGATTTCTCTCGTAGTGTATTTTAAAAAATAGGCAAAGCTTAAGTTTCTGCAGAAATCTTGCATAAAAGGTTGCAATGTAGATTAATTTGGCTAACTGGTATTTGTGGTATGAAATCTAGTGATTTCAATTTATTCACATAAGTATTTGACTGAATGATACAAAAAGTAAAATAAATTAAATGCATGAAAATACTATTATTAAATGAACTTCTAAGTAGATTTTAAATATGAGATTTTACATTGCAATAATCATTTCTTATTCGAAAAATAAATTGTATTAATAATATTTTTTAATCTTTATAAATTTATGTCACTCTTTTAATGTTTAGCCTGCCCTGTAATCATTGAAATATACTCAAGAAACCAAACATGGTTGATAAGTATAGTTTTGAAGAACGTGATCATGAACATTGTAAAAACAGTGTATAGCTTATAAATATTTTGTGAAAAAAACAATTATAAGTATTTCTATTATTGGAATAAGGATAAAAATGGATAATGAGTGAGAAAAGTCTACTACAATGGCTTAAGTTACTGAGCGTATGTTTATACCTTTATTACAAATGCTGAGGTGACAAATGTGCGTTTAGATCTCTGCCTAGGAATACATCATTTTTTAATTTGATATCCAATTCAAGAATGGATTTTACAGAAGTTTGAAATCAACCATAACATTGCAAGATCTAGCTGTATTTCTGTGACTTAAGGAGCAAAAAATGAACATGCTGTGGTGGACTATTATGCTAACAAACACTCTAAGTTATAATTCATGCAACATACACCTAACAGTGAGAATTATAAATTAATGAGTAACATTGTATAGGGGGGCTTTAAATGTGCATTGGATGAATTTCAGTCTTCACTAAAACTAGTAGAAGATAATTTTATCTGACAGTAGTTATTTAAATTTTAGTAATTAAATAAAATTAATGGAAATAGTCATTTATTGTTAAGTTATCATGTTATACACATGAGAGAATGAAAACCATTCCTTAAAGTCAATAACGAATCACTACAATACTAGAAGTAAAAAAAGTGTGAATCGAGCGAATGAACAATTGAGCTGAAGAAATGAAGCCTTAACACCTACAAACGATGATGGAAAACTTTCTTTAGATACTTTTATTACCCTTTGAGAATTATCATCCAAGTGAATCCATTGAAAAAGCAGTTTTCACGTGATCAAGATTCCTCCATTATACCGTTTATGAATCAATGTCAAAAAAAGTACTTTTATTTGATTTATCATTTTGATATTGAATAATGCAAAAATCATAGCATATAGTTGTTTAGATAGAATATAGTAGTCACAAATTATAGATATTGGATTTTATTAACTCTTATAGTACAAAATAATTCTAAGTTCTATTATATCTCAACACATCTAGAATTAACGAATCCCAACCAAATTTAGTTGTAACTTCGGAAAACGAATCGTTTTGATTTCCTCTATTAATCTTTATATTCAACAACTACATACAAAAGATAAATATATTCAAAATTTATTTTAAAAGAGTGTCTCTCTAATAAATAACTATTTATTATTCATGATATATTTCTGTATATTTATTTTCTTTGAAACTAAATTAATTTTAGAAATCGATTTTCATGGTTAAATTTTCCAAGAAATATAAGTAATTTGAAAATTTAACTAGATTATTTTTGAACTTTCAAAAATGTTATCAGCAATAATTTGTATTTTACTGGTTCATACTCATAACATCAACTTCTACACTTCTTAGATCTTATGAAGATATATTCTTATGTATTAATTTGATGCTAGGGTTTTTTTAAACCCAAAATAGAGCAATTTTGTATCTGAGAAGAAGTTTTAAACAACGAAAAATATGCTAACATTATTTATCAGTAAGTTGAGATGACTTGGTATTTGTTTATAAATAAATCAATGCATAGTAATACAAATGAATATTTAGAAAAATATATTTTCTTCCAAATTCATTTGTCCATTTATATCAAGGTTCAAAGATTCTTCAAATATATTCACTAATGTTTAAGTAAAGCCAATAATGAAAATATATTTTAAATGTTTATAAATTGAAAGATTAATTTGATAACATAATGACTATAAATAATTCTTTATTAAAATAATATTATAAATAGGATATTATTTACATTTGAAAAATATTTTTCTAAATTCTTTTGTAAATTAACCAGAACTGATTTAAAGGGATAATGATTTAGAAAGGATTTTTCCATGAAAAAATCCTTTTAAAGTATTTCTAAATACAGACATTTTTAACCCTAATATTAAGTTTCAAAGAAATGCTTGTGTAAACTTTAAGAAATGAAAAATATATTACATACAATAAGTCAATATATATATTATATCCACCATAAAATTACCTGACATAAAAATATCCATCTCTATAGAAACGAATGTCAAGTTTTATGTTTTTGAAATTTCAGTAGAGTAAAAACTGAGAATCGTAAAATTCTGTTCAGTACCTGAGGACCAATGATTCCAGCACATAAAAGAATTATGAATATGATATGCTGTAATCATTGAATTTAAGTCAGTTTTGTGAGTATTTTTATGGTATTTAAAGGATTAAATTGCACATGAAATAAATAAGTATGTTTGCAATTTTTGCAAAGTCATGTAAATTTACGTATTAATCATATTTTATTTATTATTAAAGCCAATATTTTACTGTTGAATTGTTGTTAGAATGTTATAATTGAATTCTAATACTCATATGTTTGTATTGGAAGATGCACAAAACTATTTAGTTTTGGGAAAGTATTAAACCTTGAAATTAATTTTAATAAACAGATTGTTTTTAATAGTTAAGTTAAAATTAATAATTTAAGGTTGAATTACATCTAAATGATACGATATAATATCATCAGGATAGAGTTAATAAAATACATGTGACTATTTTCGATGTACACAACTTTAAGGTACCCATAAACGTTGAATATGTCAATTTCAACCAAAAATGATAACTTAATTTTATTCTTTTGTTAAATTAGGAATTTAAACAGCTTTTCAAAACAAATTTGTTTTTGTCTCTACGTTAATTCGATTCTGAGATGTAAAGAATTTCATAAAGATTAGAAAACCAGAAGTGGACATTTAAATCAGCGGAAGTTGGCGTTTAAAGTGCCAGAATCATGTTAAAAATTAGTTTAAACACAGTGCTTAATTTTCAAATATAAATTTAGTAATATTTCAAAATATACATAAAAAAATTAGTTTTCCGGAAATCAATCAACAAATCAAATAAAAAATTAATTAGAAAATAAAAGAAATTCTTATAACGACACAACACTTTAATCTTTAAATGTGTTTTGCTCAGAACTGGTTTTTGCCTATAATTTGCACATTTCAAAACTGATAAATCAAAATACTTTCATAATATCACTGCGAAATTTGATGAGCTTAATCTGCATATTTTTTTCTAGAAAATGTACTAAAACAACTTACTTCTCTTAAATATTTCTTAAATTATGACCTATTATTCGAATAATGGCTTATAAACTTTGGGTGAATTTTCAGTATAAATATTCAACTGGCCGTATTTTTCTTTAATTTTAAACAAGAACTTAAAATTTTAGTACATACTCTAGATAACAACATATAGATTATTTCGCATTAATTTTTTTCCAATATGTTTAATAGTTATTGATGTAGCATTTTTAGGTTTTTTTAAAAATGCTTAAAACTGTATACATATTTAAAATTTCGGAAGAAAAATCTTGCCATATGTCAAATATTAGTAGCTCAAAATTAATCTTTTGCAAATTTAAGTCAGAAGAAATTGTTACAATGTATATATCCTGAGCATTTAAATAAAATTGCTTTCAACGTGTTCGGGTAACTTAATTCTACAGGAAAAAACGTTTTTTGATTTTAAATTTTATTCACGCATCGAAGGTGAAAACTAACACATTAGAAAAATAATTCTAAATTATATGCTACTAATTTTCAATACAATCTATCAAACAGGATATGCGATCCTATTTGTCGTATTTTATCATGTTTATCCAGCTCTTTCCTGTCATTTTCTGTTAAACAAATATTTTTAGTGTCATTTTCTTAATTTTACTGTACAAAATTATTTTCTGATTTCAGATTTTAATCAAAAAGGATGACTAGTAGTATATATATATTACAAACAAAAATAATATATTTATTTTAGAATATCATTCTTAAAGGCATAATATTATCTATTCTCTGCTTTTAAATGTTGAGAATACGCCGTTTCATTATTTTTGTCACGGATAATAGGAAGCATATGACTAAAATAAATTTAATTAAGTCATAAAAATTAAAAATACCTTACTTAATTATTGTTAAAACATCAAATGACTTAGCAAGTATTACGATGTTAATTTATTGCGACCAAAAATGACACATGAATCCTTAAACAATGGCTTTAATTTAAATACTGAAGTCATATCCGTCACTCTTTGATATTCATTAGTGTGTATGACTGCATAAGTATGAACTGTAAGTTGCATGAGCCCATCCAACACACCAATTTATTTTCACATCGGATGTTAAAATTCAGTTTTTAATTTATTTGAAGCCAAAAACTGCATCAAATTATTTTTAAATTTCATAATTTCATGAGACTTTTGCAAGACGTTTAATATATATATATAAAGACATAGTAACACAAAAGGCACTCATAATACTTGTATGTGACGGTAAGCTTGACGGCGCTGAGAGCACTTCTCACCAGGAAAAAATATGCCCTATAATAAATGATTCCATAAGTGCGCACCACAAAGGGACTTTTGCAGGATAAAGGTATATTCGTTGACTTGAGAATGAATCCCTTACTAACATAATTGGCAATTCTGAGCATTGATGTATTCCTTCAGAAAGAAACTACTTCATGGCAATTTATTGATTATTTTCATGCGGGAAATAAATTCTAAAGCAAAAGACTATTTTGCTGACAAATCATCAGAAAGGTGTTCCAGCTCGTGAGTAATTTTATATTTATAGTAATGTAGAATATTTCATAAAACTTTATTGCGCTATGCTTACAGGCAAGTCCAATGTTTTTCCCATTTCCCGTCCACCATAAGACTATTCGACTTCTCTGGCACTGCTGGTGTCACTTGTGCTATTGAATTTGATGAAAATATTTTCCGCCTCCTGGCAGATTGCTAATGTATCCTAAAAATTTCAAAATGGTTTTCTTCGTATCCATAATAGTCAGCAAACTAGTATTTTTCTTACATTTGTGTGTTTTAAACATAAGTAGATTTTATGGCGCAGTCGTTATTTTTGCAAAAAAGGCTTAGAAGCAAAGCATGATTTTCCATTAAGACAGTAAGGGCAAAAATCTCAAATACAAAATGAGGAAAAATCTTGTACCCATGATTTTCTAATCAATTGCAATTAATCACTTGACTTTTATTATAATCTCTCCCTCTTTATATTATATTCATACATAATAATTTAAATTAATCTAACTTGAACTGGGTTCACACACAAATGATATAAGAAAAGAGTTACAGCTTCTGTAGTCCGCAGAGACCTGGAGAACCATACACAGAACCATAAATATTTTATATTGAATATGATCTATAGGCTTTCAAACAATTTTTGATTAATTTTCATTTTCAGTGGATAGCATCACGCTTTGGCATTAAGAAAAACGGGATTGCTGATTTGCTGGCTAAGGCTGCCTCTTTGGAACCTTCACAACCTGATTTGCCATCCACGTTTAATGTGGCAATCAGGTTGTTAAGGTTTACTGAAAGTGAAAAGAAACACTTATGAATGTCTGGAGTGTTCCACCTACTCATAATTGGTAGCCTAAAAAAACGCCCAGCTGGATCCTTGTTTTTTGAAGGAATTAAGGGCTATAGGACTTGTATTTCACACTTCACCAGATGTCACCTAAAGGACCTCAAATATGTTCCGGGTCTAAAGACTTTTATTCTAGGCACAAAATGCCCAAAATGAAAAGACGATGAATAGGCTTCGCCTTAACATATCTTCGGACGCTTGAATTTTGATTTGAAAGATGATTTCTAAAAGTTCCGTATGTTTTTTGATTTTCTGGCTATTTATGGAGTTCTGGAATTAATCTAGAATTCGAAATGGATCATCTGATATTAGTAACAACAACAACATAATTTAAAGTAAAGTTTTGCATGTATAACTTTTCTTAGCATTTCAAATAGTAATAGATGTATACTTGGAGAATGAAACTAATAAATTTTTATCATGGTTATTTTTGAGTATTCAAAAAAGATTTTGTTTCATTTCTCGAATAACTTGCTTATCACGATATTGTTCACACATTTTATCATGCTTCATTAGAATATATGTTTCATTTGCTTAAAGTATATCTGATTTTTCAGCGGGTAAATATTTTATTGGTTAAATAATTGACTTACCTTGTGTGTGATAAATATTTATGATCCCAAAGTTTTTAAACTAAACAAGCTAATAGAATTTCAAAATTGAATATGTTTTGTGTCTCCAAGTGTTTTCTAGATCTTTTGCACTAACATATGAACATTAATAAATATATTGATTACTAAAGTAAGCGTTCTGATGTTACGATTTTTGGAAAATTTAAACAATATTGTAATTAATGTTAAAATGATTAAAATTATCCATACGTCTCTAACCTCATTAAATGAGGTAATATTAGTTAAAGATATTGCTGGACTAATAATTCTACTCATCTTTTTTCTTTTAATATACTTTTGTGCATCGTATTACAGTTGTTGAACTCTCACTATTTTATTATTCAATTTAAGAATGTAATAATACATTTTATTCATGAATTGTAGATCTTTTTCTTCTTCCATTATTTCTGGACATATTTTAGACTTCCGTTTATAATTATTTTTCTTTTGCCTTGATAATTTTAAAGAGGTTTTGATGCCGTATCTTCCTTGCTTTGGATTGAATGAATAATCACAAAAATACTATTTTTATGCTATGATTTAAAAACTATTTTTATACTATATTTTGTTCTTCCAGTATTCAATTACAGTTTGATATTTACAGTTATGGGTAAAAGAATCAACCTTTTGTCTTTAACTTGCGTTTGAATAAGCTAAATATTAGATGCTGTAACATTCTTTTCATAAGGCATGGCAGTTATTACTTTAGTATAGACTATCATCTGCCAAGGATAATAGTTTTCGCTATAGCCAAAACATTGAAGAATGTAGAAATTCTAATTTCTTATTCTTTCAGTAATTGATAAAGTTATTTATTTTGGAAACATTAAATACTAATAAAATATCTATTGATTATTAATGTTTTAAAGAAACATCTCTCTCCTAACTTATATGAATTGTCTCTAATACTTTATAAATAATTCAGCAAATTCATTTGTTGTTCTTATGAAATATAGAAACTGAATAATAATTAGAAAATGAAATAACTCCAATTATAATAATCGCTTTTCATCACGTAAATTCTCGTTTTATTTTCTGTTTTTTTTTCTTCATTATGATCACCTGGATATTTTATTTTGATTTGTTGTACCTTACTAGTTGTAACATTTCTATTTAAATTTTATCCTTTTTCTAAACATGCTCGTACTTTATAAAGAATAAAATTTAATATCCTCTCGTTTGACAGAGAAGATTCCTAGTATTCTTAGATTATCCTTATTTCTTACTCACACACACAATGGTCTTCAATAAGGCAAGAATAATTTTCATCTCTAATCCTAGGCATCGAATATATTACTTATCTCACATTCACTTGATCGCATTCATGTTGTAAACTTTCTGTGGTGAACATAATAAATGCAATCAAGTAAATATGACTATGGATACATTTTCTGTAATGGTTGTATTAATGTTTGGATATACTAATGGATCATATCAACTATGGATGAGGAAAAAAGGATGTTCAATTTTTTTTCCTTCACTTTAACATCCGGATATTATTTTGACTCTTAAGGTCACTTAAAAAAATTAAAAATGAGGTTCTAGCATTTCTATTTCAGAATTCTCCAACAAATTTACATATTTTTTTAAAAAATAACACCTATGCTGAAATTGTATGAAAACAAATTAAATGAGAAAAATAATTTAAAAACATTGAGATCTTAGCTTAAGCAAGGTATTAATTTTAAAGTTTTAATTTATTTTCAAATATTGCAATCAACAATCAGAATTTCATCAAGTAACATTCTAAAAATTTAAATCGTCAGTATAAGCATGATATATCTCTCAAGAGATTTCTCACCAAATCTAGAGCCCTTTGGTTTGATTTTAATTTACCAAACTAATTTGAGTTTTTGTTAATTTTGGAATCCTTTTTGTATCCAGGTATAGTTTTTTCTCGTGTTTTACACCATTTTTGTCATGCATATGTTTTTTAAGTGGCAACAGAATTTGAATTTTCTGTTCAGTGTTTCAATTCGAGGGACTTTGGATGTTTTCATTTCCAAAAGCATCCGTTTAGTTTGCCAACCAAAAGAGTCATAAAAATCAGTAATTGGAGAAATATCCTACTAGTTTCAATTCGTTCTTGCAGAAATATCTTACTAGTTTCAAATCGTTCTTGCAGATTTAAACTAACCATAAAGTACATGTTTTGTTTTGTCTTTTTCATTTAACTCATTCTTATGTTCCTTTTTCAATGTGTTAAGGGCTTGAAAGAATAGAAAACAGCTTATCAAACTGATACTTTGATCTTTTATAAGAAATCGTTTTGTAACAAAATGAGCTTTAACAATATTCTTAGACATTCAAAGGTGAACTTCGGCTTGTTTGCTGCCACACAAAGAATGTCCAGTAAAATCTTAGTACACGTAACGTGTTTGGTGCTGTTTTCAAAAATGTCGCCAATGGTTCTATTCATGTGATTTATAACCATCAGTATAAGTGAAGATTTCATATCAAAATAATTGTGAATCTCAAAATGACGGTACATAAACAAACTAAATATTAATGTCGCCAAACCTATCACGTTACGGATATTAGGATTAAACTGAATACGATTTGAATGCAGGCAGAGATTTCGTTCATAAGTCTAATTTATTTCAAATAAATATTTTGACATCAACATCACTTGATCATTGACATCTCAACAAATAAATATAAATTGTATTATTTATTTTTGGATTATTTTGCGTCTCCATATAAGTTGTGCCGGGAAGAAAACAGAAAAAGAAATATTTAGTGATATCGTTAAAATGTATAACTTCCAGTTATATAATTTGAATTATTTATTTTTTATCCATGTTATAATGACAACCAAAATCAAAGGACTTATATTTTAAAAATGTGACTCTATTCAGAGTTCCGCGTAGAATCATTGAAATTTTGAGAAAACTTGGAACATACGTTATGAGGTCCTTGATAAGATTATTCCTAAAGTACTCTATTGGACAATGATCCAAAATTTGATCATTAAAAGGCAATTTAAAAAAAAACAATCTTATAATAATTAATCACACAAACGTAGAAAGAGATTTGTAGGCAGTGTCAGAAAATCATTTTGAAATCTTTCTTCATTGCTAATCATCTGTTTACGGAAGGAAAATATAACCTTATAGATAAAACTTTTTACCAAAATATCAATAATGATTTATTTGTCCTGCATGAATACATTGCGTAAAGTGAGATTGTAAAAACAATCCCATCGAAGAATGGTTTGAACAAAATGATGAGGGAATTAGAAGAGACTAGAGACTAGTGTGCTCTTCTAGGAAGAGGATAGAAAGCTACTGCGATTGAAACAGAATGCAGTATTATAGTTAAACAGTATAGCTACCAGTCTCCACTATTGTTGGGCAAATATAAGTTTGGTATCGCATGGTTTGTTGATTCATTGATCGACACACGACAAGTTGCTCAATCTAAATTTAAATACTATCCTTATAAAATGAACTCATGTTGCAAATTTTGCATCTGAAAAATCACCAAATACAATATGTTTTTGCTTTCCGATTTCAAGTAACAACGAGAGTTGACGGAGCAGGACCATAAAAAGTTCACTGGCCATATGAGAGTCATTTTTCTTTCGATTTAGTGAATTGAGTAATTGAATTTGACTCACATAAGATAATTCCTGATTTAATATCCTGAACCACCAGGCACTGACTTCTAATTACGAAATACAGGTGTTGATTGACTGTTTACTTTATTCCTGCGCCATATAATTTTCAAATTTTCATTCTCCAAGGTCCTAAAACGTTCTCTGCCTTCAACGTATGTTACAGTGAATTTCTTCAATCCCGCGGCATTCCTAGTTTAAAGGATAAGTAAAATGTGCAAATCACACTGTATCCAAACAATATGTAAAATCTTCATAAAAAATAATTGCATCATTGCAAACTTTGATCAGAATCATTATACACAAAATTTTCTGAATATTTAAATTTTATGTTCAGACGATATAAATCCTTATGATTTCTGGTTATGAAATTTTCTAAGAGACTATGTTTTTGATGGAAGGTTAGAACTATACTTGTTTTCAAAGCCAGAATTCCTATTCCTGAACTCTTCTAAGATCTTCTTACCCCCAGATTTAAAAATGTGATGTACTTATATCAAATAATACCAAAGGAGGATATGTTAATCACATTCTTCAATTGAATAAATTTCAATATTACTGATAGATTTTGTATCCTTCATTATTCACTTATATCTGGTTGTCAAAATTTAACTTATTTATCTTGCCATGAATATTTTTCCATAATCAATGTAAGATATTATCGAAATTTTACCTTAGTCTGGTAGAAAAAAAGGCTGACTCTATTATCGGGATAGTTGTACTAAGTTATATATATATATATATATATTAGTGATGGGTATAATGTCACACAAATATTGCAATAAAAACGCCACCAAACAGTTCAAAAAATTGAAAAAAAACAGAAATATGTTTGATCTTTTTGACTATTCAAGCTTAACATAACAATGGGAATTTTGATATTTAAAAGACAGTGATAAATTGTTGAGAGTGAAGTAAAACATAAAGGCAAAGCTTATCTGATTAAGAGATAAGATTTTCTGAATGTTCTATTCTGTACAACAATTTTTTTAAAAAAATGAAAGGACATTTTTAAATTTAAAAAAATATTCCGTGAGTAAACATCTTACAATTTGATTTGCATGAGTTATTAACTTTTTTACTGCATGAGTTATTAAGGTCATCAATGCAATGAAAGATAAGCTAAATTTGTATTTTTGAAATTCATTTATAAATTTATTGCAAACTTTGTAGGGCTAATTTCATTTTTCTTAACTACAATGAATTCATTATTATTAAGCTGAAAATGTTATACAATTATTAAAAGAAACTCCTTATTGTGTGAAAAAAAACCCATCTCCTTTCTGTATGTAAAGTTAGAAAAGAATAAATAATCTAGGGTTCGCAATTAACTTTAAAATCTCTTGAATATGTAGAACTTTTAATTACAGAATTAACAATCAATACCTTGTTTTTGGGAAAAGATTTTATTCTTCTGGATGGTACTTTATTATCAGATATTTTTTTATCTATGGATACAGCAGTGGTTTTAAATTGGGTTAGAAGACATTTAAGACAAGTTTGTCCAGACCAATATATTAATATAACATTGACATGATATTATGAGAACCCATATCTGCAGTAGTTTAATATAACTTTCAATATAAAATAATAATCAACATATTTTTAAATATCCCTTCACCCATTTTGCTTGTGATCTTATCTACCGGAATTGAGATAAATTTATTTAACTTTAGCTTCCTTTATTGCTGCTTTATAGATATTCTTGGATATCTGGAGAATTATTCTCCTCGCCATATTGTTTAAAAGAGTAATACGTATTAATTTCAGGATACATTTCTGGCCAATCATAAGGCCAACGAAGTTCCTTCTACAAGGTAAAATTTGTTCTCCTATTCCATGACTATAGCCACATTTGGCGATATGATAATCAATATAAGAAACATTTACTCTACGTTCAATATCTTTATTAGAATACAGAATATGATATTATAAATTATATACGTATTTGGTAAATTTTAAAAAAATCACAATCATAGTTTTTGAAATCCGTTTGTTTTGTATGTAGTCTTTGCGAAAGAAGCGAAGACTTCATGCATTCATTTGGAAGTTTTACGCACTTGAGCTAAGGCGATATTCGACTTCAATATATGAAAATCCATATTTCATATACCCATCAAGCTATTTCTTCGTATTGCATCTTTGAAGAACTGAAAATTACGTGATTCCAACTTTTTGCACTGAATCGTCTTACTTGTTTCTTGTACAACTAGGCAATATCCCTGTTTGCGTTTTGCTTGATATTTTGTCATGTATCTGTGATTAGCTACTAATTCATTGGTTATTAAAATGTTAATTAGAACGGAAATCGTTATATTTTTATGAAAAAGAGATGATACAAGCATTAATAATAACAGGTCACTTGTAAGTGGAATGGAGATATGCACTAAAAGCCAATAACAATACACTTTTTCACATTAATAATGACCAATGATTAAACTTAAAAAATTTATCCCCAAAAATCATTACGATTGTTAGATTTTCGATCATTGGTTGTATAAATTAGTAACTTCAATGAATAAAACAAAAATTAAAATAACTTTTATGAATTATTGGAAATAACGTCTCTGTGATATTTTATGATTATTTTTTCCTTTTTTACGAAAGTCATGGATTTTTTTTCCCGAATCCACAAACTAGCAACTTGAGTACCATAAGTTGGGAAAAGCTGATTTATAACATATGTACTTAAAGTAAAATTAACATCATGTCCTTTGTTTATAAATTAAGACATTATTTCTTTTTTGAAAATTTTAATTTATATTTTTTTATTTTTGAATAAATTTTTCGAAGCTTAAGCTTGGTTATATTAATGCAATATGTTCAACTGGTTCATTCTATCTACCGAAATTGTAAGGGAAAACCAAATGACTTTATGTTACAAATTATAAATAAAGATAACAATCCATTCGTGAAAATCACTTGAATAAAACTTTTTATCGATATCATGTTTCAATCAGCGCTGAACAATATGGAATATTTTATTGTACATAGATTTTCTCAATATTATATGAACCTTAAAGAGGTCAGGTATCCGCAATCATATTTCAAAGATTTTCTGGGCATGGATATAATGTGACATTTGACAATCTTAACCTTGCTTTTATTTTTCGAATGTTCGTATTTAAATTGAAATAAAAATGTGTACTTGCCGTTAGTTTTTGCACTTTTCCTTTCAACGATGAATGTGTACCAACATGTTGAAAAAGTGAAGGCTTGTAATGTATCCAAACATTATCTTTTTGTTTCCTGCAATCCTTCTGCAATAAAGCAAATTGGGATTCTTTTACAATTGCTTCTAAGAAGAAAAGTAGATTAAAATTATGTAAAACATAAAAAATAACAAACTATAATGTAAACTACTTAATATTGTCAACTATGATTTCAAAATGCAATAAAACATAAAATTATATTAAATGTCATATTCATTATTACAAATTTATATTAAGAAAATAAAATGATTTAATTATTTTTATTTTCTGTGCTTTAACTTTCCACCTATTTCTTATTAGGTAAATCTTTTATTCTCATTAGTTTAATTTATAATATTTTAATTATAATAATATTTTAATCTTATTAGATTATAATCTTTCATTTAATTAAAACGTATGGAGAAATATATGGAGATATGTAGGTTCTCCTTAGTAATCTCTCTGATTTTGTTGATCTGGTTTCATATTTATAACATTTCTTCAGCTTTCATAAATTAATATCTTTCTTAAAAATTGACAACGTAATCAAATAAATTACATATTTGAGTATATATATAAGGGGAATGTTTGAAATGAATTGTATTAAATATAAATTTAATTTAATAATTATATAAAATTAAGAATGTATAATTTATCATGAAAAAAAAAGATACAATATTTATTCCCTAATTCACAAGGGAAGACAAAACAATATCTATTTAAATACATTTATCATTTAATAGCAATATGATTAATTTTAAATATTATCCCATATGTTTTTTTTATTATTCTTATTTTTATTATACTTTTTATATCAAGAAATACCATTCATGCTGTATGCATTCTATGTATGCTTTCATACATTATCCGTTCTATGTATCATGAAAAAACGGTTGGTACTAATCATCACAGTATTTTGAAATATATACTTTAAGATTTGTGCGAGATTTATTCATTGTTTGTGATGTCAAATTCCATGAGTATTTCTCTGTCCCTATGAACATTTGAGTATGTATAGGTTAGGTATGTATAGGCATGTTTTTAAGATATTTTTCTTAAAAACATGCCTATACATACCTAAACAATTTAAAAATTTTAATGATTTGTAATTTCATTTTTGTAGAGTCTCTAATAATCCCACTAGTAAAATGCGCACATTATGCTCTAATCTTTGGTCATTAGTATTCTTACATTTTTCAGTAAATGAAAATAGAATGTAAATTTATGGTGTCACATTTAACAATCATTTATGTATTGAAAATAAATTTACACGACATGATAATATTTTATGTATATTATTTAAGTATATTTATAGATGAATGTTTATAAAATAAAGCCATGATATTTTATGAAGTGCAAAATTATATATATATTAGCACATATGCCGTATAAACCAGGATGCCAAATTCTGATTTTGGTGATTTTTTTTGGCGGATTTTCTAATGTATCTGGTAACCTGGTTTTTATTCCGTCATAGATATGAAGAAATTTAAAAATTATGCAGAATATTCTATTTTGGCAACCATATTATTAACGTCATCGTGCACGTCACAATAAGTCATCTTGGCAACATTTGTTCATCGCCAAAAAAAAAATTCAGAATTTGTAATCTTGGATTATACGGCATGTGTGGCAATATATTTTTTATCGGTACTATACTTATTATTTAGTATCTTATTGAGATACATACAGGTAAGCAGAGTGACAGATGACGATTAATCTCATTTATGATTAAAATTATTTGACAGTCTACTTTAATATAATATAATATATGTTTTTTGGTTATTAGTTCGTCAGCTTAAGCAAATGTGATATTGGTCAGTTCTGGATCCGGCAAATGTGTTTCAGCAAAGTTTAGCTCTAAAATTATCATTTAGTCAGATCACAAATTTTCCATTTGGTTGCCTTCCCATTTATATCAATATAAAATCTAGATGATCAGACTGACTTTAGCGCTGTTTATCTTACTGCCATAAATAAACATGATATGATACAATTCTTCATATTTTGAACACAAACGTATATGCCTATGATGAA
Organism: Latrodectus elegans; assembly: GCA_030067965.1. Lineage (NCBI taxonomy): Eukaryota > Metazoa > Arthropoda > Arachnida > Araneae > Theridiidae > Latrodectus > Latrodectus elegans. Next base: position 98,147,117 of record CM057810.1, on the reverse strand, counting down.
GATGCCTTTAAAATATAAAATTGCTTAGTAATTTTCTCTTTTTAATATTTATTTAAATGACATCTCACATAAAGTTTAAGATCAATCAATGATATTTTAATGATAAATGGTCATGGCAATTGTGATGCAAGTAATTTATTAAAGTATGAGGTGTTTCCCTTCTTAAATTTTAAATTTTAAACCAATCCCAAAATTACTGACACTTGATTTAATTTTGTATTTCATTTCTTTCAAAATAAAATATAGAAAAATAAACTATTTCTGTATTACTTTCCCGTTACTCATCCTAAAAAGGGCATCATTAAATGTTTTCATTTATCAAAGCGAGGAATGAATTCTGTATTTTCGGTAATTGTTGATTTTTTTTTTTTGCAACATTAGTTTGAAAATTAGAGTATCCTATTCTTGTTCAAATTCTTTTCAGTTTTTATTATACATATTTGATGTTATAGAATTATCTTCTGATGATTCAACTTATTTCAAACAATGAATCTTGAATCAGAATGGTATCTTCTTTGATCAAATTTTCACAAGAATTTGGAAGCCACAATTTATAGCACTTAAGCTAAAATATTTTGCCAAAGGTATGTTTAACATTAAATGTGCATTATTTTTTTTAATTGAAAAAGTAAAATTCAACTGAAATAAATTAGAAGTTATAAAGTAAATATTATATTTTACCGATACTTGTGGACGTAATAGATATTAGTAATTCTTATATATATATATATATATATATATATATATATATATATATATATATATATATATATATATATATCAATTAAAACTAATATCTATCACGTATATAATTTTAAAATTCAACAAAAAATCGGTTTAAAAAATATACTATGCTTTTAAAAAATAAAAAGGTTACTTTTTAAAATTCTTTTGATTTTGTAGTGGATTTTATCAAATGAAATGCTTTCCAGAAAAAAAGAGTATAAACTATAGCTGACTTCATCTTAGCTTTCGCCTTTCTTTGGATTTTGAATTATGTCTTTTGTTCCAGCAAAACATAAAGTGCATTATAGACGAAATACAAACAGAATAGAGAAAATTTTAGCTTACATTCGATGATATACTCTAAAAAATAAAAGAAAAGTTTGGCCATAAATCTATATTTCTTTGAAATTCAAAGAGTCTCTTAAAAAATAAAAACGTTACTTTTATTTGTGAAACATTTGTCTTTTGATTTTTAAGATAAAAGGTCTGATTTGTTTGAAAAGAAAGAATGAATATCTTTTGTCTTAAATTACGTATGAATTTATAATTGCTTAAATATTAAGCTCTTATAATTTAGAACCAATATTAAGTGTTTCGTATTAATTATTTACACTTGAATTATACAAATAGCTATTATTCAGATAAAACTCAAGTGAATATTGTATTTAAAGATGATGATTCCTTTTAAAACTCAAATGATCAGGAATATTGACATTATATCTTTTTTTTATAAATATAACAATTAAATTTAAATTAAATGTATGCTAATTAATGTACGGGAAATATAAGATCTTTTATTTATAATATTATTTCGATAAAAAAAACTAAAATTGTTCTACTATATTTATACCATTATATTTTGTACAGTAACTTTTTTGATAACACTTTACATGCTTTACATACCTACAATTATTTAATTAATTTAGTGAGTATTTATTTCATACTCGATATATACATTAATTTTGGCTATTCATGTAATGCACTTTAAAATATGCACTAAATATTAACATTATTTCAAGATATTTCTTAAAGGTTGGTGTTTTGATGTGTACGTTTATTAAATTTTCATTCAATAAAATCCTAATGTTGCATGTGAATGTTTCAACTTTTTATAAATAAGGTTTTCTAATAAGAACAAATACTTACACTATCTCGATCAAATCTGCAAACTTTTGTCTGTATCATGTGATCCAGCAGCCAGTCCACTGGTTTGTCATTATGGAATATAGCAAAGAATGTCACAAGTTTTGAAAGATCTACAGCCTTGAACATTTTACCTGAAATATTTGTTTTATTACGTTATAGTTGACTTCAAACATTTAGGTTACTCAAATATGTTATGAAATATGATATAACCTATTATAAAATTCTTAAATTGAATAAGTAAATAAAGTTTAATAAAAACTATATTTTATTTAATTTATTCATTCACATTTTACAAAGTTTATTAATGAAATATAACACAAATATTAAAAATAATTTTATTTCAGGGAATACATACATAATATATAAATTATTTGAAGATACAACTTTGCTTGAGGGTAAGACAAGAATGCAATCAGCCAGCTGTTTTTTTATGTCTGCAAAAACTACTCCTATACACACAGGCATTCAGTAAAATAAACATCAAATCTCTTATAGAGTAATGGAATCTCGCGATGCATTCACACGTGCTGATCATTTGTCATGCTCCAATGGATACCAAATTTTGGATAAAACCATTTGATCCAAAAGTATGTCTTGTAACTGAAGGACTTGTAGATCAAGGAACCAATGCAATTTGAAGGATAAATTAAACGTCTGATAGAAAGTGATGTGATATGTGTTCATATCATTCTATTTAAATTTGGTCGCTTTCAATATGACTCAAATATGGAAAAATAATTAGAAGAGTAGAACAGACTCCGAAAAATCAATCATATATTTCTAATTGATTGATTTTATCTACCATGCAAAATAAGAAATACGTAAATGGAACAAAAAAATGCATCCAATACAGAATATTACAGAAAATGTAATGAATATAAAATCTTACAATTCAATAACTACCATTCATGATGACTTGGATTATAAAGGGTAAGTACTAAACTTGCTAAATCAGGTTTTCCAGAACGAGGTGTGATTCCAGAAACTGAGTGTCACAATATCAAGGCATTTATTTCCATGGTCTGCAAATCAATGAGACGGCAGGATATATTAAAATAAAAATGACATAGTGTTAATCATGCAAACATTATTTTGTGTTGCACTGTACGATCATTGGTTCAAATGGATCTTGATTAATGTGATCACAGCTTGGAAATTACGAACAATGCTTCTGATGAGTTTAAGAATACCACATCAGTTTCATGGTCAGAATACATTTTTTTCCTTATGATAGCCGAATGCGATATTTACAACTCACTCTAGATGTTTCATTTATGTTTACCTCCATCCACCTTTTTCACATTATTCCATACGATTTCCATGCTTACACCTGACATGATGAATGATTTCTTACGAGAATTATCTTTAAAATCTCTAGTCATCTTGATTCTCAGTATTGTCACGACAATAGTCATTTTGTTATAAAAGTCATTAAGATGTTTCAAACCCAAAATGAATTCGAAAAATAATTTAAAATGCTTAAAGCAAAACTTTACTTCAAGTTTTATGTAGTCAGCAAGCGTTGTTGTTATTACTCCTGAATGGCTGCAGTGAGAATAGATTTCAGAATAAATTATCCAATTTTGTATTGCGCAAAACATAAATTCCAGTGGTTTGGACTAATCATATTTAATAATAAATTTTCAGCTCATAGCAAAACTTTAATTATCTATGTTACATTTTTTATATTTTAAAATAAATTTCTATGCTTGAAGTAATAACTGTAAAAATACATTAAGTTTATCAGCTTTTAAAAAAAGAATTGCGAATAAAAATATCTGAAAAAAATTAAAAATAAAAATTAATGTACATGATTTATCTCATTCTACCAACTAAAGTGCAGAGATACATTAATTGATTTTCAATTCAATGGTATAATTATTAAAAAAACTCCTTTAGGTATAAATTATAGTTAATTCCTTAATATTCAAAAATGAACGAATAATTATTACAATTATAGTGCTTATTTTTTATTTTTCATAAACTACCTCCAAATGGCTTTCATTTTCTGATTAAATTTTTAATTATCAAGTGTTTACAATATTTTGTGAATAATTCTTTTTTTAAGTTATATTGTTAGGAAATATAGTTCTGTATTTCATACCACAATTTTGCAAATTGATTTTCTATTTTTAGCTATTTCATTGTTATTTTGATTTATGGACACTTGCATTATAAAACAAAATACATTTAAGATTACAGCTAAAAAAATAAGACATATAATATCAAACATCTTTCTTGTAAAATAAATAGAATTTTTGATAACATAATTAGGAAAAAATAAATGTAAAATATTTAAAATCAATATAATTTTAATTATCAATATAATTATTGCATTACAGACTAGCAATAAAATATGGAAAAAAATTATAAGGAAAAGGTAAATTAAAAAAAAAAAAAAAAAAACTAATTGTAAAGATATCATTGTCAAAAGAGAGAGGAACACACATTTAATTAAGGTCTTTTACATAAGTGATATTTTATCAACCTTTGAAATCTTTCATCTCAAATTTTTTAAACGGTTGTTACATATTAATAAAAATTATAAAGAAAAATATTAGTAAATTAAGAAAAATGTATTCATATATTCAAACTATTTTAGCAATATTCAATTTGGAGTTTATGGATGGCTCATCTTTCTTTAAACACCTAAATAAAAACTTTTTTCATCAGAAAATTTACGAAAAATTAATACTATCTAAAAATATTTCGTTGTTATTTATTAATTATCACGATACTTTACTTAATTAATATATTAAAATTGAATTTACAATTGAATTATAAACATAAAACTAAAAGTCATACATTTTAAGAACATATAACATTTAACTTTAAAGTCTGGAATCGTTTAAATAGATATTACACACCCACTTTTTTATTATTACTTTCATTTTTAGGCACATTTTACTGCATTTAAATCTTTAAAGATATTCCTCCACATGATTTCAGAATTTACATTTTTTCGTTCCTTTTCCATAGGAAAAAAAAGTCTGCAATTTCTCAAAAAAGGCAATTTTACAGTTTTACTCAACTGAGAATATTTCCTAATAGCCCCCTTCTCAACTTTTGTCGCAAGTGATTAAGAGAGATAAAGGCTTTCTTATTTCTGATTTTTCTGAAGACAACCCCATTTCCTGGAGAAAGGGAAAAACTTTTTTGCAAAAATCCCTTTCCTCCAGTGGAACATTCAAAATGGATATAATTCCAACCATGAAAATCGGGAAAAGGGACGTTATACGTTAGCTTGCGATCGATATGGTGGGGTTCTGGAGAATGGGAGAAAAAAGAGGGAATATGAAGGGGGCTTACCTATAAAACCCAGTTGGCAGAAATCCAGAATAATCCAGTCTTTGTTCTCCCTCAGCTTCTTGAAGGCGAAATTTTTCATGATCGTCAAGTAATGAGGTTTAGTCAAAATATCGTCTTCCAACTGAATAATGTATAAAAATAAGGCAATCAGTACACCCCGACACATTAAGAAATCAAAAGTTTGAAACTTCAACAAAGAAATCTGTCTGTTGAAGATTCAGAGCCTTATATAACTTAGATTCAAATGTTTAAAGATTGTATGTTTGCAAACTTATATTAGTGCTCAAAATATTTTAAAGTTTTAAATAATATGTAAATTATAAGAAAATATTAAGTGGCTTAGGCATAAAAGTTTCTCAAAAATATTTCAAATATACCTTTTGAATCGAAAAATTTACTTAACAGATATAATTCTTGCAAAATAAATAGCAGTGTTTAAACTTAAAAAACAAACCAAAAGATAAAAATAGCAAATATTTCATTGCAATGAACTAAATATATCTCAAAGAGAGCTAGGCTTTTGTAGTTTTTTAATTTTACAAATTTAATAAAACTGATTTATTCATTTTCAATATTAATATGTTAAAAATTAAAAACATTTTTCATTCAAAAATTAGAGAATTGCTCTTGCTATGTCCTAATTTTAAGAATTGCATAAACTTAATGTATGAAAAAAGTTACTTTTTTAAAATTTCTTTTGCCATTTATTAATAAGATTAATTTAATAAAATATATTTTAATAATTTAAATATATTTTAACAAAATATATTTAAAATAAGTGAGCATTATTTTTATAAAATATATTTAATTTTAAAATGCTTACTCCTTTTATTAAATAATATATTGAAACACGTAAAACAGAATATATATAATAAATATATTCTACAAAGTATCGTATTTTTTACGAAGATAAATAAATATGTTTTGTTAAGAAGTATTTTTTGATTTTTCTCATTTTTTCTAATGCCAAGTTACAAAAATAGATTTTCGAAATAGGAAAGTATATTTTGACATGCTTATTGAGTTATTGATTCTCTCTGAAATGGTTGAAGAAATATCTCGATAACGCTCTTCCGGAAAGAGTGCGTTATCTCTCGTAAAAATCGACAGAATAAATTATCAATAAACCTATTTCCAACTATAAATAGATCTCTTTTCGGAATAAACAAATGCAAGTAACATTGAAAAGGGCGAAAAATAAATTCGAACATTTTTGTTAAGTGAAAGTATTTATTTTTGAAAACAAAGATTATTAATTATGAAAATTACTTAAAAACATGTGAATTTAAGAAAAAAAGATTAAAATATCTTTAGCATTTTCAAGATAATCTGTTAAGCATTTATTACAAAGTTTTGAAAAATATCTTTATCGGATGCTTTTTCTTTACTTGTTTTTAAAATTGAAAGTAACAATTGCAATTGAGAACAATATGATATCATTTGTACTCACAGGTAAAGTATTTAAGTTCAAAATTATATAAATATTTTATTTAATAAAGAACTTTCATTCACTTTTTATTAAAATATGTTAACATTAAAGAAATATATTCTTTGCAAAATGTGCAAATATTATCATTACCTTAAATATATACATATATATTCGAATGTCACTGAAACTGGACTTATTTTATATATTTAGTTAAGTATAGGTATTTTAAATATTTATTAAATTACTAAAACTTTTATACAAACTACAATTTTATTGCAATCTACGATCTTTATATTATTTATTTTACTCATTTTTTAATTATGAAAAAATAAAATTTTAACACCAAATTACTAAAATATTTTTGATAATTCTTATTATGAAATAAATTTATGTAGATATTAAATCCATTTTAATTAAATACACATTATATTTAAACACTTATAAATTAATTTCTTACGTTAATGTACCGTTTTGTAAATTAGAGCATTGAATATATATTGGTATACATAAAATTAAAACAAAAATGAATATTGAGAAATATTAGTGAGGATTTATTTCTCTGCTGAAATGCAAAAATATTAAATCAATGGTATTTAGGTACATTATTTAAAATATAATGTCCCAGCAGTTTGTGAAATTTATACTCTGTTTTTTTAACTTACCGATATAAAAATTATCCTGAATGAAATAAATTCTAATTTATTAATTTTAGGATACATCTGATAAACTATATGCCTGAAGTGTTTTTAAAGTAATTTATGTGTAAAAATGCATTAAAAATGTGAAGTTTCAGCAAAGATAAGCATGAACTTAAAATCGGGTGAAAACTCCCAAAATTTATTATGATTTTATTATTGAAGAACGCATAGGAAAGCGTAAGCATTGATGATTTGATTATTGCAACATTATAGTCAAATCATAAATCTTTCGAAGCGTAATAAAATTCAAAACATAAGTTTTCATTAACTGTTAAATATTATTAATATTACAGTTTACCATATGTAATGTATTTTACATCAAAAACTAATAGAATATGGTAGTTTAAAATTCAATATTTATTACTTAATGATTATAAAGAATAAAAATGATTTTTATGAAATTAAATATATTTTTGAAAGAGAATAAAAAATAAATAGAAAATATAAAATAATGGTTTTCTATAAATGATTATTCACAAAACATGTCAGAATAGTTAGAAAGACATTTTCAGTCATAATTTAAAATTCATTATCTATTTTAATTTTCTGATATTAATAAAAATAATTAATCTCTACGTATTATTTAAACACTTACCTGAACATAAAAAGTTCCTTTAGCTTGTGCATACATCATTAAGTAAGCATAATCCAAATTTTGCTTCGTTCGCCATCTGCATAATATTAATGGATTTACTATGTGTTTTATTTCATGACATTAGGTATGTTTAGTAATGATTTAACATTTCATTTAACATTCATTAGTAAAATAATGCAAAAATAAACATTTCTATATTTTTGCATTATTTTACTAATGAATACATTATATGAATAATCTGAAAAAATGTGTAAAAATTGATTAATCATACTTATTCACAATTCTTATAATGGAGGCCAAACAATAATCTTGGTTAGAGTTATACTCAAAATATCATATGAACGCATAGAATTATATAAATTATAACAAAAACAAAAAAGATGCATCACCTAAAATATAAAAAAACATAACATGTTTGTATTTTAACTTTTTTGGTTTGATTAGTGGAATACGTTTCCTTATGTGCCAACAGGAAATCATCTTATCACACTCTTGACCGTGTCTAAATTTTGAGACACGGTGAAGTAACTAGGGTGAGATCAAAGCTGACACTCCTCTCCCAATTGCACCAGTAGAAAAGCATTATATAATTTAGCATATTTTAATTACACCATTAGACATAAGTACACTCGAAATATCTGTTTGTAGGACCAGAATAGAATACGCTACGAATATGGCATTGTGAACGTGAAGACATTTTTAATTTGGTAACCGCGGATTTTTTAATTTGCTGTATTATATTGAGTTCTGATGAAATAAATATTTAATTTTTTTAGCCAATATATAAAAATATGTATAGCATATTTAAATTTAATCAATTTTAATATGCCCTGAAAAATTTCGTTAAATATATACATAAATAATGTATAATTGTTTTAAAAAATATTTTCCCTCATTTATAATAATTAGTTAAAGAAAAAGATGCGAAACATTAAGAAAAAAATGTTTTAACCGGAAAATCTCAGCAACCAATCGTAAAACTAATATAATATTTCTTAAGATTTAATTTTGAAACACAATTTAAGAAAACGAGTGTCGATAATCGAAACCTTTTGTTTATTAAATACGCCTTTCAAAATATTGTTATGATACTTGGATATTTTGCTATAATATGTATATTTTTTCCAACAGTTTCACAACATTATAATTAGTTTCTTAAGAATAAGTAACTTTCACAAATGTATTCCTTTTATTTAAAAAAAACATAAAAGTTTAATATTGCAAATTCCAGAATTATATGAAATAGGATTTTAAAATTTAAGTGTAGAAAAAATTTTTATGTAAAATCAAATAATGTCTCAATTGTTTAAATAACTAATATATAATTCCAAATGCAATATTTATTTTTATGTTTTCATTGGCATCAGGTGGGCCGGATAATTTGTTGTCCTTTTACATGCGTTTAGCCTAAAATAACATTTTTAATTTTTATCAGCAAGAGATTAGTGTAAAAGTACCAATTTTCGTAGTTTTTCTTTTCAATATAGACACAAAACTGAGATAATTTTGAGCTAATAAGCAAAGGATAACATTCATTTTATTTCCCTCAACTCAAAGGAGGGGGTTTAATCATAACTAAATTTAAATTGTCTTTATGTTTTGGTAACTCACCTTACTCTTTCAACAGGATCACCCAGAGTATTCTTTAAACTCTTGAAATCAGGATAGTACCCTTCTGGTGGAGCTATTACTTCCAGTAGTCCAGAATCTAAATGCTTTTGAAAGCTGAAAAACAGCAAATTAATTTATATAATAATAAAAAAAATACCTTTAATCCTTCAATATATACATCAAGTTATAAGTATCAAGTGCGTGAGAAGGGAGGAAAAGGAAATGAAATATAACTTTATATTTATGTATGTATTAAGTAATTCCAAAGTAAATAAAATTCACCCTTGAACATGTAGACAAACCCTTATCAATTTATTTCTAAATATTCAAAAAATAAAGTGGAATTCGCAATGCACGAAATAAGCACGTACACTTTAATTAAAACTAATAAGTTTCACTTACCGATTTTGAATTTCTTGCGTTTGCTCTTTTACATAATTTGAATCGATCTGCAAAGAGAAGAAAACAGAAAATTAGGATCACGCAGTTTGACACAACATGAATAATGGATGTAATTTATATAATTCTCATTCAAATCACAAGGAAAACTTTTCAGACCTGAGCGAAACACCTGAAACAGTTTACGTTTCCTTATTTTATGTACTTGTTTGCTCGGTAAATTTTTGAAATAAATATTTATACTAGATTGTATCTTAAAATTTAATTAGAGTAATTGCAACTCTTCAGTTTCACTTTCCACACATTCTTTTTAACAAGTAATTTGTATATTTTGCATATAATGGGGATAAAACTGTATCATACTTTGAAAATAATTAAATATATATATATATATATATATATATATATATATATATATATATATATATATATATATATATATATATATATATATATATATATATATATATATATATATATATATATATATATATATATATATATATATATTAATTGAAGATAACGTCGTCTTAAAAAGGATATTCACCATTATTTTATTAGGTATTTCATTGATAATATGTGAAGCACGCACAAGCAATTTTGATATACTCTATAAAAGATTACCCTATTTTGCATTAAATATTGAGTTCCTACCATTTAATTTTAGTTTTTAATCATTCAATCACTTTTTTTTAAATTTGATGTAATTATTATCCTTTGTAAAATAAATAATTTGACTTTTATTAAATTATAACTTTTAAAATAAATATAAATAATAGTAAACATTGCCAAATTGAATTTTTATAGCAACGTAAAATGGCTTTCAAAAATATTTAATTAATTCATATGCAGTGTCCGAAATAAAATAAATAAATAGTTGAAAAAGAATAAATGAATCAGTAAATGATTATATTTAAAAAAAATCGTACTATTTAATGAAGGATTGTAAGAGGATGTAACTCAAAAATTTCAATATAATATAATAATTTATAATTCTTAATCAAATCTTTTACTGCAATATCTACTTTTGTCATGTCATATAAATGTATATTTGCTTAAAGTTTCAGTTATAGACATTTTTGGTGACTTAAATTCTTAAACTTGAAACAGGTCACTTTCTATTTCCATTTGATAGAAAATATTAGGTATTTAATGATCATTCCAGTGATAAGAAATCTATGGCATGATTTATTTTCACAAGATGAAAAAAAAATATTAATTAAATTATGCAAACCATAATCAAAGTTTAAAAAAATGCTGCCAATTATTAAAATGTAATATAACAATTTAATACGGAAAGAAGTAATATTTAATAGAAGGTTTATGTTTTATGTTTTTTTCTTAATTCCATGTGTGATTACTATTTCTCATAATGATCAGCCCTTAATTAACCCTACGAACGGGAATCCTTAGGAGTGGATTTGTACGAACTAAACTTCTAAGCCACTTTCGTACACATAATTACCCCCTTAATGACTTTTCTTAATAATTTTATGACTCTAGGCCATCGATAATTGAAGGAACTTCGATAGTTCTCATTTAATAAGTAACATCAGAGGTTTTACCTTTTTTGCATCTGCTTAAGGTGGTCAGATATTAAAATTATTTGATTCCTTTTATGTTCATTTCTATTGATGGAATTCATAGATCATTGTTGAAGAAATTTTAATGTATCCATGAAATTAATTTCAGTCTTTAAATAGTTTTAGAAGAAAATGCTGAAAACTTTATAAAAAAATATTTAATTGATGTTAGGATAGATAGAATTACATAATAAAAATCTTATAATATATTCCACTTTTTCACACTAGTTAATTATTAGAATTGAGTTTTGAGTTTTATGCTTATAAGTGATGAATAACGCTAAAAATATTGATTGTATTATATTAGTTATTGAGTATTAAGTTCTTAAATTTCATTGAAAATTATATATATATATATATATATATATATATATATATATATATATATATATATATATATATATATATATATATATATATATATATATATATATATATATATATAATTAACAATCCAAAAATTTCTCCATTCACACACAAATTGACCTGTATTTATTAGTACAATTTTCACAGTGATGGAATACAAAAAAAAAAAAAAAAAAAAAAAAAAAAATTAATTTCAACATTTTATTCTGGTTTAACTCATTATAGTCAACTCAAATATTTTACATTTTTTTAATAATATTGCGTAAATAACAAAAAATATTTTTTTATTTAAAATTGTGAGAACATTGTATTTAATTTCTAACACATACTTTCAAAAAAATTAAAATTGAAAGCCATGAAATTATATTTCAAAAATTATTTAATTTTAACCAAATGGCTTAAAATTCACTCAAATGAAAAAATGATTTGATTTCATCACAAATAAGCTCTCAACCAACCATTCAAAAGAAATTAATCAGAGTTATTCATAAAACTACAAATAAATTATCTAAAATACAGTAATTGCCAATCTCGTACACACTCTTTACGTCGCAGGATAATAATAAAAACAAACATGAAATATTCTCTTACAACAAATTGAAAATAATTAGAAAACTTTTCTTACCTCCGAAGATTAAATATATTTTCATAACAAAATTGCCTTAACAGCAATGATATTAAATTTACTGGTTGTAACACATCAAAAGGAAATAGTTCAGAGCAAAAGTAAATACAATCGAATATATTTCCAGTGGGAATAAAAGAAGTGAAAATTCACTCTAGTTCACACAGAAGTGATCGAATATCATGAGGTGACATCAAAGAAAAACGCGAAGTATCGTTTGTAAGCAAGGTGATCACATCAAAGTAAAGTTATATGAACCATTCCCACCGTTCCTTATTTTCGATTTATTCTATTCCACTGTCGAATTTGTGGAGAACTCATTGCATTTTCATTAGGTAATATATTATACAAAATGGCTCTCAACTTTCTGATGTGTATATTTATGTTTGGTGTACATAACAACTGAAGAAAATAAAATTCAACTGATTTAAAACTTGAATAAAATACTTATTTGAAAGAAATAGAATGATCACATTGTTTTTAATATCTTTATTCAATAAAAATCAATAAATGAGGTCATGTATAGAAAAAGTTTAGAGCAAATTTATATATTGCTTATTTACTTTTTCTCATATTTTTAAGTTGCAATATATTCTAAAAATTTAATAATAAACCAAATAACAGTTAAATATTTTTATTATAATTAACTATATTTTACTACTACTACTTATATTTATATATATATATATATATATATATATATATATATATATATATATATATATATATATATATATATATATATATATATATATATATATATATATATATATATATATATATATATATATATATATATATATATATATATATATATATATATATATATATATATATATATATATATATATATATATATATATATATATATATATATATATATATATATATATATATATATATATATATATATATATATATATATATATATATATATATATATATATATATATATATATATACACAGGGCGTCCCAAAACGGCCGCATAAACTCTGCATAGCTAGATTTTTCGTTGGGAGTACATTTAAACTGCCTGAAGAAACGTTAATATACGATCTATACTTTACGAGTAAAATACCAAAAACTATGTATGACATTATACTCTACGAGAAAAATACCAAAAACTACATAACAAAAACTATGTATGGCACAATTTAAAGCAGGTTTCCAAAGTGTCCGCTGTGCATGCCGATGCAGACTTCAGTACACCGTAGAATGGTTGTCATCACACGTTGCAGCATCGTGGGGTCCACCAAAGTTCATGCAGCATGCAAACGAGCAACTAAGTTCACTGGTTTTGGCACTACGTCTTGCTGCAACAATTCCTTGAGGTGGCCCCGTAGGAAAAATCCAACGGTGTAAGATCTGATGAACGTGGCGTACATTGAACTGGACCCTCGCTTTCAATCCAGTGGCCGGTGTATTCCATATCTAGCCTACCACATACAGGAGCAAAGATATGCGGCGGCGACCCATCATGCTGGAACGAAATGCATTTCCATTAAATCAGCCGTACATCAATTACATGTCGCAGTAGTCACGAATGGAATGCATACACCATACGAAGACTACCGGTAGCAGCAAGATGCAGACTTTTAAATAACAGTTCAACTCCGGCTTATTGGCATTCCATGACACGCTCGCAGCATGCAGATATGCAAATACAAATACGTTAATATGTACAATAAAGTGCTTTTTCCTTGCAAAGGCAGTAACGTCATACTTTGTTTTTCGTATTTTTCTCGTAAAGTTTGGATCGGATATATATATATATATATATATATATATATATATATATATATATATATATATATATATATATATATATATATATATATATATATATATATACATTAACAAACACAGTGAGAAAGTGATCATACTGCATTTAAACTGCAGTTTTTTGTACTGAGACACTGGTGCTCATCTCGATTAAAACACCAACACTAAGATCAGAAATCCATATAAAGAATAATACCATATTGAACTCCATATTGACTGTCCATGGATTCAGGCCTTTAATATAAACAGCATATGTCTTTTCTTTCACGTTTTCTGGGTACATTGTGTGCTTAGAACTAGATTTGCTTATCAAACGGCGTGCAGGAAAGACCTGTGGATGTCCATGGGTTATTGATCGTTATTGTTGCAAATTAAATCAGCGGTAGCTCAGAGTGGTTTGCATTGCTATTGATTTGGCAATGTGTAAAATTGAGGGCCGAAAAGGAACCATGTGTTTTTTTGATTTAATTTTGTGATAAAAATTTAAGGAATTTTATTTCATCATGTTAATTTAATTTAATCAAATTTGAAATTACAGTTCTTTGTATATTTCCCTTTCTTGTCAGTAGATGAATGCATTACATTTTGTTAAATATTCAGATAAATTCCTTTTTGTATCGATCAAATTGTATAGAAGTTATTAATGTTATAGTTACGATATTTATTCAAAATCAATTATGTTTATAAATCAACACTCAATCATTATTATACCATTATATGTTTTTTTGATGTATCCAGCGTCCTAAAAACCAAAAGTGTTTAATTATTATACTGAGTAATATTTTCCATTGTTGAGATTCCAATTAGAAATAATTATGCTTATCAGAATAAACATGGATTTATTTATGAGCCAATATGTTATATATGTACTAAAATACTTACCTAAAATCTCGCTAAGAGTTAATTTAAAAGGAATGAAATTCTTTATTTCAGTAAAGACCTTATCAGTGCTAAATCAGATTTAAAATTGCTGTTACAGCCAAGAAATAGAAATTTGTAAACTTATTTCGTTTGCAAATTACTCCTTCCATTAAAATGTATGCACTGAACTATTTTTGTTTACATATAATAGCTTTTCCTTCAGGATAACTAAATATTAATCCATTAAATATATATTTATTTATATTATGAAAATTATAACATTATTTTCTGAATCATCAGATTCGAATATTGATTATATCTCCTTTTTATTTATTTTTTAAATACACTAATGGACATTAAAATTGTTACACAAAGAAGGCGACATGCTACAGACGTGAAATTTATACGAAAGGAAGAAGGTGTTGTGATATGCAAATGATTAGCTTTTCAGCGCATGCAGACAAAGCAGGCGTCAGTAGCAACACCTACATTGTGTTTAAATGAGCAAATTGTTCAGCGGGTTCCTCATACACAAATTGCATTTGAACGTTGTTGCCTGGTGAAATTATGTTGCGATGCCTCGTGTAAGAAGGAGAAATGCATACACAGCACGTTTCTGACTTTGATAAAGGTTGAATTGTAGCGTACCAGGATTGCGGTTTATCTTATCGCAGTATTGCTGCTGGAGTCAGTCGAGATCCAATGACTATTAGCAGAATATGGAATCGATGGGTTCAGGACGGTAATACGGAACACCATGCCGGATATCAACGGCCACCTATCACTAGCAGCCGAGAAGACAGGCATATTATCCGTATGGCCGTAATGGATTGTGCAACTACGTCACGAGTCGTGAGTCAAGAAACGGGGTCGTTTGGAAGACAACAAGTGTCTGCACGAAGAGTCCGACGACGTTTGCAGCAGCATGGATTCTCAGCTCGGAGACCATGACTGCGGCTTCCCTTGACGCTGCATCATAGACAAGAGCGCCTTCAATGGTGTGATCAACGACGAATCTGGGCGTACGAATGGCGAGAAGTCATCTTTTCAGTTGAATCCAGTCTCTGTGTACAGCATCATGATGGTCGCATCCATGTTTGGCGGCATCGTGGTGAACGCACACTGGCAGCGTGCATTCGCCATCGTCACACTATCCCATCACCTGGCGTGATGGAATGGGGTGACATTGGATACACGTCTGGGTCACCTCTGATTCGCATTGACGGTGCTTTGAATAGTGCACGTTACATTTCTGGTGTGTTACGACCCGTGGCTCTACCCTATATTCGAACACTACGAAACCCTACGTTTCAGCAGGATAATGCCCGACCGCATGTTGTCGGTATTGTACGGACCTTCCTTGATACGGAACATGTTCGGCTGTTGCCCTGGACAGCACGTTCTCCAGATTTTTCACCAATAGAAAACATCTGGTCAATGGTTGCCGAGCGACTGGCTCATCACCAAACGCCAGTCACTACGATTGATGAACTGTGGCACCGTGTTGAAGGTGCATGGGCATCTGTATCTGTACATGCAATCCAATCTCTGCCCAGGCATATAACTGCTGTTATTACTGCCAGAGGTAGTTGTTCTGGGTACTGATTTTTCATGATCTATCCAGCCAACTTTTTTGAAAATTTAATCACTTGATATTTCTAGCATAATATATTTGTCCGATAAATATCATTTTGTTACCTGCATTTCTTCCTGGTGTAGCAATTTTAATGGTCAGTAGTGTATTACTTTTGGAAATTATTCGAATATTCAAATTTTTCAGATAATATGTTCATAGAAAAGAATTTAGGAATAAAATGATGTATGAAGTGACTTTTAATCTATATTATTATAATTATTCTAGATTTTTAAAACCATGTTGCGAATATATATATATATATATATATATATATATATATATATATATATATATATATATATATATATATATATATATTTATATTTATATATATATATGTATATATATATATAAGGAACAAACTATAAAGAATTTTAAATTTTTATTTCTGTTCAATATCTCAACAATTCATTCCTCTGTTTCTCAGTTTTAGATATAATATTTTATTTCTGGAAGAAAAATCGCAATAGTTGTCTAAGGTAAAACTATTATCATTTCTTTATGACATCTTAAATAAATAAATGTAACTACTGAAGGAAAAATTAATTAATTTCACATATTTTTTAATACATTACGAAAGCTTTTGATAAAATTTATCGATGGTATCTTCTATTTATCTGTATTAAATTAATATGTCCGTCAAACATTTTATCCCAAGAGTAAACCTTATTGACTAACAGCGATAGTAATTCTTGTCTCTAATGAAAAATTAAAAATAAAATGTTAATTAACACCTTAATTTCTTGTTGCAGAAAATAATACAGTATTCTATGAAGTAACACACCTTTTGTGTGCTGAATTCCATTAAGAAAAGGCTCTTTAAATAAATAAATATTCCTCATTTAGTTCCAGTTCCAAAACTATGCTTTTACTATTTTTGTGCATACTTAAGGGAGTAAAAGGTTTCCAAATTTAAAGTTATCATTATTAGCTTTGCGAAATGACCATTCGTTTATTATTTACCATACCTCTTATCTTTTTAAGAGTTTTGTTTTTAAGTGCTCCAACTGCCAAGTGTTACTCCTGGAAGTACATTTGGACATATTTTAAAATAATAAACTCTCATTTAATTCAAGTTGCGCTTTTAATCTTTACTAAAAATGTAGATTAGAATAATAATACCTCCTTTTTGACATTATGACTTTTGCAATGTATCCTTAAAATTAAACATTGCTTAATTTTACATACTTGAGAAAATGCGTTTTCAAATAGAATCGAGTTTATTTTTAAAATGCCTTTTTATTTATGTTAATATAAATGCATTTGCGTTTTTTCGTTAGATAAATTACTGTTTTTTATTTTATTTTAATTTATACTGGGTTACTCAGGTTAATGAATAAAGGAGAAAGTTTAAAATTATACGTTTGAATCACAATAAAAGTGAATTACTAAATAAACCTTAAACTTATTCTTATATACATGAACCTTTTATTTATCATAAGATATTTTTAAAATTTTTTGTTGAAATACTTGAAAAAAATTTATTTTTAATTTCAAATAATTATGACGAGAAGCACTGCATTTAGTTTTCCTTACTACGTAAAATATATTGGACATACTTTATATATTGTGAAGATAAACAAAGAAAAAGTTTCCTATATATTGCACTAAACTTAAAATTTATAAGTATATGCACAAAAATCTATGCATTATGTAATTTTAATTCAAAACCCATTATAATTAAACATCTGTATCCATTAACTTCATAATGATATAAAAATTTAAGTAAAATTAAATTTATTAATTGATTCTTGATATTTATTTTTGTGGAAGCATTTACTTCATTTTCTGGAATTTAGTAAGTGAAGTTTTTTCTAGGAAACTAATAAATGATAAAATCATTAACTATTGAATCTGGCTAAATGCTTAAACAATCTTTATTCACAATACATTCCTATTTTCATAGATTTATCTCTTCTCCTATAAAATCATAAGAATTTAAACTTAAAATTTTGTAAGCATTGTAAATTTTATATAAATTTACTAGCTTATGTATACCTAGAATTTTCTAGTAACATGCATGCAACAGTAATTTTTTTAGTTTTGTGACTGAGTTTCTAATTTTAAAATTTCTATAATAAAAACATTTGTTTAAAATGAAAATATATTTATATTATTCAAATTGATGATCAAGTAAATTTTTTTGTCAAAATGAATGTAAAGGACCCTCGAGAATAGTTATATTTCTAGCTTAAATATAAATGTAAATTATTTTAATCTTTCAAAGCTTCATGAACATTTTACTTGAGAGTTTATATACAAGTTTTGAAACACTTATAATGATGAAAAATTGTAATCAGTATTATAAAACGTCATTGATCAAAAGTGAAAGGATCATATCAATTTAAAACATTAGTTATATTAAAACCTGTACCATAATGAAATGAACGTTTTCTTTTCACCAAAAGAATCACAAAGTCATTATGAAAAATCATTAAAGCAGTATGATACTTTAGGAAAATACTTGATTATTTTGGATATTTTTCCCAAAAATAATTTATATCATGTGGTTAACTGTGACCTGTTTCAGTAAATAGTGAGGTATTTTAATTTCCACCACTGTAACTATTTTCCAAGAAGTATTTTAACATATAATAGGGTGTATACAAAAGGGAAATCTCTCTCTAACAATCACATGTCAGACGGGCGTGTTGATAGCAGAAACGAAACATGTGTCAACATGTCCCTCTGTTCAACAATGAAGGGTGTCCAATGAAGAAACACCCGCTATAAAGAGCGATGTCCTATCGCTAAAAGTGATAGCACATCGGTGAGTCTGATATGGCAGACACAAGTTTTGCTCATAATTTAAAAAAAAAAAAATCACAGTTTTCAGATGAAATAAATTATTGATATATATCGTTTTCATTGATATAAAACCGTCATTCCTCTGAGTTTAAACCAGTATGCGATAAAATACAATTTTACTTCATTCTTTTGAAGTAGTATTTATAGGTTGAAATATTGTTCATAACTTAATTATTTAGACATTATTCCTTTCTTATTTAATTTTATAATAAGTGTATTAATAATATGAAGCATTGTGGTATGTAATGTAAAAAATAAGGAAAATAAAGAAGTAACATTGATATATTCAACATTTTTTTCCTTGAAATTGTAAACAGTTTTTCTTTCTTATTAGATAATTAATGTTAGAAATCTGGCGTTATGTTTATTGTTAACTTTTGTTCCAACTGTCTTAAAATCGAAAGTTCTCTCACTTCCATTCGATTGATGCAACTACTCTTGACTATGGAGTCTTGAACCTTTTATACATCGAATAATCTGAAGAATCTTTAATGGTGTCCTTAACAGTGAAGAATCCTTATGGTATGAATAAGCAGAAACATCATTACGCACAAGATTCACAGACATGGCATATCACCCCTAGAAGTATCATAATTTTGGGATAGTTTTATGATTATGACCTATTTTACATGTCCCATATTCCATTGGAATCTTAAGAATCCTTAAAGGTGTAATTAATTAGGAAGAATCCTTGATGGTGAAGAATCCTTATGGTGTGGATAAACAGAAAAATCCTACGCACAAAAATCCCTGGTATCTCCAAAGTATCGTAATTCTTGGATGGTTTTACGATTACTATCTATTTTACGTGCACAATTTACCATTGGAAAATAAACTGGAACTGCAGTTGGGCCATGCGTACAACTGGTAATCTTCTTATAAAGAAAACATTTTGCTCACTAGGTCAACACAGCTATTTTAAATTATAATGGACAAGGTGAAAATTAAAGTTAAATGAAAACATTAAATACATCATAATAACTAATCTGGAATTTTTCAGCTCAGTTTGAAAAAGTATTTGCAGTATCAAAATAATGTTGTTTTCATTTTTCATTTTTAAAATTAGATACTATGCAACAATTTAAAAAGGTATGTTTTGGGAAAATTAATTAATTAATATATAAATATGGCTAATTACATCTTTTCAATCATTCCTTTTAAAAATGTTTAAAACATAAATAATATATTGATTTGCTAACTGTAAATGGTAATTTCTAGTCTAATCATCATATTTCGTCTTAATGTTTATTTAATTAACATGAAATAATATTTTTTTTTCTTCTGAAAAAAGTAAATTTTATTAAATAATATAGTTTTTAGAAAGCATTTATAAAATTACGAGAAAGTAAACGATGCATATATCTGTTTATTTTTAACAAAAACAGTAAATTAATGTGCTAGATATAAAGCTTAAACTAACTTATAATTTTTCAATTTAGATAAAATTTTAATGTTATTACACGTTATGTTGATATTTAAAGTTTCATGTAGCTCATAGTTGTTAGATCTAAATGGAATAATTTAATTTAAGACTAAAGAAAAAATCATTTTGTTTGAATCCTCTCTTACATTTCGATATTATCCGAGATTAAGCTGTATAATGTTTAACATCTTCCATTAGTTCTGGGGGAAATGCATAGTTTGCATTCTTAATCAATCTAGACAGATGACTGTGTAGTAATAAATTAAGAGAAGGGTACACATTACGCCAAATTCAGCTTAGTTTTCCTCAGTTTATTAAACTCTGTGCCGATTATAATATTATCTACATTCGACATCACCAATAAATTTTGACGCCCAGAAAACAATGTAATTCAGACGTTCACAAAATTTAATTATCATATAAGAGTTTCTAATTATAATTTGCAACCTGATGCTGAATTGGGAACAAATAACTTGAGTATGCACTGTTACAGAATAAATATTCAGTGTTAATAAATAATAATTAGCTATTTTACAATATTTGTGAGTGTTTTCTGGCGCAATTAGATTACTGTATCTGCTGGTTCATATCATAATATGTTAAAGAGAAACAAATAAGTATTTTCTTAAGCTTCAGCGTCGAAGAAATTATACATTGGGGACTTTAGGAAATATACAATTAACCGATAAATTAAGATTCTTTTGCTACTAAACGAGATATATATATATTAAATTTAATATATCAATTTCACGTAAGATGTTAATTTTCGAGATACTGCATATTTATGTATTTTTTATGAAACCATAAATATGAAATATTCAAAAGAATTGTATAAATTTTTTGATAAAAATTATCTTCTTACTATGAATATTATAAGTTGTAGAGTATAGTTTTTTGATAGGAGAAAAAAAAAAGAAATAAACCATGTTAATTATTTTTGAAGAATTAAAACAATTTTATTGCACTTTACCACGAAAGCAAATAAATTCAGTTTTGAATACAAACAGTAAATTATTATAATATTTTATATGAAATAGCTTAACATTAGCTTTTTATATAAAATAAAAAAAAATAGAGATAAATGCTGATAAAAGAATAATCACATTTAATATGGTTTTATTATGACGGTGATATTTTGCTATGTAATTAAGTTTCGAAATCTATATAAATAATTATTATAGCAGATACATATGTTACAAAATGCAAAGGATTTACGATTTAAGAATCAGTTGGTAACATTATTATTTGATATTTTTAACTGTGTTAAATTTTATTATTGAACAATTGTATTTTTAAGCCATGTATTTGTCAAAGCCATTTAATTTATGGAATTTATTTGGATTATTTTGCACATCTAGTCTAATAGTCAGAGTGCTAGACTACGGATAGGGAGATCCTGGGTTCGAATCCCGGTTCGGACATGGAAGTATTTTCTCTATCTATCTATCCTATCTCTGTTCTTTCCTTGTAGAAAAAGGTTGTGAATGGTTGCCTACCCTATAAACGGGTACTCGTGGCATGAGCGTACTGAGGAAGTCGAACTCCACACCAAAATTCTGTTCAGTTGAAAAAGTGGAGCAGAACACCCCATAATGCCAGCCTAGCCTAGCCAGCACAAGACAACAACAGCAAAATTTGGATTAGAGAGCAATTCATTTGGATACGTTTCAGTTATTTATTGATTAGAAAAATTGCTGTTACTGAGTTAGAGAAAGTTATTGCACATTCTTATACATACATATTTGATGCATGATACAATTTTGTGAACCCTCAAAATCCCGAAATTTTCTACCAGTCTATTGCAAAGAAAATTTGGTGGAAATATTTAAACTAACTGTCGACACATTTTTAACGATGGGTTTTTATTTTTAAATGTACTTATTATGATAAAAAAAAAAAATACCGCGTTTTTGAGTAAGTCGTAAATATTGGCTGCTTCTGTGTATTTCAGAAATTTATATGAACATATATAAAGACAAACAAACACACATATATATATATATATAAGACAAGCCAAGCATATCATTAATAACAAGTTACATATTAAAGTCATATCATATTAAAATTTGATGCGCTTTATATCTATTCTCTTAATCTAAACATCATTTAGTTTCAAGTTCCCTGTAATTTGAACTATACAAATGCGCCTCCTTTAAAATCAAAGATTCTTCCTTCTGTTTATTTTGTATTGTTTCTGAAATTTATTGAAATAATATCATTTTATATGATATATAATGCTTGGAAATCAAAATAATTCTTTTTGTAGCGTACCGAGGTGGCAAGGCAATTGAAGACAATTTCAATTTAATTTAATTTAAATTATTGATGAGGATAAATTTTGAGTATACATAATTTTTACTATTTACACAAATTTTAATACAACTTTCAAATTAATAATCATGACAATATCATTGGCGGAAACCGCCACAAGCGCACCTCCAGTGCGTTGTCTCTCTGAGAATGCACTTTACTAACTAAAATAAATAAAACAATATAATCGGAAAGGAGGAGCGCAGCAGAATCTGCGCGCATGCGCTGTACTGATCCTCGATTATTTAACCAGTACCTTCTAATAGCAGAAAGCCTGACTACCACGTGACCAAATGGCTGTGATGTTGCATCCGAAGGCTGTCGCTTTCTTCTAAGTGACGCTTGAACAGAGGCTTGTTACTGTGTTGTTTACCATAAACAAATCACTCATTTTCGACTTATTTTTCAAAATATATTGTTTTTATTCTGTACAATAATCAAGAACATGCCTTATAAATGTTGCGTAACTGCCTGTAAAGGCAACTATGATAATGGACCCAAAGTTTCTCTGTTTCGATTCCCCCGTGAAGGAGATTTAAAACACAAATGGATTCGGGCAATTCCGAGAGAAAACATGGAAGTGACCAAACATTCCAGGGTAAGTAAATTAATTTTATTGTTTCATTTGCATCATGTTTGGCTAGTTATTTTAATTTTGATTTTTTTAATAACATTAACAGTAATAGAAAATTTCGAATAAAATCAAAAGTAAATTCCTATGGAATTTTTTTTTTTTTTTTTAAATTTATTAGGCATTAAATTCATATCGTTCAAATATAAATTTTCATAGAAAAATAAAATAATTAGTAATTTTTCGATTTATTAATGTCATTAAAATGCGTAGGAGTAAAAGAGAACTATAATAATACTAAACTCTAAGCTATTTCGAAATTAATTTCAGAATGATCTTAATGTTGTTTCGATAATCTATTATTAGAAAAGAAAAGACTGAAATTTCTTTGTTGCATGTGCGTCAGTTTTCTTGTTAATTTTATTTATTTATTGTTTCATAAGAATAATTTCTTTCGTATTGTATTTTTGAATACTTTGATAATATTAATTATAATAAATAACTTCAAATAAAAAGTAACTTCCTGTAGAATTTTGTTTAATTTGTTATGCATAAAATCCTATCATTCAAATTAAAATTTTTATAGAAAAACATTCATCTGTTTTTCCATTTATCAATAATAAAAGAATGCTTGGGATTAAAAGAGAATGAGTAATATATTAATTGTTAAACTCATAGCTCTTTGAAAATATTTTCTAAATGTATCCTAATGATCATATCAAATAGAAATTAGTAAAGAAAGACTTACTTCTTTGTTTTATGTATATCAGCTTTCTTATATTTAAATTTTACTTCTAGGTGTGTGAACTGCATTTTAAACCAACTGATATATTAAGAACTAGTGAAGCTTTTGATGAGAAAAATGGTAAAAAAAATCATCGTAAACCTACAAATTCCAAAATTACATCCTAAAGCTGTACCGTGTATCTTCAAAGGATGCCCCAGTTATTTAACAAACGAAATAAGTCATCGAGAGGATCCATCAACTAAACAGCAACGATTTGAAAATACACAACTGAGTGAAGCAATTGATTAAAGTAAAAAGAGTGATTTAGAATACAAACAAAAGTATTATTTTACAAATTTAGAATAAATGAAAAAATGCTTGGAAAATATAGACATTCCGGATTATTGGAGTGTATTCAATAAAAATAGTAATTTTATGTTTTTAAATATTGATTGTATTCCATATCCAAATTTGTTTACTTCTGTAGTTATTGATGGAAATTTGACTATAAATGATTTTTTTAAAAATGTGCCAATAAGAAAAGTAAGTAATTATTCTTTATCATTTCATATTAATAATGTTATTGATCTTAGTAATATACTACAAAATATAAAGCAAATTAAATTAAATGAAAATTATGAAGATCTTGAAACAGATTTATATGACTTAATTGATAATATTTTATCCTTTTTGTCAGAAAATACTGTAAATAAACTGCAGAGAGATGTTCTAAGTTTTGTAAAGGAAAAAAAAATTTTGTTAAAAGGTTATATAACTCGTCGTCGATATAGTCCCAATTTTTTAATTTTATAAACTTTATTATACTCTATTTCCCCTCAAGCATACAGATTTTTTTACAATTGTTCTTCTTTAATTTTATCACATCCAAATACAACAAAACGATTATGTTCAAACTATAATTTAAATCCTCAAATTGAGCAAATAGATATAAATTTACATTCCTATATTAAAGAAAAATATTTATTTTTGGAAGAAAAAGATAAAAAAGTTGTGTTATTAATGGATGAGATCCATATAAAGCCATATTTAGATTACAAAGGAGGTCAATTATTAGGTACATCTCATAATAGTTGTGATTTGGCAACAACTGCGTATGTATTTATGGTGCAAAGTATTACTTCCAAATATAAGGATGTGGTGCATATTTTTCCTGTCAAAAAATTAACAGCTGAAATTTTATTTTCTATTTTAAAAAAACTCATTATTGGGTTGGAAAAAATTGGCTTTATTGTATTTTGCATATCTAGTGACAATATTGCAATTAATAGCAGAGCGGTATCTTTTTTCTCAAATCCCCCAAAACTTTCTATAGTCCATAAGCACCCTTCTGATATATCAAGACCTTTATATTTGATAGCGTACATTTATTTAAGTGCATACGTCATAATTGGCTAAACCAAAAAAAATCTGAAGTTTGTATGTACTATCCAAATTTTAATAGACCTGGTGACACAAGTCAAAAACTAAAACCTGCATCTTTAACATTATTGAGAAAAGTACATGAAGCTGAGTCAAATGAAATGGTGAAAACATGACACACATTAACTGCAAAATCTTTGCGCCCTTCTAACTTAGAACGTCAGAATGTTCATTTGGTTCTAAATGTATTTAATAAGCATGTTGTAGAGGGTCTAATATTAGCAGCTTCTAGATTCAATTTTCCAAATTTTGATCCAACAGCTGAGTACATAAAAATTATCACTAGTTGGTGCGACATCATGAATGTTCATTCTATTTATAAAGGTAGTCGTAAATGTAATCGGTATCAAGAACCATTGACATCATCTGCATCTGATAAAAAAATTCAATATTTGAATGCATTTTGGTGTTGGCTCGATACATGGGAAAAAATAAAAACAGACACTGGTCATCTAACAAAAGAAACACACAAAGCATTAAAACACACAACACATGCCATTATAGAAATAGCATCATATTGTATAAATGAGCTTAAACTTAATTATATATTAACTGGAAAATTTCAAACAGATTCCCTTGAAGAAAGGTTTGGTGTTTATAGACAACTTGCAGGTGGTCAATACAACATATCAATTACACAGGTTTTTGAAATAGAAAAGAAACTGAGAATACGCAGTTTAATGCCCCATATATTTAAATCAATTAACCATGATAAAATTTCTATGTCTTTAAATAATAGTATTGATTTTTCTAATGTTGAGGAACATGAAATAGATGATAATTTGGAAATAAATATATCTGAAAAAGATGTCGCTGATTTTAAAATTTCTGAAAGTAATCTTACATATATTTCTGGTTACTGTTCACATTCTTCTATAAAACATTTTAAATGTCTTCATTGTAAAAATTATCTGGTTTTAAATGATTCTATTGTTAATGCTGAAGAGATTACAAATTCTTCTATTCTTATTAAAAAATATGGACAGAGGTGGATTAAAATACCCTTCTGATCATGTTGTAACTATAATAATTTATTGTTATTTAGTTATAAGTAAACTGTTATCTACTGAAAATGAAAGGAATTCCTTAAATGTTCTAATCATAGAGCATATGCATTTTCAATAATTAGAAAGATTCTAAATGAATCTAAAATTTACCTTCCTTTTGAAAAATGTGAAAATGGACATGCTGCTGAAGAAATAAAATTATTCATTGTCAAATCATGCATAAATATATTCCTTAAAAATTATTGCAAAAAAATTAATGACTCTATAGTGATTAATGCTCTATCTAAAAAAAAAAAACTTCAAATTTTTAATAATTCTTAAAAAAATTACTTTTTAATGCAATTTGAAATAGAAATTGTATCCAATATCTTTATTTCCTTTTAAAACAAAAATAATTTTGAAAATAAATTTCAGTATATTCAAATAGTTATTTTTATCCATTATTATGAATGCATCCAAATAAGGTGAATAAAAATGTAAATATGTTGTAATTATGTATATAGTTTAAATTTGTTCTAATGTATGTAAATAATTTATTTGTGTTGTAATATGCAAAATTACATAGGGAAATTTTGTTTATATATATATATATATATATATATATATATATATATATATATATATATATATATAATTTATTAATTTTAGTCATTGTATGCATAAGATTTCAAACTGCCAAACTTGCATTATTTTTAGAAAAAATATGAAGAAAGTATAATTCTAATAAATTATTTTTTTATTTTTCTGATTGTCTTTTCCTCTTCAACTCTACAAAATTATCTCACCCATTAAATGCATTAAATATTTTAAATCTATCATACGCAGGGAATATATTTTGCTGATAAATTAATCATGTTTATTGCATTCAATAAATTTTAAAGAAATATTTTCAATCCATAATAGATTATGCTGCTAATTATTATTTTAGAATAAATTATAACACCCAAAATATTTTGCTCGAATTTTAAAAAAAATGTGCACAGGAATGATTAATTAAATATACATATGATTTTCATAAAAATAATTCTATTATTAGATTTAGCACATTAATATATAATCACTACAGATATATATTTCTATTGAAAGTACACCAAGGAAAATTAATATCCAATATTGAATAAAATTTCATTGACTAGAATAAATAGAATGTTTTCATTCAAAGTTATACTTAAATAAGTTTTTACATATAGTTGCTATTAATTTTTTAATATTCTCGTGGAAACAATATCAGTATTAATTTAAAAATATTATAGTAATTGATTGCGAGGAATTTTTTAAATAATATAAAAACACAGTTCCTTCGGAATATTTTAATCGTGAACGAAAGCGGTTGATTTCAGCCATCGGTTGATGACATCACAAAAGAGTGTTCAGGCTTTCTTAGCCATAGAGGGTGATGAAAAAACACACGGGCAAAACACTTCTTGATTATCACACTTTTCTTGATTCCAGGAACAGGAATTTTCAAGCACACAATTCCGAAACGGTATACTTGGACAGGATAGATTCGAAAATCAGAAGTCGCGCAATATTTCTTAGATTCTCAATGCAAGATTTCGGATAGAATTTAATCACGAACAGAAGGCTATTTTCTTTTTTTTTCCAAGGGCTGGAATCAAAACAGCATATTTCTATTCCACTGGAATGGAATTAAGCGTGACAGGAAACACATCGAAATAACATAGTGAAACGGATTGAATTAATACTTCAAGCTGGATGCTTCTTTTACCAAGGGTTGGAATTAACCGTTTTTCTTCTATTCCACTGGTGGGAATTTAACTAGAAATCTTTTTTTCTTTCCACTCCAAAATAGCGGGATGCTAAATCTTCTGATTCCAAGGGTCGGAACCACGAAATCAAACTCAACAGATATCAATAGCAGGTTGCTATAAATTTTTCTTCTGCTGTCGGGATGACAACACTTCTCAAAAATATCTTTAACCCAGAATCACTTATTAATTCTTCAGAATTATTCAGAACAGTTCCATCTGCATCGATGGCACCATTTAAAGTTGTAGCGTACCGAGGTGGCAAGGCAATTGAAGACAATTTCAATTTAATTTAATTTAATTTATTGATGAGGATAAATTTTGAGTATACATAATTTTTACTATTTACACAAATTTTAATACAACTTTCAAATTAATAATCATGACAATATCATTGGTAGACACCGTCACAAGCGCACCTCCAGTACGTTGTCTCTCTGAGAATGCACTTTACTAACTAAAATAAACAAAAACAATATAATCGGAAAGGAGGAGGGCGGCAGAATCTGCGCGCATGCGCTGTACTGATCCTCGCCTATTTAACACGTTGCAACTCTTTTCCCATCCTGAACGACTTTTACATAAGTAAAAGACTTACAATTACTCAAATAACTATTAACAAAACATAGTAAACTTAACAACATAACTATAAAATAACATGAAAAATTTATGTTACTTTTATTTTTGGTATAGTATTTTAAAGAATAGAATTTTTTTAATTTTTACTTAATCCCTCTTCTAAATTGTTATTTTTTAATTAATTCAGAACAATTAAAACGATTTCGGTTGTTTTCAATAAATGGGAATTCAATTTCTAAATCTGGAGGATCTTTCATTTCATCTAACTCATCAAGATTTATAACATTGGATCTACTGTAATAGGGCTTTAGTAAATTCACATGATAAATTTGTGATTTCTCTTTCTTATTAGGCAAAGAGACAATGTAGTTAGTATAAGAGATTTTAGATTTAATTGTTCCTGGGCCATGCCATTGAACCGCTTATTTATTTGCAGGAGAAGGTGCCAAAACAAGAACTTGGCTTCCTTCTTTAAATTCTCGTTTAACACTGTTTCTATCATAATAAGTCTTACGCTTTTCTTGACATTCTTCCAATTTTTTCCACAGCTAGATTTTGACATCGTTTTAGTCGATTGATAAGATTCAAAACATATTCAACAACAAAATTTTGTTCTTCTGCAGGCTGTAATCAGTGTTCATAGAGTAAGGTTAATGGTGCTTTTAAGTTTTTTCCATAAACTAATTCTGCAGGGCTGAATCCGGTTGACTCGTGAGTTATAGTTCTTAAAGCAAACAAAGCTGCATGAATATGCGGTTCCCAATCTGGGGAAGATTCTAAACATAATACTCTAGGAATTCGTTTGATATTTCTATGGAATCATTCTACAGGACTACTTTGTGGATGATACACCGAACTATGTATTATTTTTATTCCAAACCTCTCAAGAAATGCTGTAGTTAAAGCACTCATAAACGAGGTTCCTTGATCATGTTGTATCTTTTTAGGAAAGCCCATTCGGCTAACCATTTAAAGCAATGCATCAACAACTGACGTGGATGATAAATCTTCTAAGGCAACAGCATCTGGATATTTGGATGCAAGACACATAGCTGTAAAAATATATTTTTTTTCCTGAAGGTGTAACAGGCAAAGGACCTACAGCATCTATATTTATCTTTCTAAAAACTTCAGATATTATTGGTACTACTTTCATAGGAGCTTTCTTTGTTTCCCCAACTTTTTCCGGCTCTTTGACAAGGATCACAGCACCTTACAAATTCTTCTAATTCTTTGTAACAATTTGGCGAGTAAAAATTTCGAGCTAGTCTGTCTTTTGTTTTAGTAACTCCAAGATGAGCAGATGCACCTTCATGACAAGCTATTTTTAGTTTTTCTCTGAACTCCTTAGGAACAACTAATAAGACATTTTTATGCCCTAATTTATCTACTTTTCTACCTATGGAGGTTCTGGTTCAACCCAGAACCTAACAAAAGGTTATTGCACCAACCACCCTATCCGCAGTCAGAGTGCCTGACTGCGGATAGGGAGGTTCTGGGTTGGAATTCCGGTTTGGGCATGGATGCACTTTTTCCCCCTCTATCTATTCTGTCTTTGTCCTTTCCCTGTATGAATGAGGTGTGAATGGTTGACTACTCTATAAACGGGTCCCTATGGCATGTGTTTGCCGAAGCAGCCGTAATCCACACCAAATATGTTCCAGTATTGAAAAGTGGAGCAGCGCACCCCATATTGTCACCCTTATCTGGCATATAACAAATAAATACTAATTGTAAATGTGGAGATACTTTAAAAATCATTTTGAGTATAAATGCTATTTATTAAAGTAATATTCACATCAAATGTGTCAAATGCATATATTTCTACTAAAATTAAAATTAGTTTTAAAATTTAAAAATGTATAAAGGTTTCTTAATGTATTACTATATGAAAACATAAATTATAAGAAAATCTATTTTTATAATAAATTTTAAAATCCAATTTACTATTGTCATTTCTAGCTATTTTCTTTTCTGCCTATTTTCTTAAATATTTGGCATTTTAAACATATTTCTTAAAAGATATATATAGTTATTCGAAGAAATCTTATGAAATATATATCGTTTAAACTACCTGAATTTTACCATGCAATTAAGCATTATTCATCATTCTTTATTGAGCATCTTGAATCTCTAAGTAAGTTTCCAATATATCTTATAAAATATAAGCAACAATTATTTTTTAAGATCTCGAGGTTTAACATACAAATACATTCCTTTTGAATAAGTAAATTAACTTTTTTTGCTTGAAGACCATAAACTGTTGTAATACTTATATCGCAAATTGATCTTCACAACTTCTCTTAATAAACTAAATAATTATTTAATTGAAAGCAATTTTTCTTAAATCAAGACATATATAATTATACTTTAGATTTGTAAACTTAAACATACGTAACAAAAATGAATATTTGGTCTATAACTATTTAAGTATATGTTTAAAAATTTTAAACTGACATATAAATTATTATTTATATACCACTTAAACTTCAATTATATGATATTTATTACAAATTAGCCTATTACAGCTCCTTCATCGTAATAAATCTTTCATTGTCGATATTAGTAATTTTTATTTCAAAAATCATTTTTCAAGAAAATAAATATTTACGTAGAATGAGAGTATATTTTTTAAGAAACTGTTAAAACGAATGCAATCAAAATCTAGTAAATATTGTCCTAAAATCGTCCAGACTCTATTATTTAAATCAATAATACTTTATTTGATAAATTGCAGGTTTTACTTTTAGAACGAGCCGGCCAACTTGTCTAGTGGTCAGTGTGCCTGACTACGGACAGGAAGGTCCTGGGATCGAATCCTGGTTCAGGCATGAATGCACTTTCTCTCTGGCTATCCTGTCTTTGTCCTTTCCCTGTGTGTGTGAATAAAGTATGAATGATGTCTTATCTATAAACGGGTCCCTATGGCATGTGTGAGGGTGCGATGGTGACCCAACGCCTGTGGTGCACCCGGGGCAACGCCTCGGCGGCTAAGGGGGCGCTGTTTCTGGCCGGTTCCTTGGGTATCAAGGAACAATAGATTAATAGACTCTGTTGCAGTTGTAACTTTCTACTATCTACCATTGTAATAAAAAAATTTAGAACGAATCGCAAATTTTTGATAGCTTTTAAATGTTATTTATATCTGAAATAAAGCTATAAATTAATATTATTTCTTTACGAATAAGTTGTTTCTAGATATTTAAAACAGAATTATTTAGTCATCAAAACTTATTACGAAATGTAAGTGTATTTTAAATGACTTTTAATAGAATATATCTAAAGTTTTAAAAAAAATGCTGTGATTTAATTTTTTTAATTCTTTTCTTTTTAATTATGCTGACTTCTTTGAAATCGTTTTTGAATTGTTTAATTAAATAATGTAAAATGGTTTTTGGAAATACTGATATAAATGTTTAGCTTTACAAACATTAAAATAAAAAAACACATAAACTAAAAAAATAAATTGCGTTTCTTTTTAATAAGTAGTAAAGAGTTAGAGAGTAGAGCAAATGCAAGTGAAACAAATCAATCATCATTGATAACATTTTCAAATAATATTCAATGCTGTCAAGTATAGATAATTCTGAATGCCTACTTTGAGAACCAACAAAACTTTTTGTCTTAAGGTTTAAAGATATTGCTTTTTTATTTGTAATCTAGTTATATGCATAGCATGGCTTAAAGTAAAGTAAACTCAAAAGATACCTGTTAAAATGAAATTGTAAGATTTGAATTATTTGAGTAGGATCATAATTAATATTATTGTGTATGTCTAAAATATGAATGATAATGAATTTCAATATAAAAAATAGGTATCTCCCTTACGTCGTAATACATAAAAATAAGCATCTATAAGTTATTTTGTTAATATTATAATTATTTTTACCCCCCTTTATAGATTATCTTCTACGTTTGCTTTTAATTTTAAGACTATTGTCTAGTGCATAGTTATAAAGCATTAGTTAAACAATATGGGTGATTTAAGCAATTAGTTTATATTAGAATCATCAAAAATGCGGTATAAAATGACAAAGATTTGCTAAATGTAGATAAATTAGTAGATATCACAAACTTTAAATATCAGGTGTTTTATAGGGTAGAAAACATTTCTAGTTGAGAAAATTTTAAGTCTTAAGTCTTAGTGTCTTAAGATAACATGAAACTTAAGGGTCTAAATAAATCTAGTATACAGATTCTAATTTTTAAAGAAGACACCTATGTTTACATTAGAATGAACTAGTATTTATATAGAAAATTGTGTTCTTCAATCAAGCCACCTTTTATATTTGTGATCAAATATCTGCTGAAATGTCCAGAAAGTTTTTTTCAGTGTCTTTAAAAATAAGTATCTTTAATTAAGCATGTTATCTGAATCACCAATTGAAGTGGCGGATGGTAAAGTTGATAGGAATACAAGACTGAAGACAACAACGACGCAGAAAATCATTACTTCTGCTAAAATAATGATGGAGCAAGAATCATTAACATCAAATAATTATTTGGTTCAAAAAATTGATGTTAGTAGCACGAGGTATGGAAGACATATAGTTGCTAATTTTCCTTTGCAAAATTATGTTTAGAAACTTTGAAATAATGCTGTTCAAAAAAAGACTGAAGTTTACCAACAAACTGCTTAAGATAATCGACACTGATTTCGAATTCACCAATATTGTTTATATAGGTGCATTTCTAGCTGTATGCTTATGTTAATCACCGAAGTTTTTAATTTTGGTTCAGCAAGAAATGAAAATGTATTTGTTTATAATATGAAAAATGTATCAAAACATTATCTTATTTCCTTAGAATAGAAGGGATCAAATTATGAAACCTACAATGAACACTGGGTACAAGACATATTATTTCAGCAACATGGAGCTCCTGCATGTTCAACAAGCGACGTCACGAACTTTCTCAGAAATCGCTATGGAAATTGTGTATCACAAGTGGTTTCCTGAATGGTTGGCAATGAGTTCCTTTGCTCTCTCTACACTATTATTTTATTGAAATTAGTATTCACTTAATGGTTGTACATTATAGATTGACTCAATAGAGACGACCCCTCAAACAGATAAAAGTTGCAACATGTAGGGTAAGAGTGATTTCAAACACCTTGATTAACCCTGCCTTACATTCAGATCAGAGATTTCGTTTCGTTATCGCTTCAAACATTGTTGAAACTCTTATTTCAATTTACTTTTCCATATTTATAAGTATTGAAAATTATAATTAAAATATTTTCCATTCAGAAATGAATGTTTTCTTCTCTTCTCTTTGCGAAATCACCGCTATATGTTTCAGTCAATAGTCAAGATACTTGCATTTTAGATATGCATATATATATATATATATATATATATATATATATATATATATATATATATATATATATATGTATAAATATATATATATATATATATATATATATATATATATATATATATACACATATATATATATATATATATATATATATATATATATATGTATGTATGTATGTATATATATATATTATGAGGTAAAGGTTGACTGCTTGATAAATTGTGAGAAATTTGTTCATCAGTTTATATTTCTAATAAAATAAAAGTAAAATTTAATCTGACTTAAAATTCAAAGATGATAATTTACTGCCATTAAGAAAACCTATTTATAATTTAATTTCGGTCACAAGTAAATACAATTTCTTAAAGTGGAGTGCATAACTTTACTTGAAAAGTCGCAGAATAA
The DNA here is from genome assembly GCA_030067965.1 of Latrodectus elegans. Taxonomy (NCBI): domain Eukaryota; kingdom Metazoa; phylum Arthropoda; class Arachnida; order Araneae; family Theridiidae; genus Latrodectus; species Latrodectus elegans. The sequence goes on along the minus strand of CM057810.1, from coordinate 98,111,989 downwards.
TAATTAAACCAGATAATAGGAATTATGTTTACCTCCGCTATACAGACAATAAGCAAGGCATCTTCTCGTTCTTTGTCATCCATGTTCTCTATCAAATTCTCCAGGGTTGGGATCAAGTAGCTCTCTACAGGTCTCTTGACAGTTGGGATTCCCATTACCATGGTTACTAAAACAGAATAGCGCTTCCGATTATTTTCAATTTGTGATGTCTTTCAGGTCAATTTTGTCTCAGAAAATCCATATTACATTCAAATAATAAACTAGTGTTTCTGAAATTAAGAACTTAGTGGAGAAGTTATTCGAATTTGTTTCAAAATAGTAAAACTGTTTTCTATGCATTAATTTGAAAACTGAAATTTCTATGCCTAAAATAAAACCCAAAATTGTGTGAATATATTATGACATGTTTTTACATATGGATAGAAATAATACATAGTTTTTCAATTTTCAACTTTATAATGATAATTTCAATGCGGATACTGTTACCGAGCTTTATTCATTAACTTGTAAAATTCCCGAGATAAAAAAGTCATTTAAATACTTTCTCGTTCAAATGTATATAATTAACTCCTAATCTTATATACGAATAATGTTATAAATTTTATTGAAAATAATTACTGCATTTTTCTAACTGTACAACTGTGCTATTTCATTGTAGCATAATTACAAATGCCATTAATATTTGTTATCTAGCAAATTTGAAATATATTTATTTTTATTGCTTTTTATTTATTTTCCTTTTACAAAAATTATCTATCAGTACTTGATCCAATGTGTCATTTTCTTTTCCTTTGATAATAAAATAATGCAATCATGAGTGTTTTATTAATAATATTGAGATTAAAATGTATTAAATTGCTTAAAACAAGGAAAAAATCACCTTCTCTTTGTTTTTCAACTAAAATGAATCTTAAACCTCAGAAAATAAGAGTTCAATCCATTTCAAATAATTTTAATATAAATACTAATTCTCGCAGCCTAACACATGTCTGAATATTACGTTTTTGTGTTGTTTGAGAAGATATTTATCCTATGAAACTTTAAAAATGTTAGCATGAAGTTTCTCTCAATCAAATTTTTGTGTAGTTTAACATGATTTGTATTTACTATTAAGCACATTTTAATAAATTACATTTTAGAATAATATTGATTGTGGGAAGAAACTATTGTTTTCTTCATTTGGAAAATATTAATTTGTTATACATTAAAATATGTAAAAATTTATAAATGGAAGTCTTTAAAAATATAAAATGCTACACTATTAATATAATAAATATTAGCCAATAAAGTTTTCTGTAAACAATTAATATATGAAATTAGCAATCGCTTACAATAGAGCATTTTACATAACTGAAATTTTAATGTTTAATGAAATTATTTATTAACAAGAATGTCATGAAATATATAGAGATTTGTTCAATATAATAATTTTTAGATATTTTTGACACATATCGCTTTATATATTTTAAATTATGAATGCATAAGAAGTGGCACTATTCACACCTAAAACGAATGTATGTTATGCAGTTTTATTTGCCATGATTTTGTCTTTTTTTTAATTTTTATTTCTAAAAATAAAACCATTCGTGATTTAAATTGTTAGAGCATTTCTTGATTGCAGTTTGTACATATATTTGAATTTTAACAATACAAAACTAACTTTATACATTACTAACCAAAATATTTATTATTAAATAACTTTTTGATGTACTTGAAATACATTAAGAACGTATTTAATTTATTATCTTTTCTCCTTTTTGAGGATTCATTGTATGTATTCTGTATTAATAATATCAACAAAGAACACATTTTTAAATTAACTTTTAGTCTTCTAATTAATATCATTTTATAACACCTTACTTAGGAAGATTTTATGCATGCATCATGAATAGGTGTTTCATAAAATATAAAATATATATTCCACAAAATCACAGTGATGGTAAGAGTTAACAAATTATTCCATAAACTGTTTGGATGAAATGCTTAAAAATAATATCCTGGTAAATTAAATGTATTGTAAAATATTTTAATTTTATAATTAAAGGCTAAGAAAGTTACATAATTTCTCAATATTTTATTTTTACGCTTTCAATATTTGTATACTAAAACTAATAAAAAATCAAAGAAAGTTCTAGAACAATAGATCCGTTTCTCTCGTATTTATTAAACACCCTACAGTTTCTAAACAGTGAATTAAAACGGATATTTCATTTTCAGAATGAATTTTATAATAAAATTCTTATTGTTTTAACTATATCAAATTTCCTTTGCAATCAAATTTTGGTAAATTATTCAACTAGTACTCTTTAAAAAATTGTGATTGGATTTAACGATTTCTCTAAATGCATAAATATAGTCAGAACTTGTTTATCTCAAATATGAACTAATTTCAAATGGCATCGTGTAAAATTATTGGTTCTAGACATGTGGAATGCGAAATAATGCATTCAAATTAAACTGAATAAATGCGATAAGGAATGTGTTGAAATTCTTATTTCAAAGTGATATTGTCTCGAATTTCTTACTAGTCGCCGTTAGATCATAATAAATATTTAAACAAAATTATTTTGCATTTGATAATCCAAAATATTTCAGTATTAGTAGAGAGTTAATTTAATTTTGTGCTGTTGTCTTCTATATTCAGCAATTTTGAGAAGCTTAAAATGTTTGTTTCATTTCTTGAATAATGGATTTATAAACTGGTTAATAAATTAACACTTAAAATTGAGTGTAATATGAATGAGCAATTTAATTAAATGTATAATGCGTAACTTTGTATGTGACGGTTAAATATATATAAATGTTTGTAGATCAATAATTTCTTGGAATTCAAAAGGAAATAGTAAAATCTAAATGTAATAAAAAGAAGTAAATCTAATTTTATAAAAAAAATCTTCAGCAACAGTTTAATGTAATTTTACTCTAAAAAGAATTATATAAAAAATTTTCATGTAGTTTTAAATATATAACTGTATAGTGTAATATACATTTATGTGAATAACGATTGTTAACTTTCTAAAACATGCGAGTGCTAATTTTCAACAGCTAAAAAAGATTGTTCAATAAATAAATAAAAAATATTTTTTTATTGTCATTATTCCTCTGTTCTTAAATATAAGACGCATTTTGTCGAATTGTAATATTCATGTGAAAACAAATTTTTATCTCAGAACAAATTCTAGTTTTAGTTTATTGCATTATTCATATTATTGATTTAGATTGAAATCATCGGAATTAAGTTTTTAAATCCATAAAATATCAAATGTTTTATTTTACTTCAAAAATCTCTAAAATTTAAATATTGAAAAATAAATGTTAATCCCGTCCAATTTAAAGAATTCAGGTAATTGTTTATAAATTATTAATAGAAAATAATCGCAAAAATAATAATCCAGATACAAAGAAAAATCCAGATGCATATAGCAATTCAAATACATAAGGAAATTTTAATTTATAACAAATTTCTAAATTCTAAGATTTTTAAAAAGCATAAGGACACATAACATGATCCAGTGAAACTGATTTTGGGTGACTATTTGTTTTAAGCCGAACACAAAATAGATCTCTAAACATTGGTTCTGAAATTAATTATAAATCAACTTTAAAAAAAAAAAATCTAATACTATACAACATTTCAGTTTACAAGTAATTCAAGACTGTGTCTTCATTTTAAATAAAGCTAAATTATTAAAATCTAAATGCAATTAATACTACTGTGCAATTAATACAATCAGAAAAATGCAAAAAGTGCAAATAATAAAATAGATTTAAAAAATAAAACTTTCCATTTAAAGTGAATTTTAGAATCATGCTGTTTTTATAATTTTAAGTACATACTTAATTATGTTAACAAAAGTATAAATCAAAAAATAAATTATATATTTAATGCTCTAAGAACAGCTTTAAGTTCTAATTTTGTTAACAAAATAGATAAAATTTTTTTAAAAAACTGAATTGTTTAAAATATAAATAAGTATAAATATGTGAAAAAAAAACCAAATGAAATAACATTTATCAATTTCTTTTTACTTAGAAAATCTATTATTAATAACAGTAAAATACCGTCCGCACATCTAATATTATACTGTCATCAGAAAATATTGTAATACATGAATTACAAGGGCAAAACAACTAAATTTTGAAATTGCTTATACCATTTAAAGAGAAAGTTACAAACTGAATGCCAAACGCTCAGTCTTCCAGGCTGAGATCTTCGCAATTAAGCAGGCTATTGAGTGAGCCAGAAACCAAGAACAGAATTGCCTCGTCTGATAAAATAGTAAAACAAGAATTTATGTGCTTTGCAATCCGAAATCCATCAGTCCTTTAGCTAGGAAAATTCAAGAGGAACTTAACAACCAACAAAACATCTCCCTCTGTTGGATAAAGGCTCGTGTAGAATTTGAAGGGAACGAAATGGCAGATCGCCTAGCAAAAACTGCTGCTTCTTCAGAGGAATTGGAAATTTATCTCCATCTTTCTCGGTCTCACTTCAAAAGGATCTGGAAAATTGCATTAATTCAGGATTGGCAAACTCTGTCGGATCAGAATACCCCCGGACGCCCAATATACTCCACCCTGCCAAAAGTGAATTTGTACCATCAGTGCTGGCCAAGACAAATAACGATTTTTGAAACGGGGCATGGCCTATTTCCAAGTTACCTGCATAAAATAGGAGTACAACCCACTGACAGCTGTGCATGTGGAGAAGAAGGTACTCCAATTCATTACGCTACAACATGCCCCATCACGAGTTCCTGACACTTTACTACCCTGAGTGACAATCTGAAAAGTGTCTGCTTCAAAAAAATCACCATCAACAAGGTTGCAAAGCTAAAAATTATTAACCTTGTAAACTTTCTCCTTGAGTATAGGGATTTAATAATTCCAGAGGAATAGGTGGCACGTGACGGTGATGGACTTCACCTAGAAGAAGATGAGCTGTAAAATCCGCATACCCCATCCTTCTCATCTTCTATATTTAGACATTTCCTTCTCTACTTGTAACATTTCTCCTGTTTTTCATCTCCTTGTATGTAGTTCATTATTATTTATTAGCTATTTTCTGACCATAATTCCACTGTTTTTACTTAATTACTTAATCACAATTATTGTCATCATGTTGTATTAACCTATTTTAATGCATTATGTATAACCTATCTAAATTTTTGTATATATAGCTTAGAATTTCATATCACCTAACTTATTTTAAGTAGATACACCCAACTATCAAATACATACTAAATGCATTAATTAATCATTAATCATTATTACCTCATTAATTTGCAGTAAGTGCAGGTATACGTATTCAATTCTGTTTTATCAATTTTAACTTCCTTTCGTTTTTTCATTTATTTTCTTTATTTCTTAAATGCATGCAAGTTGATTTGTATTTTATATGGCTGTCTTACCACATCCTGCAATGCATTTTGTCTGATAACACTATTTTGAATGCTTCTTACGTGTCCACGTGTTAAATCGCAATTGCAATCCAATTTGTGTTAAATAGTATACTTTATATACACTCTTACTGTGTAAAAGTAATAATTTGCAGTGTCTCCATATGATTGCAAGCATAATTGTATTGATTTGTATGTACTGTGTTCCATTTTCTTTTCTCTCCAGCGGATCCATCAAATCTGGTAAAACCCTTTCAGGGTTAGGTACAGGGACCTCTGCTGGTGTTTACTTTACTTGCCATTTAAAGAGATAAAAAAATATGATATATTTTGAATTAATTATTTCAAATAGACTAAATTCAAACTGTTCTGTAAATTAATGTTTTGATTATTTTTATTTACAACGTTATGTGTAACAATGCATATCATTTCAACAAAGGATAAGGCTTGATTTAAATTACAAAATATTGAAAAATCAAAATAATTATGTGTGTCAATCTGTTATCTATCTATTCAGCTATCTTTAAATACATGTATATAGTAATTAAAATCTATTAATTACTTTTATTTTCATATTTTACTTTTATCACATTAGAGCATTTTGCAAATTAGAATTCTATGATATTAATATATGATTATATTGTTCATATTTTGATTTAATAAAAACTTTTAACTTAATTCACTCATTTTAATATTTTTGTCGTAGCAACCCATAATTTAGGATGTTATATATTTCGGTTATGCAATGGGTAAATATTTCAGAGCATGTTACTTTTATTAGTGGTCAAAAATAATAGAATTTCAATACCTCCTGTTCTTGATCCAGCAATTTTCAGAGCAGGATGAAGTCCGTCAAAATTATTCATTAGATGAGGTAAATAATGGTGCAAAGAGGGTAGTTGTAAGTCTAACGTATCATCTATATCCCGATCTTTCTTAAGTGCAAGGTTTGCAGGGACAGCACCGTTATATTGGACATTATGCTGCTGTTGCTGCCATAAAGTCCCTCTCCCCAGAAACACGCGGACGTTTTGCCTGGGAATGCTGACACGATTGTATAAACTTGACGACTGTAACACGTGATCGAAACTTTGACGCAGTGACGTAATGTCTCTTAGTCTTTCTTGACTCAACATCTTGGCATGGCGAAGTCGCTCTTTCAATTGAGCAATCTGTTGCTGGAGGGATACATTGTCAGAAATGTTACCTAAAATCAAAAATAATATTTTTGTAGAATAATTAATATGCATTGATTCCTTGCAGTAAAATTATAAATTACATCAATGAATATATGTTTAACTTTTTTTTTAAGTAAAATGTTTAAGTTTTAAGCATTTTTTGTCACTTACATCAATTTTATGGATCTGTAACAAAGTATTCAAGCATTGCTTACAGATGAGCGTGTTTTTTAATTTATATTTCTTTCAACATTGATATCTTATTAAACTAAAAAATAATAAATTGTTTATTATTTATGTCAAGGGAATAATATATGTTCATTAAATGGTTTTTACTACATCTGGGTAACTATGCTTAAAATGTAACTGGGGAATTTTAATTTAATGAGAAAATCAATAAATAGCCTAATTATAAATGTCTCTTATTTCAGATTTAAATAAACGGCACAAATGTTTTGATGAAAATAAGCAAAATTTACTGTTTCTTGTAATACCTGCAAAAATATCTTTCATATTCAAAATCAGTAAAGTAAGTATGAGGAAAATTATGTAAGGATTTATTTTAGAATGTATTTGTTTGATTTTAAAAATCAAAGCAAATTTTCTCTGTAACCATTTAAAAATCACAATTTTGATATTTCTTCAAAAAACCTTTTATTTTTAAGCAATTGTTTTAAGGTCAGTACTCAAATTATCACAAATTAAACAAAATAATTTATGTTCGAAATTTTAATTCTGAGCTACTAGATTTAATCTACTTAAGTTTCAAAAATGAATGATAAATATAATAACAATAGTCATGTAACTAAAAATATAATATTTTATACTATAAACACATTTACATTTTGTTAGTTCATTCTGCGATTGTATATGATATTATGTAATCTTATAGAAATAGTTAACGCTAGACAGTAAAATAGATTTTAATATTTTATGAATTTTCATATTTATTTCATTATTTATGTCATATTTGGCATATATTGGGTATGATTGCTTTTTTTATATTCCAGACACTTTTCTGTTTCAAAATGTGCTTTTTTATAGAGTGTTTGATATAGATTTCGTAAGGTTAGATTTCTTAATATTTGTTGTTCAATGTGACCAAGGAACACGTTCATGTGTGCATAATGCTTGTGAAAGTTACCTATCGGAATGAAGAAAGGTAATTTTCACAAGCATAACGCATTTAAAAATGTTTGCCTTAAAAACTTACCTTTTTAATTAAAAATTTAAAAAAAAATGTAAACATGATTTAATAATTTGCCGACCGATTGTAGAACGCTTGGCTACCCGAACGTCGAAGCAGTGGGTACCTGGTTCAAATCCTGGTTCAGAAATAAACGTTCTTTTCTCTCTGTGTGTGCGTTTTTCTGTTCTTTCATGAGCGAGACAACCCACTGCAGCCCTATTGTACAAGTTGCTATGGCCTTCACCCCTAATAGAACTGTATAAATTATTCATAAGTTAAACGGGAGACGGAAGGAAAAAAAATTAATAATCTTCCGTTATAAATCTGAAATTTGCCTTTTGCATATTTTTATGCCAGTACACAAAAGTGACATTTCTTTAAATCAATCTGTTATAAATATATGCTATTTATGATAAAACGATCAGATTATTTTTAAATAGGGTAACTATAAGATGCAGTTTTGATAAGAAGTATTTAAATTATTTATAAAAGGATTATTTTTACGATAACGTTATTTTCAATGATTTACATAAGAATATTATGTCTTAGGTGAAAATATTTTTGATACTATGCATCACATTTGAAAGCATATGTCCTACTCTCTCTCTTTTTTCTAATTCCATATGAATTTTTTACATTAAATATTAAAAAAAATGTTTTAAATAGAAAAATATGAGAAAAAAATCTTTAGAGATTCTTAATGAAAGGATGGTTCTTCAAAAGTATACGTTTAAAAGAATAAGATAATAGGAGACATTCTATGGTCATCAGCTCATGTTGCAGAAAATATTTAGAACTTCCTTGCCTTTCAGAAAAAAATTAATTAAAAACTTCTGCTGCTCGAAGAACTAAAAAACTTCATAAAGGCAAAGAAACAAAATTAATGAAAAAGAAAATTTTCTATGTTCTTAATTAATTCCCCTTAATAATGTGCTATCATATTATCCTTATTATTATTTTACTGTTTATTTTTTGTTAGTATACTAAGAATTTTTTTAGGAATTGTAACTTATTTTATAATAGTGAACACATTCAATTAGGAAAAAAAAAATATGAATTAGAATTTTTTGTAAAAAATACCGATAAACTTATATGCTTGAGGTATTATGTATTAATAGATGAAAGAATACAATATATTTAAATTAGTTTTTGATCAATTAACATGAAAATCTAAAATATTACATCAGAAACACATTTTAAAATATATAATTCTTCCCTTTTAACTTAGGAAATATTCAAAAAACTATCATAATTTTAATGACAAAATTGAAAATATTATAGTAAGATGATTACGAACAGTTAATAATTCAAAAATTTAAAATTAAAAATTTTAATAATTCAATTTACACATTTTCCTAATTTTTCACACATAATGGAAATTAAAATGAAAATGCTTTTTCTGTGCATCTTAAATCGGTGGTCATTTTAAATATTTCTTATAATAACAAATCGATCATATACGGTAGATGTAGATAAATGTGTAATACAAATATATTACATAAGACGTACTTAAAAATGTAGTGAAATAAATTAAAATTATTATCTTGAATATTCAGACAAATGTTAAAAAAATAAATAAATAATAAATAAAAAAAACGGTGTACCTACTTTGATTAGTTCAAAGAGTATCATATATATATATATATATATATATATATATATATATATATATATATATATATATATATATATATATATATATACACGCAAACTTAATATATTTATACATTATCAAAAATGTTTGGTATAAATAATCAAATAAAAATAATTAGCATAAGCTTAAATATTATTTCATCCAAGGTGAAATGGGAAAAAACTTTTACCAGTTTACTAGCAATATCGATAAATGCATAAATTTGTTATACATTTATAAATCTTCATGTTGTAAACAAAGATAATTTTCAAAGCATTAGTATATCAATTCATCAGTTGAAAAGCACTTTAAGCACATTATAAATAAATTTTGATTAATAAAATGCAATAACGCATGTATCTTTTTACATATAGTATTAGCTGTAAAAATTACAACAACAAAAAGGTATCTTGACACATATACGCTTTTAAATTTATACATTTTAGTAGGATTTCTCATAAATATTTTGAATTTTTCTTGGTGGTAAAAATGTGTGAGGCCTCAAATATATTATACGGAAAGCTGCTTATACAATAAAATTTTTAATGGTGGTGAAAACGTGCACACTAACCTAACATGATCCCTTTTCAACATTGCTACTTACATTGACAGAAACTTTGAATGCTTGTTCAGGACAAATCTCTGAGCAGCATATTTTATCCTTATTATCCGTTATTAATGCCCTCTGTAAAAGTATACATGATATCTGTACGTATTTAATGGATTCTTACAAACAATATTAAAACAGCTCCGTCAGTAATAATATAGAAAATGTGAGGCAAAATGTTTACCTATTTTTATTTGAATGATTGTGAGTAAAACGTCCTACCTCCGAAGATGACTGATTTTCTTAAAATATTCTTTCATTGTTTACTTCTTTATTTATCATTATCAATAACTTCTTCATTAGAATTATAAATACTTTGCTTTTTGGTTGAAAATGTTTTTTAGTAAAATCTGTACTGATTTACAGATCAAATTATTTCTATCATAAGTATAATTATAAAGGAAACTTAAGAATCAAATTATGAAATTAAAAAAAAATTATAAAATAAAGATAAATTTCTGAGTGTTTTACCAAACATTGTGAAACATTTTTCATGATTTTTTTGTAATATTAGAAATTTAATTTTAAAATATCTTTATGGTTAATGGTTAAGAAAAGTGTGTGATAGTTAAAATATTTTCAAATGATTAAACAATTTTTTTAAATAAATCAATTCGGCCAATTCAATTATCTTCATTGGATACCCATTATATTTAAATCTAGTTTTTTTTATTTTTTTGCAACTCATTATTTTCTGTTTAAATTTCTTTTAACTTATATCTGCTGACTTGGAGAAAATTAAATCAAAAAATGCAATTTTAGAAACATTAATAGAAGAAAAGAAATATAAAATGCTTAGTCAAATGATTACTTAAAATGTCATTTTTAAGAGACATTTTTCCAACAATCTTTTACAGTTATTTAAATATATTAATCTAAAGATGTCTTACAGATAAAATCTATTCGAGTGAAGCTGGAATATTGTTTCCACACTTTTCCAGTAAATGTCTTAAAAAAATATTTAAACCGTGAGTAAGAATTTAAATTGCGGAATTGAATCTAACTTAGAATTAAAATGACATGAATTACATTATTTAGAAAATATTTTAAAATTGATTTGTTGCATTCTTAATTTTGCACAGCAATCAATTTTTATATATGATTACAAGGTAAAAAAAGTTTAAAGGAAATAGAAAGCAATTTCATTGATCCATTTGATATATTCAAGTAGCAAATATTATATTTTATTTTAACTGATAAATTATGTACAATGTAAAAAAGGAGGTTCCTGCTATTCTTATTGTCACAAGGAACACATACTACAGAAATTGTGGCTTATTGTAAGTCCTTCAAGTAATTGGATCCAGCAATTTCTGCCAACGGTTTCCAGAAATGCAATCCCTTCACGGTAGAACTTTAAGGTTTCGGGTCCAAAAAACTTAAAATATGCTTGGTGCAAGTCTGATTTATTGGTGAAGGATTGATTTTAAACGAAGTTGATTTTTCAGGGAATAGAAAAGTTGTTAATTTGATATCGCAAGGATAGTTGAGTAAGGAAGATGACATAAAATCTCACAATGAAATAGCTGTACAGCAGTGATTCTCAATTCTCAACCTGTGGGGCGCCTACCCCCCCCCCTCCAGAGCATCGCAAGCAAACTAGGGCTGGAGGTCCGAGCATATCCAAGAGAAAAAGCAATTTAAAAAAATTGATTAAGTGACTGATAGGAAAGAACACACACACACATACAATACAAAATAAATTTTGACATATTTAATAATTAACTTATTAAATTAAAACAACTTACTAAATTAAAAACAAATTTAATAATAATTAGTGACTTCCTTGGGCCTGTCTTTCAGAGCAAAGTTTTTCAAATGAGGGTTTAATATTCAGCAATAAATAGACACTCTCAGTTCTTTTTCTAGATTTAGCTGAGATCTATATTTTGTCTTCAAGGAGTCCACCGCAGAAAATCCAGTTTCAAAAAGGTAAGATGCTGAAAATGGTAGTAGAATGCAAAACGCCCTTGTTTTTAGTGCCGGAAATTCATCATCCACTTCTGCCCAAAATTCATAGAGTGATTTATTACTCAATTGTCTTTTGGTTTCACCATTTGCCGTGAAGTATATGAATCTTTCTTCCTCTTTTATTGAGAGTCCTTCGCGAGTATTTTGAAATGGATCCCCCACCCACCTGTAACTTGATAACAGTTAGCCGTCAGCAAGAAAGTACTTTTTAAAATTCTTTGCTAGCATTTCTAAATAATTTTCAATGGTTACGAAAACAACTTTTACATGTTGTTCTTCAGCCTTGTAAGTTTTAATACAATCATTCAAATTTGCAAACATTGTTAAGTTTTCTGTTTTAAATCTCTGCTCCCCAATTCCAATTTCCTACAAAAAGCGTTAACTTTATCAATCGTATCCAATATATGTGTATTTGCTCCTTTCAGTTGAATATTCATTTTATTAAATTTCTCGAATGTGTCTACCATGCAGCTCAATATTATCACAAATAAACTATCGCAAAAATTCTCAGCTTCCGGTCTGTTTTCCTTTTCTAGGAAAAGGCGATTTCTTCTTTTATTTTATAAACACGTTGCAAAAATTTTCCTCGTGATAACCATCTTGCCTCGCAATAAAATGTTAACGCTGAATGTACTGCACCCATGTCCTTAAAAATTGCGGAAAAGATTCTTGATTTCATGTGTCTTATTTTTATATAATTTAATACGGTTACAACCGTAGTTAACACAATTTTCAAACCAGGACTCATTTTTCTGGAAGCCAACGCTTCTCTGTGGATCATGCAATGTGTCCAGACGCACTGTGGCAATTTTAGATTCATAAGTGCTTGAATACACTTTGGAATCTTCCGGGCATAGAACGAGTACCATTGGTGCATATTCCGACGCAATTGTTTCATTCTATGTTTGCTACGTTCATAAAATCTTTTAAGATAGCAAATAAGGCGAGTGCTGTTGCTTTGAGTTCTATTGGCTTCCAGAAAAATAATTCTACTATTGATAAATCATCACAAAATCTGACACTGGCAATGAAATGAGAATCTTTATTAATATCTGTTGCCTCATCGAGTTGTATTGAAAAGAGTTTGTCACTCAACTTCGACAAAAGCTGACACTCTACATTTTCAGCTATATCAGGAATTCGAAGGGCAACATTATCGTTTGAAAGAGGTATAGACTGCATTTGTTTTGCAAAATTATCTCAAAACATAATTTCTACAATCTCAATTGCGTTTGGCAAAATAAGCTCTTTACCAATGGTTTGAGGCTTTTTTACATCTGGCTGTTTTATATGAAAATTTGTAAGAAGCAATTAAAGCATTTTCATTGAAAGACAAAGTTTTTTTAAACATTATTTTTTGCTTTTAATATGATTTTAATTTTAATTCGAAGAACTCTTTAGGTTTGTTTATGTACTCACTATGAAGCGTTTCAAAATGTTAAGTTTATTAGGATTCATGCTGTCTGCCACCAACATTTTTTAGTAAATGATACACAGGACCCTTTTTTCTTCATTTACTTCAGTAATAGTGAACCCAAAATTTAAGTATTCTTGCGAATATTTTTGGAACCACGCTCGTCTGTGTACTTGTTGATGTTTGTCTATCGTCTAATGCTCACTTACGCCCACTTAAAAATTTATTCGTGATTCTGCATAAGTCTACTGCAGTGAATATTTAATATGGTGAATTACAATTACACGAAAGTATATATAACATACATAAGAATAGATTCAATAACGATAAAAGGATCGAATTGAATGAGACTGTCTGGAATTGAAATTTGCATCATAGAACTTTCTCCTTCTCCTTATGAGAAAACATTTGTTCACATCTGCGCAAGTTTCTAAATTAACTTTTAAACTGACCAGACAAAGTTCATTAAATCAAAACTTCTAGTGAAACCGTGAGAATGTCAGACATGGCGGTACGCAAGGGCAATAAAAAGGCATAGAATTCTTGTTTTTCAATGCTGAGGATTGGTGTTGAAAAGTGTCGATAAATTTCCGTATTCTTGGTAATTTGTAAAATTTAAAATTAAGTTTTTAGTGTAGGTTTAACGCCTAAATACTCAAAATACATTTTTATTGTATACATTTTATTGTATGAGGTGGGGAGGAGAGGCGCGATGAAAATTGTGATTGAAAATTGAGCCGTGAATACTGAAAGATTGAGAAACACTGCTGTATAGTATTCTTCGCCACACGTTATCATGTTATCGGGCAAGAACAGTACACTCTTGAAATTAACCAGTATTTAATCCTTCCTTTCACATGTTCCTATTGCTATGAATACAGGTTAGGGTGAGCATTGAAAGCAGCTCCTATTGAATATCTTTACGATTACTTCACCAGAAACAAAGCCTAATCTTACGTAAATGCATAGGTGATCTTGCGCCAAGTGGCGCAGTATCCTGGGGTAACAACCAATGTTTGAAACACTTGTGAGTGTCATCCATGACGCATTTTTTTCCATTTTGTCAGAATTCAATTGATTATGGATGCGCTATGACTGAGAGAAAGCAATGATAAACATGTTGCTACTGTTTGTTACTTACGGATTTTCAACAGCTGAGATGAACCTACTTACTCAGCTTGTATGTCTTACATAAGCTTCACACTTGAAGATTAACCATTTCATATGAATTTTTAAGTTGCCTGGCAAGTTCACTTAACACGGTTAAATAATGTCTTTTCCACTTTGAAGTGTTTCCTCAATTTGAAATTTAAGCCCAGTTTGAAGTCGTAAAGCAAACAACACTGAATGAATTTCTTTGACACTCACCTCGATTACAAAAACTACAATTTTGTGAATGTACATGAAAACTTCATTTTATAACAACTAATATTCCAACTCATGACTGATCAGAGTCACAACCACGTCTTTTACCAATTCGCATACTTATTTTCGCTCTATTTAATATTAGTGTGAAAATGGCAAGGACTTTCTTGTTTACCCGATATTTTACTTTGAAGATACTGTTATTCAAATCTGTAGAACACGATGAACTATATATTGCCTCCTGTAAAAGCTATATATAAACTATATATTGCCTACTGGAATGTGAAAAACGAGTAACAATACTTGCAGATAAAGTTATGTTTACAGTGTAGGCACATCGGTACCATATTGGTGTAAATGTGATTGTTCTTTGAGCACGTTATGCAATTAGAATTTTGAAATGGTCAGTATTAGTTACTGTAATGCTTTTCATTATAAGAAATGTTGACGTTTTTGACGTTTTTGGTATTCAATCACTAAATTCCTTTAAGATACAATGTAATCATGCATTTTTCTAACTTCTGATTTTGATATAATTGTTGTTATGAACTGTTATGTCGTTTCGAAATTTAATTTTACGCATATGTTTGTGCTCAACGCTTGTAAGATTTATTTATAGAAACTCAAAGATGCATAATCAACATTTTTGCACCAAAAAAATTAAACTAAATTAACGAAGAGGAAATTTTGTTTCTCTATGCATTTTTAGTTATCTTTGAAAAAATAGCGTAATATCCCGACTTTAATTTAACTATTAATTTATTAAAAACGATGAAAATTGTGCTAAGCATTTTCTATTTATTAAATTTTTGGATATAACTGATACAATTATTCTGAAATCAGAAAAACACAAATTCAAATTATTTGTACATAAATTTAATATTAATTTAATTTAATTTTAAAAAAATTCAAATTTGGTTAAAACTCAAAAAAGTTAGTAAATTAATAATACACGAATATATAAAAATAATTTAGAATAAAGCTGTTAGAAATAAAGATACTAATAAATATTTTGTAAGCCAAATAAACTAATTTTGAATCAATAACAATTGCTACTTAAATATATTTAATTTATTATCATTGTTTTCGATTCCATATAACTTTCGGTTAAAAATTATTTACTAAATTTTAAATTAATTTATAAACATTTTCCTTATTTGGCCCATTAAAATAAATCTTGAAACATATATGCTAATATTTTCTATTTAACATATCAAAATGTTTAATATCAATAATTTTTATGATGAATTTTACATTTTTATATTTCATGATAAATTTTACATTTTTATAATAGTGGAGACAAATGGTTATAAATATTTATTGTAAAACAAACATATGGTATTCATTTTATCGAACTCTAATCTAAATAATATCTGTGTTACATATATATTAAATGTTTCTATTACACTTTCTATAATAAAGTATTAAAAGTTTTAAAAACTCTCTAAAATTTATTGTTTAATGAAAAGTTTTAGCTTAAGCAAATATCTGAAATCTACATCATAATCACCATATGTCCCACTAAGCAAACACTTTAATCAAAATGAATGATATCAGATTTTATGCGTAGTCACGTACTAAATTTAAATGTCCTTAATTAATAAACTCATGTTAATTTAGGAAACATATAATAATATATCTGAGAAGAGATTTTTGTTATTAATTAAAATTAACTTTAATTCATAAATATTAGATAAAAATGTTTAAAGGAAATATTTATTTTTAGCATTTGTAATTTTTTTATGTATATATTAAAAGAATACTTGAAATGCTAATAAAGTTAAGATGCATAACATTGTGAGAAAAATGCGTCAACATTTTATTACTGATGATGCTGCGAAATATTTCTGAAATATAACTTTATAGAAATAAGCTGCATATCATAATAATGTGGTTCCATTTCTTTACAATGCATTTTGAAGTTTCCTTTCACGAGAATCAACGACCTCGTTGAAGTCAATAGAAAGAACAAAAATGATTGAAACATTCAAGTTAAAAGTGTTTAAACTAAAACATCGCAAATATCGAACTAAAAAGTGAGATAATGATCGCAAAAAAAAAAAAATAATAATAATAAATAAATAAATAAATAAAAGTAAACAAGTTTTAAAATAAATATGTTTCTTTTCCATTTATCAAAATATTTTACACATACTTCCTGGACAGTTAAAGTGACATCAGAGTCGTTGTTTCCCATTCAGATCCATCGGTGTTGAAGTAACCTCTACCCGCTTTACGATTTGGAAAAATATTCAAACTAGATAAAAGTCGACTTTTTTACTATAACATTCCACCAAGAATTGCTGCCGAAAATATAAGGGTCTGTACGGAGTGCAGGCTTACAGTCAGAAAACATGGACTGTAAATAAAACGTGGAGGGATGAAAGAAAAAAAACTGACTGAAGATAAGTTTTATGGCCAAGCCTTCATTGCCCAAAATGATTTGGGGCGTAACTAGCCCAGAAATGCATCTTTACGACTATGCGTTCTTTATTTCTGCAACTTTTATGGTATTTGGTTCATTGACAGAAACATAAAAAGGAGGAACGAATTTATGTGATTTTCCATTCTACCATTGCCACTTTTTGCTTCTCCCCAGAACATTTTACTTTCATCTCTTTGTCAAATTCGATCATTTTTCCTTGGAACATGTGATCAAGAGATAAGGTTTTTTCTGTGACATTGCAAATATTTATTCTTATGCTGTAAGCATTCCACTCTTCCTTCTACAACGATTATTGTAAAATATTTACACATAAGTAGGTGTCAAGAAAATAAAAGAAATATGTAATGTTTTTTTTTTTTATTTTGCTTTGTTTTAGTACTTAAAATGTAATATTTTGTTGTATTTAAAAATACTACTGTGCTCAAGAGTTTAACACTAAAAGACAGCATTGCAAAATACCATTCTATATTTTAATGATAGTTAAGGAAGTACATTTTATCTTATGATTTCTGATATCTGCTTTTCAGATATAGGAAAAGAATTACTATTATTTAATTTAATTTTCGAAAGAAATGTATTTCTTATGATAAGTCTGAATTCGTTCCAGAAAACAAAGTAAGGAAACTCATATTTTAATTCCTGATTATTTTTAATTCCTCATTATTTTAATTCCTGATGTTTTGATTGAGAAATTATAACTTAGTTTTAACTTAATATACATATAAAATTATGTTACACGCCTCAATTTAGGTATCAAATACAAATTATCAAGGAAGAGTTTCATCCAAATTAAGATATAATTGGAAGAAAATATTCGTATACTTAAAGATAATTATATTTTATCAACAATACACTTTTATGCATCTGATGCTGTTTATATATTTCATTATCTTACCTTGTTTCACAAGGTAAAGTAATGCATGAATATAATCTATAAAAATACAAGATAAATTCTGTAGATTCATATATACAATTGCAAAACACAAGACTGCATTTCAATTAACTTACAATAATATTTATTATAAATTTATCTTAATTAATACTTAGAGCAATGAATATTTTCATAATTTCAATAATATTGACTAAAATATTATGTAAGTGATCATTTTCATTACTTCGTTTCATTCATTTGTTGTGTTTTCGTTTACCTTTGAATTCAAAATATTAAACTTAGAGCAATAAATTATTTAACTTATAGATTTTTTCATGAAAGTAATTATAGGCAGTTAATATGTGTATGCTTTATGCTAATAAAATGTTTATGAAATGTAAATATGTAAATTTATTTAAATCACAAAAATACAAATGATAAACACTTAAATCCGTACTTCACGGTTTTAGAAGCAATATTCTATAAGCTAAAATGTAATATGTTCATTTATAAATCTAAACGGCACCTGTATATATAGGTAAATAGATATTCTTAAAAATGCTGATTGATTGATTTCTTCATAAACGTTTGTTGCAGAAATATGAGTTTATACTTTTATTACGTTTTCTGTTATGTCATTCAAGCTTATTTTCAAATTTTATATGTATTTCATCATTTGCCTTTATTTAAAAAATAGATATTTTCTTTAAAAAAAAATCAGTTCAACAATTTATTACCTTACTTTATCTGTTTTTATCTGACAAACAAAATTTAATTTTACTATCGTGTGTTTTTAATTTGCTTAAAGTTGAAACATGTTTCTTAAGTAACTTGCATAAAAATTATTATTTCTTAATTAATCAACCATTTAACAATATTGTTAAGACTTACAATCTATTATATTGTATAATGTTAAAAAATTATTCAAATATTTATTTAATATCTGTTATCATTTGACAATTATTTTTATCAAGCAATATTTATGTTTTGAATTATTTTCTAAATATTTTACAAAATTAGATTTACGATTATTCCTATATTGATGATTAAATTTGGGTTCATTAAGACTGTTTACTGCAATTTGATACCAATAGTTATAAGATAAATTATAAACTTCTTTTTAGTATTTATTAAGGCAATTGTCATACCGTTAAGGTTCCAAAACTTTCTCTTGAAAAAAAATGCAGTTAGATAAAAATTAAAAAAAATTTACTACATGTGGAATTCTAATTTTTCCGTTATAATGAAAATTAAAATTATGCATTTAAATGAGAGTTCAAGTAAATAATAAATTTTATTTAAATTCTAAGAAAATATACAATGTTTAGCCTGAAGAAACTCAATTTCATACAATTTCGAATTTGGATTGAATAATATGAAATAAACATTCCTGATGAGTTGTATAAATATGTAGATTTAAGGAAAATACCATCATGCTAAAAACTTATGGTTTTAATTATAATCTACATTAATATAATATGTATGGTGAATCATTTAATCATAAATATTTTACTCGGCAATTAATGAATTTAATTTAATCTGTAACTTTTTATTTCCTTCATAAAGAAAAGGAATGAAACATAATTCGTTTATTTAAAAACTCAAATCTATTATGAAAGAACTTAAATTAGACAATTTTATGAATATTACATTTACCCGTCATGCGTAATTAGTCTAATTACGTATTATTAAAAAAGTTTATTTATGATATATTTTATCAAATCTCTATGATAAATACGAGTTCTTAAATGCTTTAATGTTTCAATTATATGCTTAATATTATCTGTCCTTTAATAAATCATATGATTTAATAGGTTGCATAAATTGAGTAAAGTACGTTAGTAAGAAATTAATTATATTTCTGCTTTTCTGTATCATTTCAAATAAATCAGAAAAATTATTTTGTTTCAATTGAATAAAAATGTTTATTTTTGAATTATTCATTTTTATGGAACAAACTTGTAATTAATTTTGCTTTCTTAAAGAAAGCAAAATTAATTACAAGTTTATTCCTGTGTTTGTTTAATTGTTAATACGTTGTGTTTGTTTAATTCCTTTTTTTTTTCGAGCATTCTGAATATTACCTTGGTGTATATTAATATAATTTAAGATGCTAGAAATGTAATGGATATAAAATGTATGAATGATATATTTTTTGTATTCATTTTTAAAACATGAATAAATAAATCTTTTTTACTTATAAAACTGTGCCCATATACTTTCAAATCCTAAGAGAAATTTCCTTCTGAGAATCATGCAGTATATGAATAAGGGTAAAATGTATTTTAATATACGTAGAATGTTGTAAATTTCCTGAAAGGATTTATATATTGTTGTTCTTTACCAAACAATAAAAATTGTACAATTTTCTCATTTCTGTGATTCATTCAATATACATTTATGTCATAGGCAAAAAAAAAAATAATAAAATATTTACAAATTTGCATATTCTATGTATACGCACTTCTAAAATATCAAAGCCAAAATTTCAAACTGGATTCCAAGCTTTTTTGCCATTTCTAGTATATAGATTTGTTTATGGAAATTCTCACAATCAAACGGTGAACATTTATTTAATTACTTGGACATTCTCTGTTCCAGATTTTAGTTTAATGAGTTGCGATATACACAGTTAATCACTTTTCTACTCTCTCCAGAAATCCACCCCAGAAGCTAGATTGCTGAACAAGTTAAATCATTAATTTGGATCCCGGGCCAAAATTCAATTGAGAGTGCAAGTGACTTTGTAAAATAATGGATTAACCTAATTATAGTTCATTGTAAACATCTTTTGTCTCAATGATGTACCGAGTATATATAATCCCTCTCAGTTTAATACTAATGTGTCTTAAGCTATATAGTTCAGTTACAAAATGTATATTCTTATGAAAATATTTAAATATGGGCTATATAAGATTCAAGATACTTGCTCATTTAGACAAAGGTTCCATAGCATTAAACTTTATTATTTTTTACCTGACAATAATATATTCAATTATATAAATTATTATAAAATTAATACGAATCGTTTTCTAATTAAATTTACATGAAGGAAAAAATAGAATACAAAAAATTATTTTCGTTTAAGTTAGAAAATAAATGTAGAATTTTTCATTAAATTCTTATAATATATTGTAATTTTATCAATGTTTTCACAGTAAAATAATTTCATTATTGATCAAGACAGTGATAGTTTAAATTCTTTAAATACAAAGATTAAAAATATTTTGAATTTCTTACATTCAGTATATTTATAATAATACAATCCAAAAAGTTTCACCAAATATTTTTGTTGTAATTATAAGTACCGATAAATTTTTAGGGAGATATTACATTTAATTGTATCAAAGTAAATTAATTTTATTGATAGATAAATTTTAATTTCGTCATTTTTTCAAAATGATGAAACGTTATTAAGTACAGTACAAATGCAAAGTTTTGTTTTCACAATGAAAAGACTGTCACAAAATTATTTTAAATGTTACAAAACGTTTTTTTACAATTTTACAATTCTAGCGCAATTATTCATTAAATACAACAGTGTTTAATTCTCTTAAAATGTTCATATTTTGCAGAGAATCTTTTGAAAATATTCAATTGCTTGTTAGAACATACATGAGAATTGTCAAAGAATTTATAATCAGTTATTATTGATTGGCAATAGCAGCCATTATAAAATTAGTTTCTGTATCATTTGTTTTCAGTCTAGCAAATCAAAAAGTAATTATAATTTAACATACAACATTTTGAATTAACAAAAATGTGTTCAAGATAATCTAGATTATGTTTCCAAAAATATGTGTGTACCTTGATAAAAAATTATGAATAATAAAATTATTCTAAAACATTGACAAAGATACAACTGGCCAATCAGAAAATAATATTTTTTTATGGAATATGATCTTGATATTGTTGCAGTAACTTAAAACTCAAAGCAGTATCGAATTTTGTTTGATTGCCAAAATGTTGTTCATTACATTTTTTTCCCTTTTCAACAAATATAATTACTGAGTACTTGTGGCTCAATAGCTTCACGCCGCTACCCGAAAGATCAGCAAGGTGAATAATCACCTGCTACTGATATTGATTAGATTGATGACACCATTATTTCTTATAGATTGCTGGAACTCTATAGACTGGGAACTTCCACGTTAATCAGTGACTTTCAATCTTTCCACAAGTGTGGCATGAATGTGGAAATAAAAATACCAGCCTATGTATGACTCCGTCACTTATCCATTACAATCAAAAATTGCACTGCATTTGGTTATAGAAGAGTATTCAAAGCCGGTTAACTTTAATTTAAACTGTCCAGAAATCGTCTGCACTGATATATATAACTATTATTCTACTATTTGTCTTTTTCTTGTAGCATTTGATCGTAACAATTTGCTGTGAAAATTGCCTGACATGTTATTAATATAGCATGGTAATAAGTCGTATATATATATATATATATATATATATATATGTATGTATATATATATATGTATATATATATATATATATATATATATATATATATATATAAAATCTATATATATATTTTTATATATATATATATATATATATATATATATATATATATATATATATAATAAGACATTTGTTTTGCAGCTGAAATAATTTCAAAGGAGAGTATTTTGCATTTTTTTAAATGAAATAATTTTTGATTAATTAATTGTTATCTATTGTTTTATGATACTATACCGGGTTTCATTCAAAGTAATATACATAAATACAAATTCAGTTACAAAATTTTGCTTAATCAATGCAACAATAGTCTATTATTTAATAACGGAAATATTATAAGCTATATAAAAATGATATATTCAATTTTAAAATCGCAAATCAACGAAAATTTCTATACTATTATTTTTTCATTACAATATGATTTGTGATATATAAAACAAAATTAATTTCACATTCTTTGGATACAATGATTACTTTTATCTTATTTAGAAAAGCACATTTGAAGTAAATGATAAGTTTTTATAAATTGTTTCACATTTTTTTTGAAGATTAAAACTTTGTGTTCTATCAAATAGTATTTTATTGGAAGTTAAAAAATTAAATGTCATATTTCGTATTATTATTCCATATATGAAAATTTTAAATTAATACATTTATCATTTTTATCAGGATTAGGTATTATATATTTATGGAAAATAAGGCAATTTGGTTTTAATGAAGTCGCAGCATTTAGTACTTTTTATCAATTTAATTGTTCTTAATGTACAATCATTTTAAAACATGCAAATTTATTTGCATATATTTCACTATTCAATTCATTTATTTGTCAGACAGTGGTAATTTTGAAAATTATCTAATTATAATCTTTGTTAATTATTAAAATTAAATTTGATTGCAAAAATCTTAGAGTTCAAGGTGGGAATTAAACCCATGAGCTGCTAAACCTCATGCAATCACTCTAGCTACTGTTCTACCAATCTAGCAGATGCATTTCACGAAAAAATATTGGCAAGCTCAGAGATATGTAATTAATAATATATTCTTACATTGCTCCTCCATATTTAAAATTAGGTTAAATCTGTATAAAAAATTAACAAAATTTAAAATAACAAATTGTCTTTGTTTTTAATTATATCTCACTGTCAATTAAATTTCGTTTGCCTCAAAAAATTCCAAAGTAAGAGAATAAAATGTTTAATTAACAAAATAAAATCAATTTAAAAAAAATACTTAATTTTTGTTAACTTTTCATTATTTTACAAGTTGCTCGTGTACATTTTGAAATTATGTTTACAAAAGGCAATTTTTAATAATATCAAAATATTATTCACTTTCTTTAAATTTAGATTTTTCCACTTGTAAAATAGTAAGCTAAAGAAAAACAAATTTCAAATAATAAAAAAAAATTACAAATTTTTTATTCATTCTACATAAAAAATTTTATATCAAGTGTAGTACTTAGATTATGCCTTCATAGAAATTTTCTTCTTCTAGTTTCTCTTTTTTATGAATTTTTAGTAAATTTCAAACGTAAGACTAAGAAATAATTTCAGCAAAAATTGGATGAAAGTCTAAATTTCCTGTATTTTTTCTTGCTTTAATGTTGTATGCACAAATATGTTGAAGATAAAGGGAAAACAGGCAACCTGCGTTAAAATTAATCATTGTTTACTTTTCCTCACGAAAATAAATTGAAACACGAAACATTTTTGCTTAAAGAAACTATGTTACACTATTCTTTGAGTATAAT
This sequence comes from Latrodectus elegans, assembly GCA_030067965.1. Taxonomy (NCBI): domain Eukaryota; kingdom Metazoa; phylum Arthropoda; class Arachnida; order Araneae; family Theridiidae; genus Latrodectus; species Latrodectus elegans. The sequence continues at coordinate 98,087,693 of CM057810.1, read as the reverse complement.
GGATTCAACGAATATTTGTGAACTCAATTTATGTGACGCGGGAAAGTTTTCTTCCTCTTAAGTTCTTTCATAAAATAAATTAAAATTTCCAATTCAAATATAATGTGATGCATTGCGAGAATTTTGGTGGTTGTTGCTGAATAAAGATGGTGACTAGTAATATAAAATAATAAAAAAAATAGCTAGGACTATATATCAGTTCAATTTTAATTTAAACAAAAAATAAAAATTGGTATTCATTTTATTGAAGAAAACTCATTTCAGACTGAAAGTGATATAACATGCAGCATGAAATGCGTGCAATATTTTCTGAGATGCATGCAAAAATATCGTAATTATCTTTATACTATTAGAACTATCATCCTCTTGAAGTATCAGATTTGGTTATTAAACTATAATGGTTTGCAATATAATTTTGAGGCAAGTGGTGGTTTATAATTTTTAATTGCGTGTAGTGACAATACTTATAAATGTTTTCCTGTCAATTGCTCTTACTCCCACAACCATTTTCGCTTTTTGCAAACTGAATTATTTTATCACAAACAGCAAAATTTTAAATAGTTTTAACAGTACTCTAATAATAAATGTTTCACTCAGAGAATTTTAACCAAATTTCCAATTTATACTGGTAAAACGCATTATTAATAAAAGCTGAATGCAAACATTTCTACAAAATTCTGATTATTAAATATTAAATACATTCTTATTTAATAAAAATAATTTTCTTTTAAGTAAGTAATTTATTTCTTAAATAATTATTTAATTTACTGCGCACTGTTGCTTGATATATTCCTGTGGATGATAGAATTCTTAAATAATAGTTTCAATTAAACCATTAAAAATAAATAAAACATTTATTACGAAAAAGTTAATTGTATTTTAGATATTTCTTGGCTTTTCTTTCAATCTAAAATGAATAAAATGATTTTACTGGAAAGTATATAAATATATAATGAATATTATTTGATGATAAACAATGATATAATATTATTCATCATCAAATACCTCAAATATATGATGAATACAAACGAAATAAAAATTTCCCTTATGAAATATTAAAACTAATTTTCCCAGATGTTATATTAACTGCAATTCACTAATTCAGATTGTGTTTTATCATTTAATTGTAGCGACGACATTGGGATACGATTTGTCTTAATGTTTCAAAATTCGATTTTGTATTTTGGCGATCTCGTATTGTCAACGAATATTTCATTCGTGAACAGATACCGAAAACTGTTTCTCAAATAAAAATATGTTTGGATATGTTATGGCAAATAATTCTTGTTGTGGCATACTTTACTCAAACAAAATGAGTTAAATCTGCAAAGAATGATTTCCTATTAATAATGTAAACTAATTTATTTCAATATTTTTTTTAGATATTGCATAACATTTTGCTACTTGCATGTTTGTTATGTATTCTTTTTTTTAATCTTTGTTTTAGAAGGAATACAATTTATTTCACTGAATTACAATCTTTCCACGTCAAATCAGCATTAAAACTAGTCATGAATGGGACTCGTGTATTTGTTTATAAAATAAAATTAAACATCATTTTTTAAAAACTAAATGCTTCATTTTATAATTTTTAATAAATGAATATTTAACAGTTCTGTTTCATACTTCTTAATGAAAATGCTACTTTAAAATTACTATTAAATTAAATGCAAATTCTCGACCTTTTTACTTTTAATCATTAAAAATTGAAATGTTCTTGGTAATTTAAGTCTTATAATTTAGTGTATATTGCGAACAACTTTTATGTATTTACTAAGATAATTTTATTCATGAAACATTTAATCTAAGCACTTATTTATAATCAAAAATATCGAAACAGTAAAAATACTGTAAATAAGTAAGGTAAATAAGTATATTAAATCTTTATTACATATTGCTCTATGTTTATGCAGTTTATAAATTTGGATCATAATTTATAAAATGTCTTCAAGTGCAGGGAAAATTTACATAACGGGACAATGGGATCAAATATAATTTCACGCATATAAGTTAATTACAAGTCAGATTAATTTAAATAAATATAAAAATTTTAAGGATATTACATAAGGACTCTCTAATACATGCAATCCCGTGGATCTACTGTTTTAAGAAGGATTCAAAGCATCCAAGTAAAGAAAAACCTCATTCTGCTCTGATTCAAAATACAAGGCTATTGAATCATATGAAAATTATTAGTTAAGCAATATTCAGCATAATGAATAAAAAATATAGAACTTGAGTAGATTTTGAAGAGTTTTAAACTTTAATTTAAATATTTTTTTTCCAATGGTGGGCACTTGGGTGAGGAACCCTATGACACAACATGACCAGAAACTGTAACTCATTTGTCCTTACCCTCCGGGAACCTGTGAACTAAGTCACGAAGGTGAGTAGCGTTGCCCGTGAAATAACACCTGCCTTCGGTTCAAAATTTCGTGAGTTGGAATCCCACCTTGGGAATGGATGTTTGCAGTGGTTTTGTATCCACTTTAAACCGTAGGTTCAGTTCTAATTAGCCCTCGTGTACAAAAAATGACCGTTGAGCGACAGACAAACACAACACCATTGCGCCATAGAGCCACATTCATACGTCACAACAGAAGAAAGACAGGGAGAACAAAGAAAGAAAGTAACATCCGTAGCCTGAGCTGTGGGTCCCGTGATTCGAACCCGGGACCCACAGCTTAGGACCCCTAACCACTCAATCATCGGTCGGCAATTTATTGTAAATATATTCAACTGAATTTCAAGCTTTATTTTTAAAGAACTGAGACAATTTTTCACTAATTATATTCCAATGCCGGCCAGCTTGTCTAGTGGTCAGCGTGCCTGACTACGGATAGGGAGCTCCATGGTTTGAATCCCGGTTCAGGCATGGATGTATTTTCTCTCTCTCTCTCTCTTTATCCTGTTTTTGTCCTTTCCTTGTGCGTGTGAAGGGTTGCCTACTCTATAAACTGATCCCGATGTCATGTGTGTGCACTGAAGAAGTCGGACTCCACACCAAATACGGTTCAGTTGGAAAAGTGAAGCCGTGCACCCCGATTTGCCAGCCTAGCTGCCACACGAGAACAACAACAATAATAATATTCCAATAGTATGTCTTAAGCGATTCATAATATACCTACTAACATTTTTGAAAAAAAATAGCGTGATTTGTCAACGTTATTTCTTCATATACTAATTATTAAGTTGTGATTTCTGCACTGAATTAAGAAGTATCATTTTTTGTGGATATTGAGTAGAATTTTCATCTTAGACGTCACAATATCAAATTATTTAAATAAACATTTAAATTTCACACATTTGCATGTGAAGTATTTTTTTGTAAATTTCAATTGTCTTTTTAACTGATGCTTATTTAGGTCTCAATATTATTTTAATTTTTATTTACTATCATTTATGCAGTTAATAATATAAATTTATGAAATTAATATTCGTAAATATTAATCTAATTTAACAATATTATGTAACGTTTTTTTGCGATTATTTAATATTGTAAATAAGGAAATATTTATAAACTTAAAATATTTTCAATGCTGAGAAATCCATTGATTTTCAAAATAACTTACACTAAACTAAAAATTACTTTAAAACTAATCTGTAAGGAAATAGTTTGTATTTACTGCTGTATAAGTGTTTAACTACATATATAGTAGTATATATATATATATATATATATATATATATATATATATATATATATATATATATATATATATATATATATGAGTGGCAGCTGGTATTGTCTGTGTATGTACTTGTTGTAAATAATATTACATTAATTTATGTACACAATTTAAGACGAAACTAACAATCTACCATAATATTGATGACAATAATATATATAAATTCTAAATCATTTTTCTCCTCTGAAAATGAAATTAAAAGAATTTCTTACATTTATTTTATAGTTTAATCGCATGATTTCACTCCGTCATTAATAAATTTTGAGTATATTTATTTTTTAAGAAAAATTTATCAAATAATTTAGCTCATTTTAAAACATTTCATAGATCTGTATTTCTCGTGATTTTTACATTTCCATACTCAAACAATGAAAATTCATCAAAACCATTTTACTATTTATATAATTTTAAGGAACTATACTCTGTCTATTTAAGAATAATCAGATTAAATAAATAGCACCTCTGTCAGGTAAAAAAAAATGTTTTTGTGGATGAAAATTACATTTTAAAATTCTTGATAATATCAAATGGATAAAATATTAGAAAAAAATAATAGAAAAATAGATATTTTAAATTGCCTTTGCTGATTTCAACTATTTATAAAGTGAATTTTTACTATTGCCTTTTTATTTTGCATTTTTTTCTATTCGTTTTTCAATGTTTTTTATGACTTGAATCAATAGAAAACCTATTCTCAACCCAAAACGTTGGTGTTTATATCAGGAATCATTTTATCAACAAAATGAGCTTCAACCATACTTTTAATTTTTTTCAACACTCGTTAAAGTATTTATCATTTTGTGTTCATTAAAATGCTCCTGTATTTTATCTCCAAATATAAGTATCATTTGAATAATAATCAAAACACACACACACAATTAAAACCATGTGTGAGTAAATATTTTACAACAGTTTGAAATACTTAAAATGACTATTTATTCTATTTTATCTACAAATGAAAAATAACTGCGTAATACTTATTGAGAATAACTATAATAAAAAAATTGAAAACTAGATATTTAGAACAAAAGGTTATTGGGATGATTTTGAAAACATTTACAAAAGGAAAAACTATAATTAAAAAATACTTTGTTATTACTGGTAAAAACCATGAAGGAATATTTTCTTTTAATCAACACTCCGAAATTCAATGGTTACTGCGCCTTGTCTGCGGCCGAACGAAGAAGGCGATTTGAAGGCTTGCAGCAAATTCGTTGGCAGGTGGGTTTACAAAGTTGTCTCAATACGATGTAGTAATTAATTATATTTGATGTAGATGAAACGTTATATGACGTCATGGACATTTTAAACAAATAAGAATTGTGAAAAAATGGCGTAATCATAATCTCAAATGAAACGAAGGATCAAGCACCTCATGAGTATGACACAAGTTAAAGAATTTGCAGTTATTATAATTATAAACTTATTATCCTTGTGAAACTAAAGATAATTTTTGTTAAAAATTTTCTATTATCTTAGCATTAGACTTTTGAAATATATTTTTCGTTATACTTTTGCCTTATCTTTTCTATTATTTTTTCATAAGTCTTATTCTTATAAACTGTTCCATTTTTAAAAAAAAATACTTATAACTTTTTAAGATTAATTCTTATTTACTTTGAAAAATATTGTGATATTTTTCATTATTCGTTTTTCCTACCGGATTATTAATTAAATTTGAAATGCATACTTATATTCAATATTGTATACATAAATATAGTTTCTATGTCCTTTCCATGCACCTGTTATCAATGTATATGTCAACAAAAGCAAGACATATTGTTTTTCTATGGATATACGTTTTTAACTGCAAACATGCTGACGGTTTGATTTATCTCATTTACTACTTTTGAATATTTACTTAAATTTGAAACCTTATATCATTTTTTCTAAACTTAAAAAGAAAAATATTATTATAAAGTAAGTATTAGGTTATTAACTATTAGCATACAAATATAGAATTACGCAGTAAATCTAAATTTAACGTGAGTCGCATTTCTGTTTGATCGTAATATGTTTTGGAATATGTCTAGTTATATTTTATCCTTTCATGACAAAATTCTTTTCAAATCTTATTAATGTTTCTTTAGGAAAAGTTACTTAATTACTTTACTAAATTACATTTATTTTGAATTATGAATATTAGAAATAAAGTCTTGAAATATTTACTTTGATGCAAAACTAATTTCAAAGTTAAATCAAATTTTTAAGCGAAGTTATTTCTAATTTAAATGTTTTTTTATTAGAAAGCAATCATATTGTCAGATTTGGTATATATTATTAACGAATAATATAAAAAAGCTAAAAAATAAATTTACATAAAAATTTAACACTTTATGACAAATAATTATTTGATACAATTTAGTTAAAGGCCATGTAAAAATAACTATCATTATACAAGTATAACTTACATTTTCACGAGCAATACCAAAAATGTATCACAAAAGCTTACTTAATTATAATGTAATAAAAAGGGACAAAAAATTCACAAAAGATATATATGTAGAATGATAATTTAAATCCCTTTTTTCGTCAAATGAGAAAAATGTTTGGTATCTTTAAGTATTTTTAGAACAGAAAAATTATATAAACATGCATATGAACCAAATCTCATATTATATAGAATAGTATTTTTCAAGGATTTCAATTATGTGTTATTTGGTAACATTAAAAAAATAAAGCTGTTTCCTCACAATGGATTTTTTTTTATTTTATATTTTTCTTTTAAATCTTCTTCAATGTTTCATTATTTTTCACAAATTTCAGTTGGAATAACTTTATGTTTGTCTTAAATTAATACAGCGAAATAATATATACTCTTTTGTAGATCAGAATTGGTGATACATTCAGTAATAAAAATTGTGAAATCTAATTACATATTGTTGTACAGTTTAAATTTATGCAATCCCACACACACACACATGCACACATACACACACACACACACACACACACACATATATATATATATATATATATATATATATATATATATATATATATATATATATATATATATATATATATATATATATATATATATAATATATATATATATATATATATATATATATATATATATAATATAAATATATATATATATATATATATATATATATATATATATATATATATATATATATATATATATATATATATATATATATATATATATATATATATAATATATATATATATATATATATATATATATATATATATATATATATATATATATATATATATATATATATATATATATATATATATATATATATATATATATATATATATATATATATATATATATATATATATATATATATATATATATATATATATATATTTATATATAGTATTAACACATTTTTGAACGATTTTGATTAAGAACTTTAAAAGAAGTAAATGTTTTAGATCAAAAATGTTTTTCGAGACAGCTTATATTATTTCAAATGAGAAATATCGTCTGCTACTTTTAAATTTATTCTTCTTTCAAAATGTCGCATGTAAGCAAGCTGGGGATTGAATGATATGTTTTTGCGCTTTCCGAAGAGAAATATTCTTATTCCAAGATTCATTAACGTTGTGAAATGCATGGTATTAAAATTTCTAAGTGCAAAATAAGCAACATTTTTAATCGGACAGGTAAAAACCATCAATCATAATTTCTACATGGTATGAAGATTTCAGACGAATATCCCAAAAAATGCATACTGATTCAAATGTTTTTAAAGTGAAATACTTGATAACAAGAGAAAATCCACCAACACAGAGATCAATTGCAAAGTCTTTAGATACATGTGTTACAACAATAAATAAAATAATAAACCAATATTTACAGCTTAAAAATGCTAAAAAGCATTATGTTCAGTAGCTTTTGCCGAGACATGTGGCTCAACGCAAATCATTTTGTAGAACTCTGTATGAAAACCACTTAACAGAAGATAAATGGAAATACATTGTGACCCTATATGAATCATGGGTTTACCTAAATGAATGCTACAAAAAAAGGTCTATTTACAATAGAAAACAAGGAGAAAAAATTGTACGAACCTGGTTCCGTCAATGTAAAGATAGCTTCAGTAAGGGGTTTATGATAGTCGCAGTTATCCCCGACACTGGCAAATTAAAAATAACAAGAGTAGAAAAAATGGTAAAATCAACTCCTCATACTATCAGGAGAAGATTTTACGTCCAATATTTACAGAAGAAATTCCAATTCTTTATCCCAAATAATTTCAAAAAGTGTAACTTCATCAAGACAAAGCTACAAGTTATACTTCGAAAACTACACTGCATTCCTTGAAAAAATGAAGACTAATACAGATATTGCATATATACATTTTCAACATATTCCTGTGAAATCCCCGAACGTTTCACCTATGAACTACTGTTCCTCTAGTCTGTTAAAAGTGCTCTTTCTAAACGCAAGCCCATCACGACAGATAGACACTGGAAAGTAGTTGAAAAGGAATGGAAAGCAATACCCCAGGTAATTTTACGAAAAGCTCTTCTATCATGGAAATCACAATGCAGACTTATATTCCAGAAAAATGGCTATCAGAACGAACATTAAAAAATTAGTCTTTAAAATTTTAATATTAATTAAATGCCCCCCCCCCGAAATCGTTCTAAAAATGTGCTATTACTCTCTGTATATATATATATATTGTTAATGAAAACAGAAATAAGTTATTGAAGAATTTTTACAAAAATGATTAAAAATATTGAAAACAAAGAATTTGTATAGTTGGAAGATTGTAATATTTGATTTTGTAATATTTTAAGAGGAAAAATTAGTTTATTTTAACAAGTGTTTGAGTTTCTTTTAAAGCATTATACATTATTTTTCAGGTAAAATAGGAATTCTTTGCAGGCAAATATGGGAGTAACTAAGCAATTATTCTTTTCTTATCTATCTTACAATTTGCTGTATTAGGAGTTCTGAAGAAATTTTGATTTCTATTGATAAAATGCATTTTTTAAAAATAATAATTGCTGGATTAATATTATAAAAAAATGGTCTTCTTTTTTTATTAACTATCTATTTCAAATATTATTATTTATGTATGAGTATTTTTTTATGTAAGTTAGTCATATATCCTTACAAGTGTTTTACAAAGTGCCCTAAGCAACATCTATAACCTACCTCACCGAAAACACATTGCGTGTCAGATAACCGCGAAATATTTCATTGAAAATCTAATGCTGTTTAAAATTTAATCTCTATAAATGTAATTAAGTATGTTAAAATTGTTAACGTAATAGGTATGGGATGATGATTACACTGATGAAAAAGTTTATCACCTGTGTATTTAACATCATTTTTAATAATTTTATCTCCATAGATGTATCATTACCAGTTTTTATTTTGCCTCCTAGGTTGCCAGAAAACAGAAATATTTGAGTGATATTAGCATGTTTCTTGTAACTATTGTCATATCGAGAAATATTCATCAATTTTCCCCTCCAATTAATTATAAAAATTATGCTACTTATTCTAGAATATAAAAGTTAGCATAGCATTTAATTGATAAAATTTTGAAACAACCTCGGAAATAAAGAATCATAAATAGTGCAGTTAAGATTGCTTGATTAGTAGGGAGCTAAACACAACAGAAATGTGCATTTAGCAGACATAAATTTATAATTTAGGCAATCTACACTTTTTCTTATTTCCATTTGCTTATATATTCTTTCATCTACACTTTTACTGTCGTTTATATATTGTAATAACTGTTTTTAATTTTTATGTCATATGTAGAAAACAGTCGTTTGGTTGACAATAAAAATACAAAAGAAAATTATATTTTAAAAATATGTGATGATTATTATATGATCATTTTGAATAATACATATTTTTAGAAAAATAACATATTGAATTATGATAGATACTTTAAATTTGCAACAAATTTACTTTCATTCTCTTGAAGATAAATAGCTGAATGAATAATTCTAAAGTAACTCTAGAAAAATTTTATACTTATTGTTTATCATGCATTTTTCTGAAAAGAAAACAATCTTTATATTTTTAAAACTTAAAATTGTTCATTTTAGTTTTAATATCCATGCCTTTAAAGTCAAGATTTGTAAAAAAAAAAAAACATTTTATACTTTAAATAGCATAAAAAATGTTGAAACAAATTTAAGTGACAAACGAGAAACATTTTGAATACTTTGCACAAGTTATCGAATTATATTTTATAAGAAACTTATTTGCAGTGAAGAGATTAGTAAATCTTACAACGTAGAAAAAATATATATTTTTGAACTTTAGAGCAATTTTTTCTTTTATTTGAATCATGTTAATGCAAATTTAGAAACAAAATAAATCATGCATTAATTTGATTCAGTAAATTGAGATATCAAAATATATTTGAAAAATATTATTCCTGATTTTACTGGGAAAAACAAGTGTAAATGAAATTTATTAAAGTTCTTCCCCATTGTCAGAATTTATCATGACCATCATTTATCATTATAGAAGCAAATTTGTAAAATTGATTTCAATCGTAATAAACAAAGACAAAATTAGAAAGGAAATTTATTTTGTTACTCGCAGACGTGATAAAATTTAAATATAAAATTGCTTTTTTCATGTATTAAACTTATTGCTATTGTATGTGTGTGAATCGGAATCATATTCAGTGTAAATCTTCATACAAATCAAAAATATGATTTTATTTTTACGTATATTTTCAATGTTGTAAAATTGTTTAATATTACCTTAAGCACATTCAGCTTTAAAAGTTGTTGACTCATTTCAATCTTTTACAATGTAATTTCTGGAAAGAGTGTGGAAGATTAAATTGGAATTTCTGTTTAAAATCACATTTTAAACATATGATAATGCTTTCAAAAGTTTATTGAAATCTAAAAGTCATATAGTAAGTAAACAGTTTGGAAATTTGTTTGCAATATTTATGCCAAGAAATTATTTGCTGCAGAATATAGTTGACAATTTTGAATTTTGCGTTAATATTTTGTAACAAGAAATATTGCACCATACTAGATTAAATTTTACATATTATAATAAGTTTTTTAAACTATATTTCTCGCTTAGATTTAAATCTAAATTGAAATTTCAGAAACTTTCTAAATGAGAATATCAATGTTTTCTTCTACTTATGTACCAAAGCTTATAAATTTATATAGAAACCGCAAAGAAATGATTTTTTTAATATTATTTATGATACATACTTAAGCTTACAATTTTATTTATAAGAGTTGTAATTATTATATTTTTTAAAATTTTAAGTTTTTTCAAACAATGAATAAAAGTATAAAACGATTGTTTAAGATGATAATTATTTGCTGCCCCTTGTAATTCTGGACCAATAATATCCAAATCTTATTCATAAAAAACATTATAAAATAACAAATAGCACAAATTTATTATTCTCAGTTATCAGAAATTAACTCAGGATATCATAATATCAAATTATTTAATTTTATCAGTTGCGAATTTAAAACTTGCAGAGCTTACGACATACATCTACTGTGTTGCACACACTGCACACACACACACACTCAAATATATATATATATATATATATATATATATATATATATATATATATATATATATATATATATATAAATATATATATATATATATATATATATATATATATATATATATATTGCAATAAGAGTTATTGCTACGAAATAAAAATATATTATAACATGTTATTGAATTTGCCTGAACAATAATATAACAAAATAACAAAAAAAGTTTTATAGAATACACAATAGTAATTTTATAAGGAAATTCATGTAGAGAATACCATGGAATAGACAAGGGCAAAAGTTAAGATAATAAACCACTTTATTGAAAATGTCAAAGATCTAAGCAATCGTTATAAACTGATATAATTTTCAACGAAATATTAACCATTCACAAAACAAACTTTATCTGATCAATCGAATTCCCATCTGAATAATCTTGGGGAGAAATCAATCTATGGGAAAACTAAATTATGTGCTTATTAAAGAATATATTGAATGCTAAAAGTATCTCTATCTTTCAATGACATGAGGTACATTCTTCTAAATGAAAAGTAAATATATGAATTATAGCTATTTAGGATTTGACCCTCTCATTGATACTGATGTCTCATCCGAACTTTAAATAATAATTTATGACAAATCATCCAACAAATCAACTATGCATTCTGGATAGAGTCTTAGTTATGCAGTCGCTTTAGGTTCAATAATTATATAGTTTTATAATCTTAAAATTTGCAGCTAATTGTAGTTTGAAAATGCTACAAATTATCATGATAAGGATAACAAATAAATCAGACTATGTATTCCATAAATTCAGTATAATAATTCATATCTCAACTCCTTTAACTTAAAGAATGAAGTTCCATAAAATAAACCATTATATTTTAACACATTATTTATTGTTCCAATTAAAGTAAGCATTTCATGTAAATTATCCTTACAATTAACCTCGTGTACTGTCACCTGAAAATGAGTTTTTGAGATAGATAAAGTGTATGAAAAGCGTATATATAATATGTGAATATTTTAAAAGATTGTAATTTTATGAATAATGTTAACATTCATACAAAAAATATCATTCGAACAATGCATCATAGAAACTTTAAGAATTTCGTCTTAAAGCACATATGAAAAAGGAAAAATTCTACATTTTAAAATTATTTTATAATATAAGGAAATTAATTTTTATATATTTCATCTAAAAAGTTAACTTGAAAAAGCTAAATACCCCATTCAGGATTTGATCATTGCCATGTAAAGACGGCCGAGCTGGCAGCCGAATGGTTAGCGCTATTGCCTTCAGTTCAACAATTCGTGGGTTCGAATCCCACCTTGGGCATGGATGTTTGTAGTGGTTCGGAATCCACCTAAACTGAAGGTCCTGGTCTAATTAGCCCTCGTGTGCAAAAAATGACCGTTGAACGACAAACAAACAAGACACGCAAAGACGTGCTCTGTCACGCTCTTCACATATCTCGATACTGTGCTACTTATAGTAGTAATTCTTCCCTCGGAAAAACAAACAGCAGTTTTACCAGATACTAAGTGATCAATAAGATTTTTGCCTAAACCGGAATTTGGAAATGGATAAACCCCATTTATTACAATACCACCTACAATAATTACGGGAAAATAAGACAGAATTGGAAGAGTACTTGCTAAATAACAAAGACTTTTCAGCCTCCATAGGACAAATGCAGTCCATCGCCGTTCTTGAACAGATGCTACTGGATACTTCTAACCACACAGATGCTGAAACTAATGTCTTCAGAGAAACATCAAAAGCCTACGAGAGAATGTAGCTATGTTGTTTCTTATTTGGCATTTCCCACTCTGAGTTTACAAGCCTAGTGTTTCAAATACTAATGGTAAATCATCTAATGTTGCGGAAACTAGCAAAAATAAAAAGTTAAAGAAAAGATCCCTAAACAAGCGCTCAAAATAA